>CM064512.1:12278702-12498241 GCA_032716605.1 Paralithodes platypus
TTGTTACATACAGTATAGCTAGAATAACTGCACAACATTGTCTACATACAGTATAGCTAGAATATAATTTAAAACTGCCACAAAAACATTGTCTAAATACAGTATAGCTAGCAATATAATAAACTGCACACACATTGTCTCCATACAGTATAGCTAGAAAGAATATAATTAAAACTGCGCACAATGTCTACATACAAGTATAGCTAAAATAACTGCCACAACATTGTCTAACATTTCAGTATAGCTTGAATAAAACTGCACAACATTGTCTACCTACAGTATAGCTAGAATATAAATTAAACTGCACAACATTGTCTACATACAGTATAGCAAGAATATAATTAAACTGCCACAACATTGTCTACATACAGTATAGCTTAGGAATAATTGCTGACCAACATTGTCTACATACAGTTATAGCTAGAAAAATTCCGTGAACAACATTGTCTACATACACTATAGCTAGAATAACTGCACAACATTGTTCTACCATACAGTTATAGCCTAGAATAACTGCCACAACATTGTTCTAATACAGTATAGCTAAGAATATAATTAAACTGCACAACATTGTCTACTACAGTATAGCTAGAATAACTGCACAACATGTCTACATACAGTATAGCTAGAATATATAATTAACCTGCACAACATTGTCTACATACAGTATAGCTAGAATAACTGCACAACATTGTCTACATACAGTATAGCTAGAATATAATTAAACTGCACAACATTGTCTACATACAGTATAGCTAGAATAACTGCACAACATTGTCTACATACAGTATAGCTAGAATATAATTAAACTGCACAACATTGTCTACATACAGTATAGCTAGAATATAATTAAACTGCACAACATTGTCTACATACAGTATAGCTAGAATATAATTAAACTGCACAACATTGTCTACATACAGTATAGCTAGAATATAATTAAACTGCACAACATTGTCTACATACAGTATAGCTAGAATATAATTAAACTGCACACATTGTCTACATACAGTATAGCTAGAATAGAATTAAACTGCACAACATTGTCTACATACAGTATAGCTAGAATATAATTAAACTGCACAACATTGTCTACAGACAGTATAGCTAGAATATAATTAAACTGCACAACATTGTCTACATACAGTATAGCTAGAATATAATTAAACTGCACAACATTGTCTACATACAGTATAGCTAGAATATAATTAAACTGCACAACATTGTCTACATACAGTATAGCTAGAATATAATTAAACTGCACAACATTGTCTACATACAGTATAGCTAGAATATAATTAAAAATACCTCGCCGGTACAGAAGGGGTTAATCTTAGGTCTATATTGTAAGTGCCAGTTCTTCCTCTTTCGATCAATTTGCCAAAATAGGACCCAAATATCTCCATCTGCCGGGCTCGAACCTGGTTGTAATATTTTTCGAATGCATTTAACCCCTTTTGTACCGGTGACATCCTGTTCATGATATTCTGGCAACTATTAGATGATTTGATTAAGTTTATGAAGAATGACTATCTCATTTAATCTTTTTGGCTGGCATATATCATTTCTAAGCTTCATAAAATCTTCAAAATGTAGCTGATATCAAACAAAATACGTCGCCGGTACAGAAGGGGTTAATAGTCAATTGTGAAGAAAAAAAACGAACTGGGTATGCAGTTGTCTTTATTTTATTTGTCTTTATTATTACTTAATTTTTTAAAGGGACCGTCTTGCTTTTATTTTCTCTCTGGGTTTTCTTTATTTGGCCCCATTCAGCCTACTGTTTTAAGACGTTTCTAGCCATTTAGGTATCGATTTTTTTCCTAGCGAGCGACAGGGAGCCATCACTATATGGAGAAATCCGGCTTCGCCGGAGACATTTTACTACCGAAAAATGTACAAATTAAGTAAGTTGTATAAACAAATAATCCAAAATATGCTGTAAATCGACACCTGGATGAGGATAAACGTCTTAAAACAGTAGGTTGAATGGGGTCGAATGGCTACTACCCAGAAAGAAAAAAAAAACGGGTCGGTCCCCTTAACAATATCATCAATGACCACAACATACTGCCTCTCATGGACTCCATAGGCATATGTCATGTTTATAGCAAGCACTTTTGGTAGTTATTTATATATTGTATTGCTAACCCTTGACATTCTTGTCCATATATTATGGCAATGATAAGACGATTGTATTAAGCTTAGGAAGGATGTCTACCCATTAAAAGACTACATATTATCTCAATTAATAATTTTAGCTAACATATATCCTTCCTAAGAATCATAAAATCGTCTAAATATAGCCGAAATAAATAAATTAATATTATCACCAACCCCCCAATTAACTTACAAATAAACCTAATTAATGACATCAATGAAACTAATTAACACATGTGGTACTCCAAGGATTCGAACCTAGGATACTCACACCGACATTCATCACACTAACCATTATGTCGCCGGTACAGAAGGGGTTAACTTCACGGCCTCGTATTGACCACCTACGAACAACCTGGTCTATATATTTTACCGGGAAACTTACCCCTTCTTTACTGGCGACGTCTTATATATTTGATTTCAGCTACTGTTACATTTAGACGATTCTATGAAGCTTAGGAAGGATATAGGGTAGATCAAAGAATTCACTGAGATAGTCTAAAGCCTTTTAATTGGTAGACGTCCTTCCTAAGCTAAATACAGTCGTTTAAGGTTAAGGGGGGTTGGTTCGTTATTCTGGCCCACCTTCTCTCTCATTTCTAGCCCCATTAGTTTGGCGATGTTAAGAGTTTTAGCCCCCTTTCTTTGTCAATATTAAGACCTTTCGTGCCGTTTAGGTACCACTATTTCCCTGACAGAAATAGTGAGCCTGTACTTTTCAAAGGAATCGGCCTTCGGCGGGCCATTTTTTCTACCGACATATGTATACATTTATCTCGAAGGGGAGTATTGGGGGTGTTTTTATTTAATCTTGATGGAGGTCCACCGGGGAAAAACAAATATATATACTATATGCCTACATCAGAGACAGTCTGATCATTAACCTCCCCACGGATAGCGACGCAACAAATTAAAGATTAAATATACTGTACATTAAAGACAGTCCGATAATTAACCTCTCCACGTATAGCGACGCAATACATTAATGACTGATCAATGGAAGTACAGTCTTTTATCAGCTAATAATTAACTTCTTTTATTGGGAGAAAAGTGAATATATTCCTTATAGTCGTAGTTGGAATTGTATAAACTACAATACCAAGAAGTTACTGCCAATGTGAATTTAGAAAGGAAAGTCAAAAGTTATCACACTATCAAGTGGTGAAATACCGTGTGTTATAACGCATGAGGTGCTACTAGCAGGGTTGGATAAAAATGATCGCATGAGGTCGCTCTCCTCTTATCAGTTTCTTTATAGATTCATAATATAAATAGAAAACAAAACTAAAATTCTGGCATTTGTGCATTCATGCCCAATATCTATTTTATTTGAATTCTAATGCATATTGAGCGAGGAAAAAGTGGTCATACAGTTTTTAATTGACTAGTGTTATAATGTTGTCATACAAAATGTTCTCATTGTCGTGGATGTGATTATACATTATGCGAACTAAATTTTGCCGTTTTATAACTATATTTTAGTGAATCAAATTTCATAAATATGTTTTCTAATAGTTGTATTTCGGAGTTTCATTTATCTAGCTCAAATACTACAAATGTATAACACATATGACTGTGATTTTACACTGAACAATGATGATGATCCAATAGAAAATGTGAGTAGAGAATACATCAATGAAAGTGAAGAGAGAAAAACGAGTTGAGTAATTGTGAGAGCAGCAGGAAGCTATGAAGGGCACGTTTGTCTGGGAAACAATTGACAGAAACAGATGTTCACGTTTTTCTCCGTGTCTCTGTGCTGAGGAGATAGAACGAAAACAAAGGTACATAGAATGCAATTTACAGAATTTCGTGTTTATTTTTCTATGTGTAAGGGAAGAAATCACAAATTACTGTAAATTGCGTTATATTTACCTTTGTCTTTGATCTTATCCCTGCACCAATTAAACAAAATTAGAAACATAAAAATACAGTCAATCGATATTGTGGGTGGTGAGGTTATTTACATTTATGCTTAACCCATTCAATAGCAATGGCGTCGTTTTCATTATATTCTGGTAACTATTACACCGAGTTTGTTCAGTTTCAAAAGGGCCTCCAGCAATGAACAGGCTTCAACCTATCTTACTTCACACCTTTTTCACTACTGCAGATCCAAATTAAACTGCACAAAGTCGTCTATATAATTATAGCTAGGATACAATTACATAGACATCGTCGGTACAGCAGGGGTTGAAATCATGGAGCACCTTGACAATTTCACATATATTTTGTCTTCTGATATCAAACCATTAATCTCGTAACATCGCTTTACTTCTTTCCCGAGGATGATATTACACCTTTCCCGAGGATGTTATTATAGGCCGAGGTTCTACTGGGTTGGTATGTGGTTAGGACTCTATTTGGGCGGTATGTGGTCAGGGCGCTACTTGGGTGGTATGTGGGTCAGGGCTCTACTTGGGTGGTATGTGGTCAGGGCTCTACTTGGGTGGTATGTGGTCAGGGCTCTACTTGGGTGGTATGTGGTCAGGGCTCTACTTGGGTGGTATGTGGTCAGGGTCTCTACTTGGGTGGTATGTGGTCAGGGTTCTACTTGGGTGGTATGTGGTCAGGACTCTATTTGGGTGGTATGTGGTCAGGGTTCTAATTGGGTGGTATGTAGTCAGGACTATTTGGGCGGTATGTGGTCAGGGTCTCTATTTGGGTGGTATGTGGTCAGGGTTCTACTTGGCTGGGGTTCTACTTGGGTGGTATGTGGTCAGGGCTCTACTTGGGTGGTATGTGATCAGGGCTCTACTTGGTTGGTATGTGGTCAGGGCTCTACTTGGGTGGTATGTGGTCAGGGATCTACTTGGGTGGTACGTGGTCAGGGCTCTACTTGGTTGGTATGTGATCAGGGATCTACTTGGTTGGTATGTGGTCAGGGCTCTACTTGGTTGGTACGTGGTCAGGGTTCTACTTGGGTGGTATGTGGGCAGGGTTCTACTTGGGTGGTATGTGGTCAGGACTCTACTTGGGTGGTATGTGGTCAGGGTTCTACTTGGGTGGTATGTGGTCAGGGTTATACTTAGTTGGTATGTGGTCAGGGTTCTACTTGTGTGGTTTGTGGTCAGGGCTCTACTTGTGTGGTATGTGGTCAGGGCTCTACTTGGTCGGTTTGTGGTCAGGGTCCTACTTGGGTGGTATGTGGTCAGGGCTCTACTTGGTTGGTTTGTGGTCAGGGTCATACTTGGGTGGTATGTGGTCAAAGTTCTACTTGTTTGGTATGTGGTTAGGGCTCTATTGGTTGGTATGTGGTCAGGGTTCTAATTGGTTGGTATGTGGTCAGGGCTCTACTTGGTTGGTATGTGGTCAGGGCTCTACTTGGTTGGTATGTGATCAGGGCTCTACTTGGTTGGTATGTGGTCAGGGCTCTACTTGGTTGGTATGTGGTCAGGGCTCTACTTGGTTGGTATGTGGTCATGGTTCTACTGGGTTGGTATGTGGTCATGGCTCTAATGGTTGGTATGTGGTCAGGGCTCTATTTGGCTGGTATGTGGTCATGGTTCTACTGGGTTGGTATGTGGTCAAGGCTCTACTGGGTTGGTATGTGGTCAGGGCTCTATTTGGGTGGTATGTGGTCATGGTTCTACTGGGTTGGTATGTGGTCAAGGCTCTACTGGGTTGGTATGGGTCAGGGCTCTATTTGGCTGGTATGTGGTCATGGTTCTACTGGGTTGGTATGTGGTCAGGGCAGAAGTGAATAGAACTAAGCAAGATTTTCAGTGAAAGGATAATCTAGTCAAACATGAGCAATGTGTATTGTATTTTGGTTAGTTGTGGGCATAACGTATGTATAATCACATGCACACCTTATTATTAACGAAAACACTAGGATCAAGGATAATGGAAATATATGATAATGTATGATCTTCCGTTCTGTAGAAAATAAATATTTACACTAACATACAATAACATATAGACTAATATTATATTATCATATTGGTTAGAACTCAGGTGGTGTATCCTGGAAATAGTGTAAATATCTCAGGAATTCATGGGAGGTATGTGGAAAATTGATTAAGACTGCGGAAATATGGACGGTGATCTTGTTACTGGGGAGAGATCAGCAAGAGAGGGTAAGGATGGTAGCCCTCACAGATTACCTTACTTAACGCCTTTAAATCCTTCTGTACCGGCAATGTAAATTTAATTTTATTCGAGCTTTATTTATGCGATTTGTTGCAGCTTAAGAAGGATCCGTGGTAGGGAAAAGGGTTACTCTATTATAATTAATTTCACTCCAACACCAACCACCTCCCAAAGAAATTAATGAAAGTAAGAATGTGATAGTTCGAAGCCTGTTAATTGCGGGAGGCCCTTCTTAAACTGAAGAAAATCGTCTAGGCTTATTAGTAGCCAGTATAAAATGAAAAGGATGGAACTGGTACTGCATGGCTTAATTATATGGCAACATGTTGATATCGAGTGGCAAACATTGACGATTTTACTCAACTCAGGACTCATTTCCAAACTCCCACAATTCCATCTTATGTGAATAAAACGATCACGTGATAGCCGGAATACAATAGAGAAAAGCGTCCTGGCAGTGAAAGGGTTAAGGCTGCGGAAGTCAAAGCTTTAGCCAGGATTTACAACGTTAGGATGATTATGAACCCCTTTAGTTCCGGTGCCGTCCTGTTAACTTTATGTTGGCTACTAAATGACGATTATAGTCAGTTGAAAAAAGGGCCCACAGCAATTAACAGGCTTCGAACTTTCTCATTATCCCTTTGTACTACCACAGATCCTTCTTAAACTGCATAAAATCGTCTAAATATAAATAGAACACGATTAAAAAGATGTCGCCGGTACAGAAGGGGTTAAAGGTATATTTATGTTGTAAACAATGTTAATACTCACAGCTTCATTGAATGAGAACATTGGAACCTGGAATTTAATACAGAGACTATCATTTGATACCCCAACACCTACACATAAGCCCACTTACGGGATGGGTATTATAATTATACTTTATATCCCTCGCCCCAGTTTATACAGGGAATATAATATAAATACCATGCACACGGTAATACCATGCACACGGTAATACCATGCACACGGTAATAACATGCACACGGTAATAGCATGCACACGGTAATAGCATGCACACGGTAATACCATGCACACGGTAATACCATGCACACGGTAATACCATGCACACGGTAATACCATGCACACGGTAATAGCATGCACACGGTAATAGCATGCACACGGTAATACCATGCACACGGTAATACCATGCACACGGTAATACCATGCACACGGTAATAACATGCACACGGTAATACCATGCACACGGTAATACCATGCACACGGTAATAGCATGCACACGGTAATAGCATGCTCCCGGTAATACCATGCACACGGTAATACCATGCACACGGTAATAGCATGCACACGGTAATAGCATGCACACGGTAATACCATGCACACGGTAATACCATGCACACGGTAATACCATGCACACGGTAATAGCATGCACACGGTAATACCATGCACATGGTAATAGCATGCACACGGTAATAGCATGCACACGGTAATACCATGCACACGGTAATAACATGCACACGGTAATACCATGCACACGGTAATACCATGCACACGGTAATAGCATACACACGGTAATAGCATGCACACGGTAATACCATGCACACGGTAATAGCATGCACACGGTAATAGCATGCACACGGTAATACCATGCACACGGTAATACCATGCACACGGTAATACCATGCACACGGTAATACCATGCACACGGTAATACCATGCACACGGTAATAGCATTCAGGAGAGAGCTTCAAATTCTTTATGTGTGTTTCCTTCCCCCTAATTCATTCACTGTCGTAATGGATCAGCCACATAAGAGGAAAAGTTGACGACGATGCGGGCAGAATTAAATAAAAGTTAAGGGACCACCTCGCTTTGTTTCTCTTTCTCTCCCTCTCTTTGGCTTGTATCCATTCGGCCCCATTCAGCCTACTGGTTTTAAAATGTTTACCTCCATCCAGGTGTCACAAAATTTTCCTGGCGAGCGGTAGCGAGCCATCATATGTATATTTTTGTTTGGACAGCAAGCTAAATTTGTATTTTTTTATAGACAAATTTCTCCGCGAAGCCGGATTTCTCCACACAATGCTGGATCGCTATCGCTCGCCCGGAAGAACTCAGCACCTGGATGGGGATAAACGTCTTAAACAGTTGGCTGAATGCCGAATGAATACAGCCAGGGAAAGAGAGAAAAGGAGAGAAAGATAAAACAAAATGGTGACCCCCTTAAGGAAACAAAGTAAAAACGGTTGGAGAGCATTTATGGTTGGCTGCCAGAAATAGTGGTTACAGGAACATTTCTAAAGTGCACTGCTTTCACCAGCAGAAAAGGTTTTGACCACGAGAAGAATGAATTTGCATGACTCTGGTCAGGTCGAAAATAATTACGGTAAAGATGAAGTGCCATTTAAACGTTTCCTCTTAGTATATGTTTTAGTATTACATTGAAGTGCCATTTAAACGTTTTCTCTTAGTATATGTATTAGTATTACATTGAAGTGCCATTTAAGCGTTTTCTCTTAGTATACGTAATTCTTATATTGAGAAAAAAAGCTTGAAACGATGAATAGGATTGATTACAAAACAAATATATATATATATAAGGTTGCAATAGGAGAATCCCAAGACAGCTAGACAATATAACACTGATGACGTGGGGTAGAAAAGCAGAAATCATAGTAGACTATACTCTGTATATTTTCAGCTGATGGTAAATTGGCATGTCCTCACCTTTAGTATTCAACATTTACACAGACTTAATAGCGAAATAGGTTGTTGATTATGAGGACTTGGCATTAATATGCATAGAAGTAGTTTCATATTTGTCCATTGAGTATCAAGGAATCAGTTGTTAAGGGATTCAATTTACCGTCAGCTGAAATAGAACCGACTATAGTTTGGTAGAAGGAAGCAGAAAGACGAAGTAAACAAATGTTAGATCAAATATTGGGAACAACAATAAAGGAAAAATTCATGAATCGGTAGAAGTAAAAAGAAAACAAACAGGATGAATAAGATGGAAAAGAAGGAAGCGAGAATGATCGTTAACCCGTTCAGCACCAGTTCTGTCCTTTAAGCTTTATTCTGGCTGCTATTACACGATTGTATTCTGTTTTTAAGGTGACTCCCTAAATTAACAGGCTTCGAACTATCTCACTTAGCTATTTTAACTACCGCAGAACCTCATTAAACTACACACAATCGTCTAATTATAGCTAGAATAAAATGTAAAAAGACGTCGCAGGGATAGAAGGGGTTAAGGAGGAGAAACAGTAGGAAAGAGAGTGTGAGAGGCAGTAGGAGAACTCTGGTTATCTTAACCCGGGAGCTGCGGGGAGACTCTTAAGAGTTCCCCCGGCGCACTGCGGGGAGACTCTTAAGAGTCAGAGAAAAAAAAAATCAACTTTTGACATCGAAAAAAAACGATTTTTTTATTTTTTTTTTTTTTTATTTTATTATTTTTTTTTTGGCCCCTGGGCCATGCAAAATCTCAGTCCTCTACCTCCCCTCCTTCCCCACTTTCCTCCTCTCCTTCAGTTATCACCTATTTTCCCTATTATTCCCTTATTCTGAGGTATATTTTCGTGCTAACATTAGAAATCCGATTGGAGGGTGTGGTCATCACTGATAGCAAGGGAGTGCAAGAGAGAGAGAGAGAGTATCGATCGACTGTGTCTCAGTGGCCTTGGGGGAAATTGGCGGGAAAGCAGATTGCCTCACCCATACATTATACAACTCGCGGGCTATATCTCCGATTTTGACCATCCAAACGCTGTTTTCACTCGTTTTATTGTTGTTTCAGGTTAATACCTTTATAATCAACCCATAATAGGCGCATATGGATAAGTATTAATGCTATTAATGGCACAATGAATATTTTAGTGACGGAAACACCTCAAATACGTCAGCACAGGGGGACGTTTCCAATTACCCCCATGCGCACTTCAGAGGTTAAGGGAACGTTATGATGGGGTAATGGTTAGAGTGCTTAAGATCTGTATGTGCTTTCTTCAAATTCATTGGGAGGTGTTTGGTGTTGGGAATGAAATTAATAAATTTGATTGTTTATATATATATATATATTATATATATTATATATATATATTATATTATATATATAATATACCGTTATATATAATATATATATATATCTATATATTATATATATATATATATATATATATATAATATATATATATTCTCTTTTAAACAGACGAGGTTAAAGGCAATAGCAGTTTCAGCATTCAGGATTTTATTGTTACAGCTTTCAATAGTTCTAACAATTTTCCTCTGGGGTTCAGAGAAGAATAAGGACAAAACAACATATTTATACAAAATTCGAGGATCAAGAATAGGGAGGTGGGCGGAGCTACTGGGTGTGGGGTGGCTGTTCATTGGTGGAAGGCAGTCTATTCGCGAGACGGGCACTAACTCTTATCGGTGGTTGGTTGTTGGCTGTGGGTGGCTGTGATTGGTTGGTGTTGTCAGTTGTGTGCTGAGCGCGGAAAGGTAAGGGAGGGGGGCACAGGGCGAGAGGAAGGGAGGCAGTATGCCTGTAGCGCTTGCCTGAAGGAAGAATTTGAAGGTCTTGTGTTTGGTTGTTGATGCTGGGGTTGAGTGTTTGGATGTATAGAGCTTCTAAAATAGCTAGTCTTCTGGGGTCTGATTCTTTGTCGAGTATGGTGGTTTGTTTGTCTAGGTCGGCGCGAGTTAGGGCAAGATGGTGGGGGGCTTGATAGTGATCGTTTATAGCGCCAGATTGAAGGTGGAGGGTTAGTCGACGGGAAAGGCGAGTCTGTGTCATTCCAACATAGGATAGGGGTCCACAGTCCCCAGAGGTGCAAATATGCTGGTATATCACATGATCGTCTTTCGGTTGGTTGGTGGAAATGGGGCGGTTACGGAGGACAAGGTTGGAGGTCTTAGGAGATTTGTAGTAAATAATGAGTTTTATTTTATTGTCAGGGTTGGTGGGGAGGACGTTTTTGTGAATGATTTCTTTCATAATGGATTCGTCTGTTGTGTGGTCGGAAGATATGTAGTTTCTGTAGAAAAATATAATGTCATTGGCTGGGTTGGTGCTAGGGGGGTCTTGTTTGTACCATTTTTCTAGGTGGTGGTTGATGGCATTGGTGACGTCAGTGTTGGAATACCCATTGTTGACTAGGACCGGGGTGAGCCTTTCCATTCATTGTGTGTGTCATTCCAGGTGGTGCAATGGGTGAGGGCTCTCCTGACATAGGCGGCGATGGTGGACTGATGGGATCGTTTAGGGCATTCACTTTCCCCATTAAGACATTGGCCATTGTTAGTAGGTTTGGTGTACACTGTAGTTCAGAAGCCGTGGTCGTGGAGGGAGACAAGGAGGTCGAGGAAGGGTAGATGTCCATTGGTGGTTTCTTCGTTTGTGAAGTTGAGTCCGGAGGCGGCCATGAAGTGCTGCTGGAGGTCCCTGAGTTCGCCCAGGTCCTTCACCCGCCGAAGATATCATCTCGATGTACCTGCAGTAGACATTGGGCCGGTGGGCAGCCAGGAGTTCCTCTTCGATAGTTCCCATGAAGAAATTGGCGAACAGGACCCCCAGGGGGCTTCCCATCGCTACACCGTCGATTTGCTGGTACATATTCCCGCGGGGGCAGAGGAAAGGGGACTCCTTGGTACATAGTTCCAAGAGCGTCTTCAGGGCCTTTTCCGGGATGTCCAGGGGGGGCGTATTAGGGCAGTGGTAAACTCGACGTAAGATAAAATCTATGGTCTTGTCAATGGGCACGTTGGTAAACAAACTCTCTACGTCGAGGGAGGCGATGATGTGGTCGTTAGCAGGTGGGGCATCTCGTAGAATTTCTAGGAAGTCATAAGCAGAGTTGAGGTTGTATTGCCGAGGAACAAAAGGGGTGAGGAGTTTGTTCAGGGCCTTGGCGGTCTGGTAGTAGCAGTAGGGATCTGTGATATGATGGGGCGGAGGGGGTTCCCGGGTTTGTGGGTTTTTATAGTACCGTAAGCATAGCCTGGGGTGAATTCGCAGATGAGTTTCTTCAGGTGTACGCCATCGGCTTTGGCGTTGATAGCAGTGATGGTGGTGTTGGCTTTCCTTTTTATTTCGTCAGTAGGATTGCGAGTGATCCTTTTGAATTTGTTTTTATCACTAAGAATGTCGTCCATTTTCCGTAGGTCTTCTTCTTTTCCGTGTATCACAAGGCAGGAGGCCTAACAGCTCGTCGGATGATGATGTTGGGGTTCTCTTTAAGTTGTTTAGCGGCTTTGAAGTGGTGTTTGTTGAGGAGCTTGCTTTGGTGGGATCCCCTGGTTTTGGCGGCTTCTGCTAGTAGGGTGGGTTGTAGGGCTGGGGTGGTGGTGATCTTGCCGTCTTTCTGGGATCGTAGGATGTCATCCAGTAGGACTTCAATTTCAAGGCGGGACCCCACCGAAAACGAAAATCCTCGACCTCGAGAAGCGTGTGGAACAAATATACTGTTCTCCAGCGCATGAAGGAGGCTGGAGGGTTTTGCCTTCCTGATTTTGTGAAGAGAGGAGTCAATGTCTGGTTTTCTGTTGATAACATTGATGTCTTAGAAGACACACCAACTGGACAGAACACATTTCATGGTACAGTTATCGTAATCAACCAGAGAGCAGAAGATGGTGAGCCTGTCAATGAGCCATTTGTAATTCCAGACAAGCTCGCAGCGACACCCATTTCATTTGGTGTCAAATACATGCAAGAGGCAATCATCAGAACCAAGCCAATCTGATTCAAAGAATGTACGCTGAGCAAACGAATGGGTGTGCTTTCCACAGGGTGCAGTCATTATGAATGATATAGAACATTCAGTATTAAGGTCCTGAACAAGAGAAGTTGTTTAGTCATGAACTACTCAGTTATTGCGATGCTTTTGCTTCTCCTATGCTATTTTACAACGTGAATTTGTCATGATGTGGCTGTATTATGTATGATGATAGAAAGATATACCGGTAAGATATGATGGACGAATATGAAAAGGAATCACTTGGTTGTATGAATTCGTTGAAATTAATGAAGAGGCATTTGATGGATGAATTAATTCCAGCTGTTATGTAGTTTCAGTAACTTTGTTTCAGTTGTTTCCATGTGTGATTATGTGTGATGCAGAGCATTCAGTATTAAGGCACTAAGAAATTGACAGTTGCTTAGTCATGAAATTATCAGTTATTGCAATGGTTTCTGTGCTTCTACTTTGTCATTTGATGACAAATTATTTTGTTTAAAATAAATATTGCTGGTATGATTCAATTTGTTGTCTTTGAATAGCATTA
Organism: Paralithodes platypus; assembly: GCA_032716605.1. Lineage (NCBI taxonomy): Eukaryota > Metazoa > Arthropoda > Malacostraca > Decapoda > Lithodidae > Paralithodes > Paralithodes platypus. The sequence goes on from CM064512.1 coordinate 12,292,206, forward strand.
TTTGAAAAGTAGGAATGCATACTTGATTCGACGATTATTTCAAGATGTGTAAAACAAGCGTTTGCTTTTCCTACAGTGCACATAAATACTCCACAATGTCTTTTAAGATATGTGAAAAATCTACAAAATGAAGGTTTTTCTATTCCTGAAGTGTACATAACTCTTGACAGAAAAATTTAGTTGCAAAAATGATAGCATTGATGATATTTCCATCCTCAATAACATATGAATGATATAAGACGTAACCAAGTTTATCGATAAACTTTATTTCGCCAAATTTTCAATATTATTTTAGCATTAAAACCATAAGTCGATTTGTGTCACTTCCGGACGTTTCCAAAGTAATAAAAATCAACTCAGTGTCATCAAAAACACCCAAAATGACACTATGATGATTAAAATTGGTCCATTATTGGCGAAGATATGTGTTGGATTCATTCCAGGGGCACCTGGAATTGAGGGGGGCCCCCACCGGTGGGTCCGGGGGTCGAGAAATTTGAACCCCATTATTTTCAATATCTCATACCCAAAGGTTCTCAATAAAACAATACAATCAATTTTAGCAGGAAAATCTTACGGGATTACACAAGGAACCACACTATTTATATTCCATACCTTCCACTGCCTACAGGTTTGATTTTGTTATGACAGCTACCGAGACAAACCAAATATGATCGTAAAAGCTGATGTGCAAATCAGGGTATCCAGATTATCAAAGTGTCCAACTTTCCCATTTTGGGAACATTTTACAAAAAATTTTACAGTGATAACAATGTAATATATTTCGTATGGGATATTATGTTATATTGAAAAATAAGTATTTAGGATGCATTTACGTAAATCAATAAGTATTACAATCCTGTTTTTTATGCTGAGAAATATGTATTTGGTGTCACTACTTTTGTGACAATTTACGATAAACATACAACTAAAATAGATAAGTACTTTAAAGAGAAATTATATAATATCACTTAGAAAGTTAATTATATGTTCCATATTTTACTTAATATGGGAACAATAATAATCTCATATGAATGAACCTGCTAAGATGCATATAACTTTTGTTCTCAAAATGGGAACGTTGGACTGTAAAAGGTTGGAGAAGGTATCTGAGAACTCTGGACTGTAAAAGGTTGGAGAAGGTTATCTGAGAACGCTGGACTGTAAAAGGTTGGAGAAGGTTATCTGAGAACGCTGGACTGTAAAAGGTTGGAGAAGGTTATTCTGAGAACGCTGGACCAGTAAAAGGTTGGAGAAGGTTATCTGAGAACGCTGGGACTGTAAAAGGTTGGGAGAAGGTTATCTGAGAACGCTGGGACTGTTAAAACGGTTTGGAGAAGGTTATCTGAGAAACGCTGGACTGTTGAAAAGGTTGGAGAAGGGTTATCTGAGAACGCCCTGGACTGTAAAAGGTTGGAGAAGGTTATCGGAGAAATTGCTGGACTGTAAAAGGTTGGAGAAGGTTTATGAGAACGCTGGACTGCTTAAAAGGTTGGAGAAGGTTATCTTCGAGAACGCTGGACTGTAAAAGGTTTGGAGAAGGTTATCCTGAGAAAGCTGGACTGTAAAAAGGTTGGAGAAGTTTATCTGAGAACGCTGGACTGTAAAAGGTTGGAGAAGGTTATCTGAGAACGGCAGTACTGTAAAAGGTTGGAGAAGGTTATTCTGAGAAACGCTGGACTGTAAAAGGTTGGAGAAGGTTATCTGAAGAACGCTGGACTGTAAAAGCGTGGAGAAGGTTATCTGAGAACGCTGGACTGTAATAAGGTTGGAGCAAGGTTATCTGAGAACGCTGGACTGTAAAAACGGTTGGAGAAGGTTTATCTGAGAACGCTTGCGACTGTAAAAGGTTGGAGAAGTTTATTTCACAGTGATTTATCAAGCAAAACATTTGACCTTGGCTGGGTTTATCTGGGCTTTTTAATTAAGTTTAGTTTATTGCTTTCCTTTGCCCCAATACTATGGGTTTCTATCTCTCTCGCTCATCGCTCTACTCATCGACTCCTATTCTCTCTCCTCTCCTCCATCTCTCGCCTCTTGTCTCTCTCTCTCTCTCTCTCTCTCTCTCTCTGTCAATTTGTGTACGTATGTGTGTTCCCCATATACATATTTGTTTAATATTCGCGTTTATCAACTAAATACGTTAGTTTGCCAGCCATAAGAGAGGTATAATTACAAATAGACAGAATTCACATATATAAGCATATATACTGTAGCATATATATGTGTGTGTGTGTGTGTGTGTGTGGTCGCTCTTTCCTCCCCTCTCTCATGTATTTAATGTGGGAATTTAAATCTAGACATTTTTTGATTGCATGGAAAATATAAATGTTTCGCTCGTGGAAAAAAGAGGGTTAATGTTATGCAGGGAGTGTTTTAAAACCCTTTCTGTACCGTTGGACGGCTTTATGTTTTATATGAATTGCGGTTTGATGAATTATTTGTTTATGGTTGATTGAATTATTTATTTATGGTTGGTGAATTATTTGTTGTGATTGGTTGAATTACTTGTGATTGGTGATTATTTATTGTGGTTGATTAATTATTTGTTGTGGTTGGTGACTATATTTGTTGTGGCCTGATAAATTATTGGTTCGTGGGTCGGTCCAAATTATTTTGTTGTGGTTGATAAATTATTTGTTAGGATTGATACATTTATTTTGTTGTGGTTTGGTGAATTATTTGTTTGGGGTTGGTGGATTATTTGTTGTGGTGAATTAGTTGTTGGTGGTTGATGGAATGATTTGTTAATGATGATACAGTATTTGTGTGTGGTTGATACAAATTATTTGTTATGATTGAATACCCATTTATTTGTTGTGAGTTGGTGAATTATTTGTTTGGGTTGGTGGATTATTTGTTGTGGGTGAATTTAGTTGTTGTGGTTGATGAATGATTTGTTATGATTGATGACATTATTTGTTGTTTAGTTGATAAATTAATTTGTTATGATTGATACATTATTTGTTGTGGTTGAGGGAATTATTTGTTTGGTGTTTGGTGAATTATTTGTTGTGGTTGATGAATTATTTGTTATGATTGGTGAATTATTTGTTGTGGTTGATGAATGATTTGTTATGATTGGTGAATTATTTGTTGTTGGTTGGTGAATTCTTTGTTTGGGTTGGTGGATTATTTGTTGTGGTGAATTAGTTGTTGTGATTGATGAATGATTTGGTTATGAGTGTGTGAAATTATTTGTTGTGGTTGATGAATGATTTGTTGTTGTTGGTGAAATTATTTGTTGTGGTTGGTGAATTATTGTTTCTGGGTTTTGGTGGATTATTTGTTGTGGTGAATTAAGGCTTGTTGTGGTGTATGGAATGATTTGTTTATGATTGATACATTATTGTTGTGGTTGATAAATTATTTGGTTATGATTGATACATTAGTTGTTGTGGTTGGTGAAGTATTTGTTTGGCTTTGTGAATTAGTTTTGTTGTGGTGAATTACTTGTTGTGGTTGATGAATGATTGTTATGAATTGTCGTGAATATATTTGTTGTGGTTGATGAATGATTTGTTTATGATTGGTGAATTATTGATTGTGGGTTGGTGAATTATTTGTTTTGGGTTGGTGGATTATTTGTTGTGGTGAATTAGTTGTTGTGGTTGATGAATGATTTTGTTTATGATTGATACATTATTTGTTGTGTGTTGATAAATTATTGTTATGATTGGGATACATTATTTGTTGGGTATGGTGAAATTATTTGTTTATGTGGGTGAATTAGTTGTTGCTGGTTGATGAATGATTTGTTATGATTGGTGAATTATTTGTTGTGGTTTATGAATGATTTGTTATTGATTGGTGAATTATCTGTTGTGGGTTGGTGATTATTTGTTGGGTTGGTGGATTATTTGTTGTGGTGAATTAGTTTTTTGTTGTGGTTGATGAATGATTTGTTATGCTTGGTGAATTATTTGTTGTGGTTGATGAATGATTTGTTGTTGTTTGTGAATATTTGGTTGTGGTTGGTGGTTGAATTCTTTGTTTGGTCGTTGGTGGCTGTATTTGTTGTGGTGACTTAGTTTTGTTGTGGTTTAATGAAGGATTTGTTATGATTTGATACATTATTTTGTTGTGGTTGATAATTATTTGTCCTATGCTTGATACATTATTTGGTTGTTGGTTGGTGAAATTAATTGTTTGGGTTGGTGATGATTATTTGTTGTGGTGAATTAGTTTGTTGTGGTTGATGAATGATTATTGTTATGATTGGTGAATTATTGTGTTTGTGGTTGATGAATGAGTTTGTTTATGATTGGTGAATTATTTGGTTGTGGTTGGTGAATGAATATTTGTTTGGTTTGGGGGTGGATTATTTGTTGTGGGAAGGTGAATTAGTTGTTGTGGTTGATGAAATGATTTGTTATGATTGATACCTTATTTGTTGTGGTTGATAAATTTATTTGTTATGATGATACATTATTTGTTGTGGTTGGTGAATTATTTGTTTGGGTTGGGTGAATTATTTTGTGTTGTGCGTGAATTAGTTGTTGTGGTTGATGAATGATTTGTTATGATTGGTGGAATTATTTGTTGTGGTTGATGAATGATTTGTTATGATTGGTGAAATTATTTGTTGTGGTTGGTGAATTATTGTTTGGGTTGGTGGATTATTTGTTGTGGTGAATTAGTTGTTGTTGGTTGATGAATGATTTGTTATGATTGGTTAATTATTTGTTGTGGTTGATGAATGATTTGTTGTTGTTGGTGAATTATTTGTTGTGGTTGGTGAATTATTTGTTTGGGTTGGTGGATGGCTTATTTGTGTGTGGTGAATAGTTGTTGTGGTGTATGAATGATTTGTTATGATTGAAAATTATTTTGTTGTGGTTGATACACTATTTGTTATGGATTGATACATTATTTGTTGTGGTTGGTGAATACTATTTGTTTGGCTTGCGTGAATTATTTTGTTGTGATGAATTACTTGTTTTGGTTGATGAATGACTTGTTATGATTTGTGAATTATTTGTTTGTGGTTGATGAATGATTTGCTTATGATTGGTGAATTATTGATTGTGGTTGAGTGAATTATTTGTTTGGGGTTGGTGGATTCTTTTGTTGGGTGGTGAATTAGTTGTTGTGGTTTGATGAATGATTTGTTCTGATTGATACATTATTTGTTGTCGGTTGATAAATGATTTTGTTTATGATTGATACATTTATTTGTTGTGGTTGGTGAATTATTTTTGGTTTGGGTTGGTGAATTATTTATTGTGGTGGAATTAGTTGTTGTGGTTTTGATGAAATGATTTGTTATGATTGGTGCATTATTTGTTGTGGTTGAGGAATGATTTGTTATGATTGGTGACTTATTTGTTGTGGTTGGTGAATTATTTGTTTGGGTTGGGGTGGATTATTTGTTGTGGTGAATTAGTTGTTTGTGGTTGATGAATGATTTGTTATGATTGGTGAATTATTTGTTGTGGTTGATGAATGGATTTGTTTGTTCGTTGGTTGGAAGTATTTGTCTGTGTGTTGGTGAATTTATTTGTTTGGGTTGGTGGATTTATTTGTGTGTGGTGAATTAGTTGTTGTGGTTAATGAATGATTTGTTATGAGATTGATACATTATTTGTTGTGGTTTGATAAATTATTTGTATGATTGATACATTATTTGTTGTGGTTGGTGAATTATTTGTTTGGGTTGGTGAATTATTTGTTTGTGGTGAATTAGTTGTTGTGGTTGATGAATGATTTGTTTATGATTGGTGAATTATTTGTTGTGGTTGATGAATGATTTGTTATGATTGGTGAATTATTTGTTGTGGTTGGTGATTATTTGTTTTTGGGTTGGTGGATTATTTGTTGTGGTGAATTAGTTGTTGTGTTGTTGTTGTTGTTGTTCCCCCAAGCTGCCTGGTCCGTACAAAACAGCCCCAAGGCCCCGAGTAAGGCCAAGCGCATAAACGAGCGACCCACAGAACCCTCCCTGCCGACCACAATAAAGCCTGGGTGACCGAAGCCACTCCATGGCGGGGGGCTGAGAGGGCGTAAACCGGGACACCAAAGCCCCACCCAGGGCCCTGTGCCCCTCAGCAATTATGAAGAGAAAGTTGAGGGGCAAAGGAATATGTGACACTTTAGCTTCCAATCTTGGTAGATTGGGAGGTCAATCCACGGAAGACGCCGTCACTCGAGATCTAGAAAATATATAGTAAAGGAACAGTCAGAGAAGCTATGGGTATGGCAGAGATCGCTCAGGTCTCACTCTGATAGACCAGCCCCTCACAGTGGTGAATTAGTTGTTGTGGTTGATGAATGATTTGTTATGATTGATACATTATTTGTTGTGGTTGATAAATTATTTGTTTATGATTGATACATTATTTGTTGTGGTGGTGAATTATTGGTTGGGTTGGTGAATTGTTGTGGTGAATTAGTTGTTGTGGTGATGAATGATTTGTTATGATTGGTGAATTATGTGGTTAATGAATGATTTGTTATGATTGGTGAATTATTTGTTGTGGTTGGTGAATTATTTGTTTTGGTTTGGTACACTTATTTGTTGTGGTTGATAATTATTTGTTATGATTGATACATTATTTGTTGTGGTTGGTGAATTATTTGTTTGGGTTGGTGAATTATTTGTTGTGGTGAATTAGTTGTTGTGGTGGATGAATGATTTGTTGTTGTTGGTGAATTATTGTTGTGGTTGATGAATTTTTGTTATAGTTGGTGAATTATTTTTTATGGTGGTGAATTATTTGTTGTGGTTGATAAATTTTGTTGTGGTTGGTGCTTATTTGTTGGTGAATTATTGTTATGGTTGGTGAATTATTTGTTGTGATGGTGCATTATTTTGTTGGTTAATTTAATGATTTGTTGTGTTGGTGAATCATTGTTGTTGTTGGTGAATTATTTGTTTTGTTGGTGAATTTTTGTTGTGGTTGGTGAATTATGTCAAAAGGATTATCCAAATGTGCCTTGTGTTAGAAGTAATTTAGTATGTATATAAAATATGTATTCCATTGTCAGATTCAATTATTTATTCTGTCGACTTATTATTCAATTTACTCCTTTTATAGATGAACATTTTAATCAGTTTGACCCACCGGTTTGGTGTCATTTTCACTGTCATTAATCTACAGAGTCTATTTGTGAGCCATGTTCATAAGGTTTTTATCTCGAAACTTATTGCTACATTTTTACTACACCAAAACTCTTTGTTTTGTTTGTATTTGTATTGTCCGTAGTATTGTTCATAAAATATTCATGAACAATGAGGACGAAAACAGCGGTATTGCAAACAAGAGCTATAAATTATATTTATATTTTTTGCGCAGTTTAAGGGTCTGTGGTAGTAAGGGTTAAGTGAGGTATTTCGAAGCCTGTAAATGCTGGAGGCCCTTTTTAAACTGAATAAAATCGTTTATATCGAAGGGGTTGCGGGTATTTATTTATTTTTTCTTTAGCTTGACGGGTCTAGGAAGCCAACTTTTTGAGTGGAGGAGGACATTGAGAGTCAAGATAAAATCAAAGTGAAGACTACGAAAGCACAAAAAATTCCACCGAAATGTCGTTTCTGTGACCAAAAGGAAAATACAAACGTTTTCGTATTTCCAACCACAACAATAGACGAGAGTACTCCCACGTATAAGAACACTACCACAACAGTTTTCCCAGACAATGTTTAGGGGGAGCTTTTCACTCGGGGGATTTTTTCTTGACCCCCTTTTTCTTCATGTTTGGTTTTTGATGTTTTGAGATGTTCATAGTTTGACGATTTTAGAACTTTCGCCCATGTCCATGTCACACCTTTCGTGTCATTTAGGTGTCGAATTTTTTTTCTGACAAGCAATAGCGAGCCTGTAATTTAAGAGGATTTTTTTACCGAAAAATTTACAATTTGTCTTGAAAGGGGTCTAGGGGGTCTAATTTTTTAGCTTGATAGAGGTCTAGGAACAAAACCTCCCCTTAAGACACCAGTTACAATTTACAATGCCATCATAAACGTAATACATTACATCAAAATGATATTGTATGAGAAGGAGAGATTAGAGAGAGAGAGAGGAGAGAGAGAGAGAGAGAGAGAGAGAGAAGAGAGAGGAGAGAGAGAGAGAGAGAGAGAGAGAGAGAGAGAGAGAGAGAAACAAAGAAGAGAGCGAGAGAGAGATACGAGTACAATTCAGATTATTTATTTCCATTAAATACACAATGACTGTTCATACAATAAAATCATCTTAAACATAAACAATCGTAATCTACATATTCAGAGAGAGAGAGAGAGAGAGAGAGAGAGAGAGAGAGAGAGAGAGAGAGAGAGAGACACGATGTAATGCGTAACCCTTCTCCTTTTGTTGGAACTCTTTTCATGTTGCCATCCCTTTCCTGTGTCCCCTTTCTATAGCCTACATACTGTACAAATCCCTTTTTACCTTTTGGATGATATCACATATTGCCCACCATTTACCATCTCTGTTCGTTCTTTTACCATTATATTCCTGCTATTTTTATACCTTGTTATGCGTGTATAATGTTTGTCCTTAACTAGAGATCAATTAATTTGTTCACATCTTAATTGCTCGGGTATTTAAAAGGTTGTATATCCAAATATAATATAAATTATAAACATTAAGGGGAGGTGTGGTGGAGTGGTCTTGCCACTGGATGGTAATCCAATGGACCCGGGTTCGAATCCCGATATGTCAATGGGAATATATTATTGGAATGGATTTTGTGTTGTACCTAGTATCAGTGCATTACCAGAAAGCCCACCGAATCACCAGATATATACCCTCATTGTTACCTAATTAAATAGCACTGTAATAATATTCCCCTATTCAAAATATGCTGTAGGGGTGCAATGCCTAGTGAGTTCATTGGTCAATAAGTGACGTCACGTTCTGCGAGTGAGGGTCTGAGTCTAGGAGATGAGACAGTGAAGCACTGCAGTGAGGCAGCTTTACAGAGGTGGCTGCTTCGAGCCGTGAGTGAGCAACTAAGCCCTATGAATCCTGAAAAGCAAGATGAAGGGTCTGGTTGCAGCTAAATTGCTTCACCGTCTCACCCCATAGACTGGAACGAGACCTCACTGGCTTCACCATTCAATGTAGAACGGTTGAATGTACATGCTCTCAGCCTATGCCCGAGAGGGAGTAGTTGGAATATAAAAAATAATAAAAATTGACATTAATAAGAAAATAAAATATAAATTATACACATTTGACATTTATATATGCAAAGACATTTAACCCTTGTATTTTTAATGAAGTATTGATATATCAGCTCCTATGACTACTGTACAGTGTACTTTCCACCAAGAATAACATATAAAAACATAATGAATAATCATGTTTAGTCGCCTCTGTGTGTCTAGCAATTGTTACTGTCCTTTTGTCTGTTCAGCTGTTGTATTCATTGTAAATATTCTTTTGTCTGTTCAGCTGTTTGTATTCATTGTACATATTTTTTTGTCTGTTCAGCTGTTTGTATTCATTGTACATATTCTTTTGTCTGTTCAGCTGTTTGTATTCATTGTACATATTATTTTGTCTGTTCAGCTGTTTGTATTAATTGTACATATTATTTTGTCTGTTGAGCTGTTTGTATTCATTGTGCATATTATTTTCCTTATTGATAGTATCCAAATGTTACTGTACAATTCTACTCTATGATGGGCACCCCAATTCTATTCTATTTGTCACTTTATGTTTCGTCTTATTCTTTCACATTAACATATATATTTCCCTTTGTGAGTGACTCCGCATTAACTTGCTTGTATATGTGTATTTTCTTAATCTCCCAATTGTTCTTCTGTCAGTGCAGTTCAAGTTGTCCAATTATATTGACGTAGTATGGGCTGCGTTTCCTTATCTGAATCCCTGGCTATCGATTTTTATGATTATCTTCAATTACTATATTTTGCAATGCAATCGAATTATATGACCAATCTCTCTGATCATGCTGCTATCAATGTGTTATTAATTGCAAGATAACGCATGCAACACCTCAACCTACTAATAAGCGACAGGAAAGACATATTTGGCATAAGGCTTGTAAGTTTGATAAAATGAAATACATTCATCTGGTAGATCAATATCTAGCAAATACTGTATATTTGTGCCTATAGAAGCAAGGCAGTGTAGTAATAGATGAGGGTAATTTTAATTAAATTATTACATTCTATAATGAGATGATTTGCGCAATGGTTAGAGAGTGTAATGAGACCATTACTAGTATACAACCAAATGTGTGTAAGGTTGTGCCTGGGTGGAACTATTATGTTAATAAAATACTATAAAATTGCAATATTTTGGCATAATCTGTGGAGCGCAAATTACAGTTCTGAAGATGGCTTAACCCATACTGTACCGGCGACGTCTTATTAATTTTAATCTAGCTATATTTACACAATCTTTTGCAGCTTATGAATGATCAGTGGTAATAAATGAGATTAAGGGAGACAGTTCGAAACCTGTTAATTGCTGAATGCCCTTTTTGACCTGAATAAAATAATCTAATAGTACCCATAATAAAGTTAAAAGGACGTTATCGGTACTGAATGGCTTAATAGCTGATCTAAGCCGGACTACTCGTTCCCAATATCACAAGGTTTGCAAAATACAGATATATATTTATATATATATTGAGATGACAGGGGTTGCAAACCAGCGGCAAAGCAATCCCGGTAGACACCCTGACAATGCGGGAAAAAGAACAGCCTACCAGAGCCAGGATAGCTGCCGTTTAAGGAAACCAGGAAGACAAGGAGAGGATGATATCAGGAAAGGGAGAGAGAAAGTACAATATTACCAGTTTCCCATGCTTTAACACCTGCCAAAATAGACCAGTCTACCTATTTAATCAGGCCTACCCATGCTCTAATCCCTGCGAGTATTAATAGGACAGTCGGCCCGCAAAAGGAGTTCGAGTCCGGGCCAATCACAAGGATACCTGCTCAACCAATGGCAGGGCCGGAGACAAAAAACTAAGGAGAATACCCAGCTCCGGCCAGATTTGCAATACAGTGAGGAATAGTTTATGCACATTCCTCACCAAGACCCAGTGCAATATCTTCACCGATAGGAACCCCAGAATCACCTCTACAGTACCTCACGGGAAGACTGGAAAATAGTATAAAGCCAGATATAGTGATTAACAGAAAAAATATTTATCATGCTGCCATACAACCATTTCAAATAAAGAGGGTAATATTGAGATATAGAGAATCTCCTTGTGTTTGTATTAATAGCTTAAGTGTATTTTTAGAATAAGAATTGCCTTCACAATAATTAAAATAATAATATTTACATGTCCCTACTATTTTGAAACAGACCAAATTGAGTTATAAATATAACCCGAATATAGTCTGACTGAAATTGAGGGAAGGTAGGCAAACGAGAGTGTGAAGAGGAGCCAGGAACCAACTTTCCCTGTGTCCGTGAGAGAGGGAGTTCCCCCTGACGTCCAGCCCGCAGAAGAACTAAAAGCCCTACGTCGTCCAGATTCTCGTTCATGGCTATCACCTCTCCTCTACCCCGTACCCTAAGTGTCTCTGCATATTATAATTTGTGAATATTATTGTGAAGGTAAGATCAAATATGCAAGTATTCTTTAACTTATTTTTAGATCTGTGCCTGAGATCCATCTTGTCAACTTCATATCCGTGAAAGATTTATATACTTTGATCCGTACAGTGATTCTATAAGTACGAGATATTGTCAAGATAATTTGTTTTAAACCTTCAGATCATAAATTCAATATACCTTAAACCTACGCCCAAATTCAGGATCATATTATCCATATAATTATTGCCAGAGAATACTATTTCGCCTCCGTTGAAAGTAAAGCACCCATCCGTTGATTTAGAGTTAATCTATATTTAAGATATCTAATTTCTATTAGTTCTTGTGAATAATCTAATGATATACGTTACTCTACTTGTACTCGTTACTCGTTACTCGGGTCATGTAATTCTTTCACCACCGATCTAGGGATTCAGATTTTACATTCCTTTATATATTCCGCCTAATATTTGGCTGTTTATTATATTATTGCTTCGTTCAGTAATGTATTCATTGTAACCGTTATTGACGTTATAATACAACGCTACTACGTTCTGCGTTCTTTCATGAATTTGTTAATTTATTCAGAACTTCTTTTTATGCCATCATAAGTGGTATTTAATAAGTACAACTTGTGTTTTGTATTTCTATTCATTATAGCTCCTTTTAAAAGCTATAATACAGCGCTACACCGTTCTGCGTTTCTTAAGTAGTTGGTTAATTTATTCCAATCTAAATTATATTTATTATTTTCCAACTCAGTCACTATATTTACTGTGAATCTAATTTCCTAACTCCGTGTAATTTGACCTCATCAACGATCGAATATTATTTTTTGTATCGTGTGAGATTATTCGCAATAACTTTAAGGTAGTTAAATTCAGATTTAAACTATCTTTCCCCTTAGAATAAAATTAAGTTCATATTTTTATTCCCCGATTTTACATCGCATTAAAGTAAAATATTATATGTGGGAAGAAGCCTACATGGCGAAACGTTGAATAAACTGGGTCCCTGCTCTGCATTTGTGTCTTAATGCCCACATCTGTTGCAGCCAATGCTGTTTCTTCACCACAAAATATTATTTCCCGTGACTGTAGTCCAACTGACCTATACTCCCAAGAGCAGTACCATTGAGATCTCCCCTGAACGCGACCCTAATTTATTTTGACAACCGCGCACTCTGGCGCAACTGAGTGATAGGCCCCGTTGCCTTACCTTGCCCTTGTCACTATACCTCGCGTTAGACACTTGGTTCACATATGTATTGTTGTCAATCATTATTGTTGTGTATATATTCTCCATCAACTGAGTGATAGGCCCCGTTGCCTTACCTTGCCCTTGTCACTATACCTCGCGTTAGACACTTGGCTCACATATGTATTGTGGTCAATCATTATTGTTGTGTATATAATTATATTCTCCATCAACTGAGAATGTTTATAGTTTTAGGGACCTAAATGCTAGGGTAGGAAATGAGCCTGTTGAGGGAGTCAGCGGTAGTTTTGGTGTGGATGGTGTAAAGGAGAGTGGAGAAAGACTGAAAAATGTATGTGAACAGTGCAGATTGAGTGTAGGTAAAACGTTCTTAAAAAAAAGGCGTATACACAAGTACACCTGGCATATACTTGTGAGGGGAGAGATTGTAGAGAGGGCATTGATGGATTATGTGCTGGTAACAAGGGAAAGATTGTGTAGACTCCTGGACATGAATGTGCTGAGAGGTGAGGCATAGGGTATGTCAGATCATTACCTGGTAGAGGGGAAGCTAAGAGTTAGGAGTTACAGGAGAATAAGAGACAAGTGTGAAGTAAGAGAGGTAATGAAAGTTAGTGAGTTAGAGAAGAGTGAAAAAGAGAGGGAGTACAAGGAAAGACTAAATGAAAAGTGGATGGAAGTGAGAGAGATGGAAGAGAGAGAAGTAGAGGTTGAATGGCAACAGTTTAAGGAAGGAGTGAAAGCAAGTGCAGAGGTAGTATGCGGCAAAAGGAAAGTAGGAGGCAGAGGTATCAGGCAGGGAAGCGAGTGGTGGAATGATACGGTGAGAAAGGCAGTGGAGGAGAAGAGACAGTGTTTTGAGAGGGTTTTACAGGATGATAGTGTTGAGGTATGGGAGAGGTACAAGGAGAAAAGGAGAGAGGCAAAACGGAAAATTAGAGAAGCGAAAAAAGATGCAAACGAAAGGTGGGGTCTAAGGTTGAGTGAGAATTTTGAAGAACGAAAGAAGATGTTCTGGAAGGAGGTAAATAAAGTAAGGAAAGGAGGACAAAAGAGGGAATAGTCAGTGAAAGATGCAAATGGAGAATTACTAGTGGAACCAGTTGAAGTGAGGAAAGATATGCCGAGTATTTTGAATCTTTGTTAAATACAAGAGATGGAAGAGAAGCAGTGATTGAAGCAGAGGTGGATGGAGATAGGTTACCCAGGCCACCCAGGTGGCAGGGAATGAATGAAAGGATTGAGGAAAATGAGGTGAAAGAAGCAGTGAAACAAATGAGAGCGGGAAAAGCAGAAGGTTTGGATGGTATTGCTGTGGAGTGTATAAAGAAGGGTGGAGATGTGATAATAGATTGGTTGGTGAGACTTTTCAATGTGTGCTTTGCTGTGTCAATGGTACCAGTAGACTGGAAGAGTGCATGTATTGTGCGTTGTACAAGGGGAAGGGAGATCGGCAGGAGTGTTCAAGTTATAGAGGTATTAGTTTATTGTCAGTGGTGGGAAAGCTTTATGGCAGGGTGTTGATAGAGAGGATAAATAAAGTGTACGGAAGTTGCAATAGGAGAAGAACAGTGCGATTTTAGGAGGGGAAGAGGGTGCGTGGATCAGATGTTTGCAGTAAGACAGTTATGCGAGAAGTATTTAGAGAAGCATAAGGAGATATTTTGGGCTTTTATGGACTTGGAAAAAGCATATGATCGTGTGGGCTGTGAAGCAATGTGGAAGGTGTTAAGGATTTATGAAATAGGAGGAAATTTGTTAGAAGCAGTTAAGAGTTTTTATGAAGGGAGCAGAGCATGTGAGAGAGTAGGAAATGGTGAGTTGAGTGAATGGTTTGAGGTAAAGGTAGGTTTGCGACAGGGTTGTGTAATGTCACCATGGCTGTTTAATATGTTTATGGATGGTGTGGTGAGGGAGGTGAAAAGGAGAACTATGGGAAGAGGATTGGGTTTAGTAGGAAAGAATGGTAGAGATTGGGAGTTGAATCAGTTGCTGTTCGCTGATGACACAGCATTGGTGGCGGATTCTGATGAGAAACTGCAGCGGGTAGTCAAAGAGTTTGGTGTGGTTTGTGGAAGGAGGAAACTGAAGGTGAACGTCAATAAAAGTAAAGTAATGGTGTATAATAGGGGAGAGCATAGGGTGAATCTAGATGTGAGGCAGGATGGGGAAATATTGGAACAAGTAGAGTGTTTTAAATATCTAGGAGGAACGATAAGCAGGAGTGGAGGTATGGAAATGGAGGTAAAACAGAGAGTGTGTGAAGGAAGGAAGGTTTTCGGAGCAATGGGAAGTATGTGGAAGACGAGAAATCTCGGAGTGAAAGTAAAAAGTGCACTGTATCAAGGAATTATTGTGCCAACAGTGATGTATGGGGCTGAGACATGGGCTCTGAAGAAAAAGGAGAAAAGAGGGCAGGATGTGATGGAGATGAGCTGCTTGAGGAGTATGTGTGGAGTTACTCGTAGAGACAGATCGAGGAATGAAGAGATACGTAGGAGAGTGGGGCAGCAGGAACATTTGTCAGCCAGAGTGGACAGAAGGGTGCTGAGCTGGTATGGTCATGTTGAACGAATGGGAGATGAAAGGCTTACAAAGTGAATATGTGAGTCAGGTACAAGGGGAGATAGAAGGGCAGGAAGACCCCCATTGAGATGGAGAGACTATGTAAGAAAAGCTTTGGATTATAGATGAATGACTATAGATCAGGCAGGGGAAGTGGTGGTGGACAGGAGTGAATGGAGAATGCTTGTGAATAGTTGAGTGAACACGTGGTCATTTGGAGTAAGGGGTCGGGTGCAAGTTGGACTAGATAATAGTCCATCAGGCGCCTGGCCCGGGGAGACGATTAATATGAAGGATGCGCCTGGAAGTGTGGTGGGAGGGCGTGTGGCTTTGGCTCCGCTGCATGTCTGCCTGACGAGATCGGAACCTCTCCGGGTGGTCGGGGGCCGGGGGAGAGCTGGAGCGACCTTGGTGACCCTGGTCTCTGGGTCTTCTCCTGGGTGACCTGGATGTGTGTGTTGGTGCTTTTTATCTGTGATTATTCGTTGTTTTATGTTGTTTTTGTGTTTTCCCTGTTCTTGCTCTGTCTTGAGTCGGCTACTCCCAAAATGGGGATTGGGCCTGAGCATATAGATAGATAGCTAGATAGATAGATCAACTGAGTGATAGGCCCCGTTGCCTTACCTTGCCCTTGTCACTATACCTCGCGTTAGATACTTGGCTCGCATATGTATTGTTGTCAATCATTATTGTTGTGTATATATATTCTCCATCAACTGAGTGATAGGCCCAGTTGCCTTACCTTGCCCTTGTGACTATACCTCGCGTTAGACACTTGGCTCGCATATGTATTATTGTCAATCATTATTGTTGTGTATAATTATATATTCTCCATCAACTGAGTGATAGGCCCGTTGCCATACCTTGCCCTTGTCACTATACCTCACGTTAGACACTTGGCTCACATATGTATTGTTGTCAATCATTATTGTTGTGTATATATATTCTCCATCAACTGAGTGATAGGCCCCGTTGCCTTACCTTGCCCTTGTCACTATACCTCACGTTAGACACTTGGCTCACATATGTATTGTTGTCAATCATTATTGTTGTGTATATATATTCTCCATCAACTGAGTGATAGGCCCCGTTGCCATACCTTGCCCTTGTCACTATACCTCTTATGTCCATTGAATAAATATGAGTGTAATCAATACTGTGTGTTTATTGTGTTGTTGATTGCCTGATTAAGTAAATACTTATCATATTCATGAAGTTAGATGTGTTCCTGTCGAGCAAATTCAAAATCTAACTATCCGAAACCCGGATTGATACAGATACAATACTGAAGTGAGTTGGATACAACCCGGCATAATATATATATATATATATATATATATATATATATATATATATATATATATATATATATATAACATCACCACTCTCTCTTTCTCTCTCTCTCTGTTATTCTCTATGTATTCAAGGCTCCTTGTTCCCGAGCTTCCGAGAGCCAAGCAATCACCACTGGAATTAAGGGGGTAGTGCTTGTTTTTTGCTCTTTTTATTATTGTATTAACCTATTTTTGAGTTTCCTCACTAGACCTCCATCAAACTTAAAAGAACACCCACTAGGGTGTATATTTTTGGGTAGAAAAAATGTCCCGCCGGTCCCTCCCAATATATCAAGCTCGCTTTCGCTCGCCAGGAACAAATCGACATATAAATTGCACGAACGGTATTAATTTTGACAAATAATTAGGGCGAAACGTCTAGAATCTCCAAACTAATGGAAGGAACGTCTTAAAATGTCAAAACTAATGGAGCTAAACATGATGGAGAAGGGGGTCCAGAACAAGCGACTACCTCCCCCTTAAAGAGGTATTAACTTAAGGTATGCCACGAACCATAACACGAGAACAGATGTGCGTTAACGTGTATCTCGCTAACTAAGAGAGAGAGAGAGAGAGCTTAATTATGTGTGTATGTATGTGTGTGTGTATATGTGTTTTTGTATGTGTGTAGGAGAAAAACTATCTAAGGTATATGTTCAGATATTTATGATATAAATGATGCTTACAACACACAATCGTGTATAATTATTATATTGTTGATGATAGTATTATCATCAACAATATAATATACACGATTGTGTGTTGTAAGCATAATTGTTATCGTAAATATCTATACATAATTGTTATCGTAAATATCTATACATAATTATACATAACACAACCTTGATAATCGTGTTATAGTACTGCCGTGTGTGTCAATGAATGTATAGTATAATATTATGCAATAAATGCAATAAGTATTATTGTACCGACGTGGGTAAAAATCAGGGTGGCACACTAGAGCTATTTAGTATGAAAAATTGAAAGAATATAAGGAATATAAGATAATTAACAAAAATAGCATAGTTATGGACATGTTATCACTTCCAGAGATATATAGTTAGAACTAAAAACTACGATTTTATCAATATATAGACCATAATAGAGACTAGAAACAATGGACTCGGCTTTCATTTACACCCTGGTAAGAATAGGGCCGTAAGCGGAAACTACGATTTTAGCAACATATAGACCTGCAGCATGTGAGGAGGTGTGTGGAGTGAGGAGAAGAGGGAGGGGAGTGAAAGGTACAGCATGGTGGACAGAAGAGGTAAGAATAGCTGTGGAAGAAAAGAAGAAAGCATATAGAGAGTGGTTGGGTAGTAGAGGGAATGAAGATTCCGAGAGACAGAAACGAGCGAGGTACGTGGAGAGTAAGAGGGTGGTGAAGAGAGTAGTGAAGGAAAGTAAGAGAAGAGTAGATGAGGAATTTGGAAGGAATCTGAGTGTAAAATGGAGGGAGAGTAAGAAACTGTTCTGGAAAGAAGTCAAGAAAGTTAGGGAAGGTAGCAAGGGAAACAGTAAGGGTGTGAAAGATAAGAATGGGAGAATGCTAGCCGAGAAGCAAGAGAGAGTCGAAAGATGGAGGGAGTACTTCAGTGAGTTGCTAAATGAAAGGAATGAAGAGCCAGCAAACATAGCTGGATATGGTATGGGAGGGAGAAGAAGAGAAGTAGTGGAGGAGGAGGTGGGGATCAGGAGGTCAGAAGTGTGGGAAGCCATGAAAAGAGTGAAGTTGGGGAAAGCACCAGGAACAGATGGAGTGTGTGGGGAAATGTTGAGGTATGGTGGTGAGATAGTGATAGAATGGGTATGGAAAATGTGCAAACTAGCATGGGAGAAGGGGAGTGCACCCGATGACTGGAAGACTGGCATAATAGTCCCCCAATATAAGGGCAAAGGGGAAAGAGGAGTGTGTGGTAACCACCGAGGAATATGTCTTCTAAGCGTAGTAGGGAAGGTATACAGTAGGGTAGTGATTGAGAGAGTGAGAGTGAGAACGGAGAAATGGATAGGCGACGAGCAGGGAGGTTTTAGGAAGGGAAGAGGATGTGTAGATCAGATTTTTACCCTGAATTGTGTTGTGGAGAAGTATCTGGAGAAGAAACAAAAGGTGTATGTTGCCTTTATGGACTTGGAGAAGGCCTATGACAGAGTGGATAGAGAAGGTTTGTGGAAAGTACTTAGAATATACGGAGTAGAGGGCAAGTTGCTGAAAGCAGTGAAGAGCATGTATGAGGGTGCAAAGGCGGCAGTACGTGTGGAGAGTGAGCAGAGCGAGTTCTTTGACCTGAATGTTGGTTTGAAACAGGGGTGTGTGATGTCCCCGTGGTTGTTTACTGTATATATGGATGGAGTTATGAAAGAAATACTATCAAGAGCAGTGGATGTTGGTGTATTGCTGAAAAGGGAGGGAATTGAGTGGAAGCTACCTATACTGCTGTTTGCGGATGATACAGTTCTGATGAGTGATAATGAATGGGAGTTGCAGGGTCTGGTAAATGAGTTTGGAACAGTGTGCGAAAAAACGGAATTTGAAGGTAAATACGGGGAAGAGCAAGGTTATGGTCTTCGAAAGGGGTGAAGTCACAGAGTGTGAGGTGAAGCTGAACGGTCAGGCTATGGAGATCGTCAACTCTTTTAATTATCTGGGCAGTGTGTTGAGTAAAGATGGGACTATGGATGAAGAGGTGCGGGAGAGGGTACAACAGGGGAAGAGGGTTGTAGGAACGCTAAAAGCAGTAACAAGAAATAGGGTGGTCAGTATGGAAGTGAAGAAGTCCTTGTATGACAGTGTGGTAATCCCGACACTGACTTACGGAAGCGAAGCATGGACGTTGGTTGAGAGACTCAGACCAAGAGTGAGAGCAGTGGAAATGAATTACTTAAGGAGTGCGTGCGGAGTTACATGGAGGGATAGACAGACTAATGAGGAAGTAAGAAGGAGGTGTGGTGTGGAGGTAGATGTGCTGGAAAGTGTGAAAAGGAACAACTTGAGATGGTTCGGCCATATGGAACGTATGGAAAGCGAGAGAATGACTAAGAGGGTGTACGAGAGCGAGGTGGAGGGACAGAGGGGGAGAGGTAGACCGAATATGAGGTGGAAGGATGGAGTGAGGAAGTACATGAACGAAGGCGGTGCTGGTTGGGGGGAGGGGCGTCGACTGACTGGGGACAGAGGTGCATGGGGGCGGTTCGTTCGTGGCCACCCCTTCGGGGATCACGGCGTCAGGCAATAGATAGATAGATAGATAGACCTGTTACGTCCTGGGATATAAAAACACTGGGCTTTTTCTATTGGACTAGGTATGCGGCAACAAGCAACATCGGAAAACGCTAGATCCAACCCTTATCTATAAACCCAGGCAACAAACCACCCTAAACCGTCAAGAGTCCTGCCTGGACAACAAGGTATCCTATGACTCGGTTACAGGGTGCACGCACTATAGACTGCTGATAGTCAAGCAGGCTATATAAAAGATCACACAATTAAGTTGACTTAAAGCTTCAAGGAAAAGATAGATGATGGAATTAAATTGCAGAAACAATTGAATAACAAACTAGAAGAAAGTACATTTAACGTTACGTTAATTAATACAACTAATCACCCCTGCGTGAAAGAAGGTGAAAGCAAACAGTCCTCAAAACATCATACAGGTAGACAAGATGCAGGTTTCAAAACTGCATGCGGCTACTGTAGGATCTGATGCTTAGCAAAGAAAGTACGTTACGGATTTAGAGAACTCTTAACTCATAAGCAGGAATAAATACTAGTGATAGGACCTACAGTGTATAATGGCATAGGTATAATTAAATAAAGGCAGCAAATCGCAACATAACCACATACAGGTGTGCTTCTCACTCTTAGTCAGGCAAGCCTGCTCGGACAGAGTCTCTAAGCCACACCCTGACTCACAATGCTCACAAAAACGGTAAACTGTGGCACAGTAACAAACATACAGAGATAATAAACCCCTAGCTGTTAATCTGCCAGGTGGCAGAGGTCTAGCCGGAAGGATACAGGCTTCGGATACCCGGGCTGAGCCACCTGCTCTAGCCTAGGGACGTTCCCAAGTCTGTGCGCCAAATTACTCTAATTGAAAGGGTGCTCTCTTGAGAGACTCAGATCGCAAGTATCTGACTCTCTCCTGGCGATCCTAAAACAAAAGCAAGACGTGCTAGCGCAGTGATGAGTGGAATAGGCAAGGGCCCTCACACAACACAACACTAGTCACACAGGGACACAGACAAGAAAATGCCCCCAGACTCCCACGGGTATCCTAGTAAAGTCGTGCGGGTCCACAGGACTCGCACCAGCAGACTTTACTTAAAGGATCGCAAAAAGCCTCCCCCTCCGGTCTAGCCCCTGCTAACCTGACACAAGAACAGACTAGCAAGCATAAAACCACCAAATATGAGACAACAAAAAAGCTTCCTAGGTCTCATTAACAATTACATCTTTGCATAAGGCCCAAAATCCTATCTAGTTATCTGAGAGCTCGTCGTTAATACAATAATAGATATAAGGTCTATCAAGGGGATGGGATAATTAAATAGATTGGTGAAGTAGTGGAAGGAAGGTATACAAAGTAAGAGAGAAAGATTCTAAGTGGGGTTGAGAGGGATAGATATCAAGGGGGTCCGAAGGGTACGACAGTGAGGTGAGCTCTGAGTCTTGAATCTGTCTGGACCCCGCCCTAGGCATGCAGAATACATCCCATGCTTGGCAGCACTCAACACAGTTGCCGGGTCAAAATCGTCTACCCCGTGCGTGAGTCGAAACTAAGCCTAACGTTGCAATAAAATGCATGTGGCAACATCAGGCTCGTCCCAAACTGGACTCTCCGCGCGAAGCAACGTCCCCCAGCCGGTCTCTCTCTCCCGCTCGTCTCCTCCCACTCTCACTAGACTTACATCTTATATATTATAATGAAACAATCAACTATCGAGAATAAAATATACTAAGATGCGTTGGTTAAGAATAAGGGCAGCTACAAGCTGTGAAACAACATAAGAATATCCCAGACATTAGTTACATTGTCGTAGGATATATACTAAGGAAAAGACGGCCGGCCGGCTGCCACCCGCCAGTTTCTAAACGGCTGGGCAGCCGACGCGCGCGCATGCCCGCACGTGGCTACTATGCAGAAGCGTCACAGACCATAATAGAGACTAGAAATAATGGACTCGGCTTTCGTTTACACCCTGGTAAGAATTGGGCCGTAAGCGGAAAGATAAGATCTGGCTGAGAAAGTATCGGCAGCAACAGATGGTCTTTTATTTTCTCCCACCTTCTGTGCTGCAGGGAAAGGTAAACAGTGGTGAGGAATGTTCCCCATTACCTACCGTTTTCTTACTTACTTACTTACTACTCTTTTCTTACTTACTACTGTTTTCTTACTTACGTATACTTACTCACTTACTACTTACTTACTACTGTTTTCTTACTTACTTACTTACTCACTTACTACTTTCTTACTACTGTTTTCTTACTTACTTACTTACTCACTTACTTCTTACTTACTACTGTTTTCTTACTTACTTATACTTACTCACTTACTACTTACTTACTACTGTTTTCTTACTTACTTACTTACTCACTTACTATTATTTTACTATTAAATTTACGAACAAATTGCAGATGTAAGTAACTCACAAGATACCGTAATTTTTGGCGACTTTAATTTACCTGTGACCAAGTGGGGTGATACTCTTACTTTACACTCCGGACATGACTTGTATACGAACTTGCAAGAGAGTTCGCTTTATCAATTTGTTCGAAAGCCGACCCGTGGTAATAACGTTCTTGACATTGTACTTGCAACAAAAGAAGAATTGATAGAGAATTTGAATGTTGGTGATGAATTCAGTAACAGCGACCATCGTACGATAACTTTCACTTTAAACTTTACTAGTAACGAACCAAATAGTAGCATCGAAAAAGTCCCTAATTTCAAGAAAGCAAACTTCCATAAACTTAGAGCTATGTATAAAGAAACTGACTGGAGCTTTTTAATTAACAATAACGACATAAATACATCTTGGAAGTTATTCGAAACCACTTACCTAAAAGCAGTGCAAGACTGCATACCATCGAAAATACGGCGTCCAAGCCATAATACTAAGCCCAAATGGTGGAATAAAGATATTTCAAACTGGCTGCTTGCTAAATTTTTTGCTATTGATAGATTAAAATCCTCACAAAATGACGAAGAACGGGTGAAATTTGTAGAGCTACGACGCAAAGCCAAAAAGTTAATTAAGCAAAGTAAAAAGACCTTAGAGTTACATATTGCGAATCAAAGTCAAACAAACCCGAAAGAATTCTACAGTTATACCAGAAAGAAAAAAGTAGTTACTTCAACTGTTGGACCGTTAGTCGATGAAAATGGAGAATACACCAAAGACGAAGTACAAATGAGTAATGCCCTCAATACCTTCTTTGCATCAGTTTTTACAACAGAAGACCTCAGTGATATCCCTACACCATCGCCGATTCAGATTGATAATTCAGATGTTCTAAGCAATACCACCGTTACAGAGAGAGAAGTATTGAATTGTTCAGATAAACTCAAGGTAAATAAAATGCCAGGACCTGATACAATCTCGCCTAGAGTTCTAAAGGAAGCTAAGGATGAGCTCTCCAAACCACTGACATTACTATTCAATAAATCCTTGCAGTCTGGAATTATGCCTGATCAGTGGAAGCTAGCCAACGTAACACCGATATTCAAAAAAGGCAGCAAATCCCTACCCAGTAACTATCGTCCAATTAGCTTAACCTCAGTTGTATGTAAAATGCTAGAAACGGTCATACGAGACAGACTCGTAAATCACTTAGAGGAAAATAACATACTTAAAGATACTCAACACGGCTTTGAAAAAAAAGGTTCCTGTTTAACAAACCTGTTAGACTTCTTCCACGATATCCTCAACCTCTACGATGAGAGTAAAGCTGTAGATATTATATACCTTGATTTTCAAAAGGCCTTTGACAAAGTTCCCCACAAACGTTTACTGCTAAAACTAAAAGCGCATGGAATACAAGACGGTGTGTTGAAATGGATAGAAAATTGGCTCAGCAACACAAAGCAAAGGGTAGTCATAAATGGGAAGGCATCTAAATGGACCAATGTAAGTAGCGGGGTACCCCAGGGATCGGTACTAGGACCAATTCTCTTTCTAATTTACATCAACGACATAGATGAGGGTCTCACCTGTACAATCTCAAAATTTGCTGACGATACAAAAATTGCAAATAGCGTACTCTCAAAAGAACAAGTTGACGATATGCAACACAATCTAGATAAATTGTCATGTTGGGCCCAAATTTGGCAAATGAGTTTCAATGCGGATAAATGTAAAGTACTACATGTCGGATACCTAAATGAGAAAGCAAACTATTCGATGAATGGCACGCAGCTTAAGAATGTAAACAGAGAAACCGATCTGGGAGTAACAATATCGAGTAACCTAAAACCGAGTCAACAATGTTCAGAAGTTGTTAAGAAGGCAAACAAAATAATTGGCTTTATAGGCAGGTCATTTGAGCATTAATCCAAAGAAGTTATCCTAACCCTTTACAATTCCTTAGTCCGCCCTCTTCTGGAATACTGCATTCAATCCTGGTGCCCTTATTACCAAAAAGATATAAACAAGCTAGAACGAGTTCAACGTAGAGTTACCAAAATTATACCTAGCCTAAAGAACAAACCATACGAAGAGCGTCTTGGAGAATTAAATCTATTTCCTTTAACTCAGCGCAGATTAAGAGGTGACTTAATTCAAGTGTTCAAAATCATCAAAGGCATCGACAATATGAACTGTAGTAAGTACTTCACTATCGACCAATCAAATTACACACGGGGAAACGGTTGCAAATTTATTGGAAAATCTTTTAACTCGCACGAATCTAAGAATTTCTTCTTCAATCGAGTTGTCAACTTGTGGAATGGGCTTCCCCGAAACGTTATAGACTGCATCACCGTTGATTCATTTAAACTCCGCCTAGACAAATATCTCTCATCAAACCCGCGACTGACTGCGTTTGTAAATGAATAACTTTATTTTATCCCACCCTCAGTTACTAACCCATCTGTCCTCTACTAACTTCCTAATCCTGCCACGGACATTAGTTCCAGGGCAGTAATTCCCTTTCCAATGTTCCCTTACCCACTCTAAACCACTGTTTGGACACTTGATCCTCAGTGTTTTGGAGGACAAGCAACCTAGAAGGGTCACTAGATCTGTTGTTGCTTGATTTCCTTTGTACTCCTTTGTACTTTGTACTACTTACTTACTACTGTTTTCTTGTTTGGAAGAAGCTAAAACAAAATGTGTTGCCATTATTTGATACTTTCTAGTCGGTGTGCATTATCTGATCTATGCAATGCATGTATTAACTCTTTCTGTACCGGCGACATTATTTTCATTATTGTTTGGCAACTATTAGACGATTATATTCCGCTTACGTGGGATCCAGGTTAACTGAAAGGATTGAATGAGATAAGCCTGTAGACTTTTCATTGCTAATAAAGTCGTCTAATAGTGTCCAGAATATAACGAACAGGACATCACCGTTATAGGAGTGGTTAAACCTCTTGGTACGGTGATTTAATGTATTATATATTGTTGTACTTATATTGGACTATTATAGTTAAATTAGAAAATCCATATTGCAGTCAGAAGTTAAATATATTATTTGCCGTTGGTTGTTGGTACTTGTCCTTCATAAGCTGAAGCAATATCATTATTGATTAACCCATTGAGGATCTAAGACACATTTTCAAATGTTATGTTGGTTTTCATTAGACAGTTTTATGCTGGTAAGGAAGGATATCTTGGAGGCAGAGGGGTAAGTACTTTCTCAATTTGTTTAGCTTTCACAAGTCCTCTCTAAGCTGAATAAAATCGTCTAATGATATTTGTTTTTTCTATGTGAATGAGGGAGACAAAAGGCATAACTGCCTGCAGCGAGTGCCTCCCCCAGATTTTAAAGAGTGACAGGGCCGAAATCAAGGGACGTTCGAGCTAAAATGCCTGGACACACGGAGTTTGAAGCAATTTAAGTCATAGTAAGAGGGAAAGACTGATTCTGGGAGAGAGTTCCAGAGCTCAGCAGTTTAATAGAATAGTTAGAATAAACTATTAGAGTGTAAATGAGAGGTTAAATGGAACAATTTTAGCGTCAGGCGAAAGCGATAAGGATATTCAGTCTCATGCTAAAAATGATGACTATAATGCAAATGATAGTAGTGATGGTGCAACGGAAGATGGAAATGTCGCTAAAAACAAAGGTAAATTAGGTATAAAGAAAAGAAGTACATTGAGAGTATATTACACAAACTGTAGGAGTCTATGTAACAAAATGAACGAACTTATAGCCCTTGTTAGCAAAGAAAATATAGACATAATAGCGCTAACTGAAACGTGGATTAATACAGAAACCAGGCATTTTTTAGCAGAATTTGATATACCAGGATATAGTTTGTTTAAATATGACCGAACAAGTAAGAGGGGTGGCGGTATAGCAGTGTTTGTCAGGAGTACATTAAAAAGCTGTATTAAATCAGGTATTAGACTAAATAACGATAATGAAAGTGTTTGGGTAGAGGTTAACGAAGGTAGTGAGACCATAGTTATTGGAGTTATGTATAGACAGCCAAATATGAGTAGAAATGACGGAACGTCATTATGGGAGGAAATTAAAATGGCATCAAGGTTTAGCAATGTGTGCATTATGGGGGATTTTAATTTTCCGAATATAGATTGGCAGCATCAAATAGGAGACTCTGATTCTGAGGAGTTTATAGAGGTAGTACAAGATAGTTTTTTATTTCAATTCATAGATACGCCGACTAGAGGTAATAATATTCTCGATTTAGTTTTCAGTAACAATGAACATATGGTAAATAATGTAGAGATAGGGGACTACCTAGGAAATAGTGACCACAATTCTGTGTATTTTAATATACAATGGAAAGGTAATACCAGAGAGAATACAACATTAATACCTGACTTTAGAAAAGCCAATTATGGTGGGTTAAGAAGAGCCCTATTAGCGGACCCTATGGTCAAAAAATTAAGTCGATCCAGGTGTCCAAATGAGTGTACCCCTTCTCAGGCACCTGTCATCTTAAGTCAGGAAGAGACGTCAACCTTGGTAGATACATACGATAATTTTATCAAGTCAGTATTCAATGCACAAAATAAATATATCCCCAAAAGAAAGTTTAGATCAACACAGAACCAACCCAAATGGATGAATAATAGACTATTAGATCTTCTAGGACAAAAGAGAGGAATATATAGAAAAATTAGAAAAGGCGAAATTCACCTACTTGCTTACTATCAGAATCTATCAAGACAGGTAAAAAAGGATATTAGGAAAGAAAAAAGAAATTATGAAATTAAGGTTGCCAATGACTCAAAACATAATCCTAAAGCTTTTTACCAACTATATAAATCCAAGGTTAGAGATGTAATTGGTCCCATTAAAACTTCGATAGGAGAAATGACAGAAAATGATTTAGAAATGTGCAGTACATTAAATAGTCAATTTCTTTCCGTTTTCACTAATGAAAATTTGGCACAGATTCCAGAAGTCCGTAAGGTATATAGCGATAGTATAGAAAATAGGTTAAGTACGGTTACTATAAGTAGAAATGATGTGCTTAAGGAAATTGACAGACTGAAACCTCATAAATCGCCTGGTCCTGATGAGGTATATGCTAGAGTATTAAAAGAATGTAGGGATGAGTTAAGTTACCCATTAACATTTTTATTTAACAAGTCATTGGAGACAGGTATAGTTCCAGAAGCTTGGAAGCTTTCAAACGTAGTTCCGAGCTTCAAAAAAGGTGACAAATCAATAGCATCCAATTACCGTCCCATTAGTCTTACATCAATCATAGGAAAGCTACTAGAGTCAATTATTGCTAGTAAAATTAGAAACCACTTAGATACATTTAATTTAATAAATTCTTCTCAGCATGGATTCCCTCAGGGACGTTCTTGCCTTACTAATTTGCTTAGTTTTTTCTCAGAGGTATATGAAGCAGTAGATAATGACAAGTCATATGATATAATATATTTAGATTTCAGTAAAGCTTTCGACAGAGTCCCCCATGAGAGATTGATGAGAAAGGTTGAGGCGCATGGAATAGGTGGGGCGTTGTTGGGATGGATTAGGTCATGGCTAATTGGTAGGAAGCAGAGAGTCAGCATAAATGGTACGAAGTCAGAATGGGGAGCAGTCAAAAGTGGTGTCCCCCAGGGATCTGTATTAGGTCCTCTGTTGTTTGTTATATACATAAATGACCTTGATTTAGGTATAACTAGTAGGATAAGTAAATTTGCAGACGATACCAAAATGGGAAGAACAATTGATTCAGATAGAGATATAGAGTGCCTCCAAAGGGATCTAGATACCTTACACGAATGGTCAGTAAATTGGCAGATGAAGTTTAACATTGACAAATGCAAGGTATTAAAGATAGGGAAGATGCATACAAATGTTAAATATAAACTAGCTAATGTGGAATTAGAAAACTCGAATTGTGAGAAAGATCTAGGTGTGTTTGTTAGCAATGATTTGAAGCCTAGACAACAGTGTATAAGCGTTCGAAACAAGGCAAACAGGATTCTCGGGTTCATCTCAAGGAGTGTGAGTAACAGAACTGCTGATGTTATCTTAAAACTTTACTTGTCATTAGTGAGACCCCATATGGATTATGCTGTTCAATTTTGGTGTCCTTATTACAGAATGGACATAGATTCATTGGAGAGAGTACAACGTAGAATGACAAAAATGATCCATAATATTAGAAATCTTCCGTATAAAGAAAGGTTGAAGAAATTAGGCTTACATTCGTTAGAGAGACGCAGAGTTAGAGGGGATATGATAGAGGTGTTCAAGTGGGTTAGTGGGATTAACAAAGGGGACATGACAAATGTACTAAAGCTCAGTGATAGCGAAAGAACTCGTACCAATGGTTTCAAATTAGATAAATTTCGTTTCAGAAAAGATATAGGCAAATATTGGTTTGGTAACAGAGTTGTAGATGGGTGGAATGGACTACCAAGTGCTATAGTGGGATTAAAAACGATAGGGAGCTTTAAGATAAAATTGGATAAGCATATGGACGAGAAGGGTTGGGTGTGAAGGGGGATCAGCAGGGTTGGGCCAATCAGCGCTCTGCAGACCCCGTAATCCTGCGTTAATCTCTAACCGTTTTGGTAAGATGATCCTCAGGGTATTAGAGTGTTGAGCCTATAATTGGGCTTTGTAATTGGGGTTGTGTGGGACAGGGATCTGCCTTGCTTAGGCCAATCGGCTTTCTGCAGACTCCCATTTTCTTATGTTCTTATTTTCCTATGTTCTTATGTTAAACTGTCAGGGAGCATCATGATACTCAAAAGGCTAAAGATATAAATGGTTACGCCAAGATCTAAGAGGGAGGACAGCCAAGAAGCCCCCACGAGCACAGCACTAGCCCCAACACCAATAACAACGCCAACCTTCTTTATTGGGTAGCAAGCTGTTCAGGTGGCAAGTTGTTCACCATCTGATCAGACAAAAGACAAAAGGATCAAACTCCCTTGTAGACCTTCACCTTCTGTACCGGCGACGTTTTAAATATTTTATTCTAGCTATATTTAGACGACTGTGTGCAGTTTCAGAATGATCTGTCGTAGTAAAAAGGGTTAACGTATAAGTAAGATAGTTCGAAGCTGGAGGCTCTTTATAAACTGAGTATAATAGTTTAATAGTAGCTAGAATAAAGTTAAAGGGACGTTACCGGTACACAATGGGTTAAACACTTTATCTCACACATTACAGTATCGATATTCCGCAATTTAGGAAAGATGTCTTCTAGTTAAGGGGCTTAATTTAGTTTAGGTAACTAATTCATTCCACTTTATCCTAATGTTCTTCAATTCTATTCGAGTCTGCAATAACAAAACAATATATCAATATATATTTGATTCAAGTGGATAAGAAAGTGGTCCTTCTATTTTCCTTAGATCAAACAATTTCTTAAAAAATCGTCCGTAAAAGTTATTAGAGGATATTTTATTAACTCTCTCTCTCTCTCTCTCTCTCTCTCTCTCTCTCTCTCTCTCTCTCTCTCTCTCTCTCTCTCTCTCTCTCTCTCAGCTGATGTTTCCTATACTCAAGAAACAAATAGTGACTCTCTTCCCCCTCAAGACAACTTCCGTGTCGTGAGGAACAACGTTTGCCCCAAGACCAGGAAACACATACCGATTACCGAGTGTCAAAACCGTTTCCAGATACTCGCAGACTCAGATGACGAAGAGGAAATAGAAGAAGTCCGGCTCGTGGGAGACTCGATGATACGTGGTCAGCTCACAGAGTTTTGCGCCAGGGCACCTAAGACCAGGAAGCGTTTTTGTATCCCTGGTGGTGGTGTGGATGACGTAGTTGCAGCAGTTGACGAAGTATCAAAGCTGGCCTCTGCTAATACAATGTACGTCATCCACGTTGGATCCAACGATGTACAGCGAACCCGGTCGGAAGATTTGCTTTTAAAGTACCAACAGCTGATCAAGTCGTTTAAGGAGAAGTCATCAAGGATCATCGTCTCAGGAATCGTCCCCCGGCTCGGTGTAGAGAGCCGATTTTACAACATAGCCACCAGCACAAATCGTTGTCTAGCAAACCTCTGCAGGAAGGAGAACGTGGGATTCGTCGACACCTGGGACAATTTCTACTACGATGACTATTTGTTTTCGGACGATGGAGTTCATCTGAACCAGGTGGGAGCAGTACGTTTTGGGCGTCTTCTCAACGATGCGGTGAAGGATTTTCGGAGAAGAAATCGACTCGGCACAGGACAACCAGGAAGGAGGACCGAAGACATCGAGGACGGCAACCTACAAAGGAATTAAATACTAATCCGTCAAGAACCGCGAATTTGGATAAAGCACCCGCAACACGACCCAAATTCAAAACCGTCAGGGATAACGACCGAGGACCGAGGACAGCCATGAATGTAAATGTAGATCCGACCAGAACCAAAAATTCGATAAAAGAACGTTCTGCGAGTTCTAAAACCGCAACTTTAAAGGTTTTCTATGCAAACGCTCGTAGCATACGCAATAAATTTTCAGATTTAGAGGAACTAGTGTTTACAGAAAATTATGATGTGATTGGCATAACAGAATCTTGGCTCAATACAGAAGATAGAGACTTTTTAGCAGAGTATTCACTTCCCGGTTATGTAATGTTTGAGAACAGCCGAATAAATAAAAATGGAGGTGGCGTTTTATTTTATATCAAAGAAAGTCTTAACCCGACCCTCGTGTCAAAACCTCAAATTGTGAACGTCGACACATCTTTTGTGCTAATAAAGAATAATAAAGGTACAAAAATAATACTTGCGTTAATATACAGACCTCCAGCTCAATCAGTGCAAACTGACCGAGAAATTTACGAACAAATTGCAGATGTAAGTAACTCACAAGATACCGTAATTTTTGGCGACTTTAATTTACCTGTGACCAAGTGGGGCGATACTCTTACTTCACACTCCGGACATGACTTGTATACGAACTTACAAGAGAGTTCGCTTTATCAATTTGTTCGAACGCCGACCCGTGGTAATAACGTTCTTGACATTGTACTTGCAACAAAAGAAGAATTGATAGAGAATTTGAATGTTGGTGATGAATTCAGTAACAGCGACCATCGTACGATAACTTTCACTTTAAACTTTACTAGTAACGAACCAAATAGTAGCATCGAAAAAGTCCCTAATTTCAAGAAAGCAAACTTCCATAAACTTAGAGCTATGTTTAAAGAAACTGACTGGAGCTTTTTAATTAACAATAACGACATAAATACATCTTGGAAGTTATTCGAAACCACTTACCTAAAAGCAGTGCAAGACTGCAGACCATCGAAAATACGGCGTCCAGGCATATAATAAGCCCAAATGGTGGAATAAAGATATTTCAAACTGCCTGCTTGCTAAAAAATTTGCTAATGATAGATTAAAATCCTCACAAAATGACGAAGAACGGGTGAAATTTGTAGAGCTACGACGCAAAGCCAAAAAGTTAATTAAGCAAAGTAAAAAGACCTTAGAGTTACATATTGCGAATCAAAGTAAAACAAACCCGAAAGAATTCTATAGTTATATCAGAAAGAAAAAAGTAGTTACTTCAACTGTTGGACCGTTAGTCGATGAAAAAGGAGAATACACCAAAGACGAAGTACAAATGAGTAATGCCCTCAATACCTTCTTTGCATCAGTTTTTACAACAGAAGACCTCAGTGATATCCCTACACCATCGCCGATTCAGATTGATAATTCAGATGTTCTAAGCAATATCACCGTTACAGAGAGAGAAGTATTGAATTGTTTAGATAAACTCAAGGTAAATAAAACGCCAGGACCTGATACAATCTCGCCTAGAGTTCTAAAGGAAGCTAAGAATGAGCTCTCCAAACCACTGACATTACTATTCAATAAATCCTTGCAGTCTGGAACTATGCCTGATCAGTGGAAGCTAGCCAACGTAACACCGATATTAAAAAAGGCAGCAAATCCCTACCCAGTAACTATCGTCCAATTAGCTTAACCTCAGTTGTATGTAAAATGCTAGAAACGGTCATACGAGACAGACTCGTAAATCACTTAGAGGAAAATAACATACTTAAAGATACTCAACACGGCTTTCGTAAAAAACGTTCCTGTTTAACAAACCTCTTAGACTTCTTCCACGATATCCTCAACCTCTACGATGAGAGTAAAGCTGTAGATATTATATACCTTGATTTTCAAAAGGCCTTTGACAAAGTTCCCCACAAACGTTTACTGCTAAAACTAAAAGCGCATGGAATACAAGACGGTGTGTTGAAATGGATAGAAAATTGGCTCAGCAACAGAAAGCAAAGGGTAGTCATAAACGGTAAGGCATCTAAATGGACCAATGTAAGTAGCGGGGTACCCCAGGGATCGGTACTAGGACCAATTCTCTTTCTAATTTACATCAACGACATAGATGAGGGTCTCACCTGCACAATCTCAAAATTTGCTGACGATACAAAAATTGCAAATAGCGTACTCTCAAAAGAACAAGTTGACGATATGCAACACAATCTAGATAAATTGTCATGTTGGGCCCAAATTTGGCAAATGAGTTTCAATGCGGATAAATGTAAAGTACTACATGTCGGATACCTAAATGAGAAAGCAAACTATTCGATGAATGGCACTCAGCTTAAGAATGTAAACAGAGAAACTGATCTGGGAGTAACAATATCGAGAAACCTAAAACCGAGTCAACAATGTTCAGAAGTTGTTAAGAAGGCAAACAAAATAATTGGCTTTATAGGCAGGTCATTTGAGCATAAATCCAAAGAAGTTATCCTAACCTTTTACAATTCCTTAGTCCGCCCTCTTCTGGAATACTGCGTTCAATCCTGGTGCCCTTATTACCAAAAAGATATAAACAAGCTAGAACGAGTTCAACGTAGAGTTACCAAAATGATACCCAGCCTAAAGAACAAACCATACGAAGAGCGTCTTGGAAAATTAAATCTATTTCCATTAACCCAGCGCAGATTAAGAGGTGACTTAATTCAAGTGTTCAAAATCATCAAAGGCATCGACAATATGAACTGTAGTAAGTACTTCACTATCGACCAATCTAATTACACGCGGGGAAACGGTTGAAAAAATTATTGGAAAATCTTTTAACTCGCACGAATCTAAGAATTTCTTCTTCAATCGAGTTGTCAACTTGTGGAATGGGCTTCCCCGAGACGTTATAGACTGCAGCACCGTTGATTCATTTAAATTCCGCCTAAACAAATATCTCGCATCAAACCCGCGACTGACTGCGTTTGTAAATGAATAACTTTATCCTCCCCTCAGTTACTAACCCATATGTCCCCTACTAACTTCCTAGTCATGCCACGTTAGTGGCAGGGCAGTAGTTCCCTTTCCAATGTTCCCTTACCCACTCTAAACCACTGTTTGGACACTTGATCCTCAGTGTTTTGGAGGACAAGCAGCCTAGAAGGGTCACTAGATCTGTTGTTGCTTGATTTCCTTTGTACTCCTTTGTACTCTCTCTCCTCTCTCTCTCTCTCTCTCTCTCTCTCTCTCTCTCTCTCTCTCTCTCTCTCTATTTCTGCGTATTTCAGCATATTTGTTTTCGGTTGAAGTGATTGAAGTGTTTTTAAAGTGAGTGAAGTGTTGTAAAGTGAGTGAATTGTTTTTTAAGTGAGTGAAGTGATCTGAAGAAAGTGACTGTCACCATGCCTCGCGCTTGTGCGAACTGCGCCGGTAGGTTTGGTGAGTCCATGTTTGCTACTATCGATCTTCAAGTCTGCCGGCTCTGCCAGCAACGAGAGAATTTTACAGTGAAATTAGATGAAGCCTACAACAAGATCAACGTCCTCACCATGAAGCTGGAATCACTCCAAGAGTTTGTAACACTCAACGTTGGAGTGCCACAAACTTCAATTGTCACCGCAACTCCAGCAGCCACCAACGCCCCAACGTCAACTGCCAACAATTCAACGCCTACAGTAGCCATTTCAGCTGATGTTTCCGATACTCAAGATACAAATAGCGACTCTCTTCCCCCTCAAGACAACTTCCGTGTCGTGAGGAACAACGTTTGCCCCAAGACCAGGAAACACATACCGATTACCGAGTGTCAAAACCGTTTCCAGATATTCGCAGACTCAGATGACGAAGAGGAAATAGAAGAAGTCCGGCTCGTGGGAGACTCGATGATACGTGGTCAGCTCACAGAGTTTTGCGCCAGGGCACCTAAGACCAGGAAGCGTTTTTGTATCCCTGGTGGTGGTGTGGATGACGTAGTTGCAGCAGTTGACGAAGTATCAAAGCTGGCCCCTGCAAATACAATGTACGTCATCCACGTTGGATCCAACGATATACAGCGAACCCGGTCGGAAGATTTGCTTTTAAAGTACCAGCAGCTGATCAAGTCGTTTAAGGAGAAGTCATCAAGGATCATCGTCTCAGGAATCGTCCCCCGGCTCGGTGTAGAGAGCCGATTTTACAACATAGCCACCAGCACAAATCGTTGTCTAGCAAACCTCTGCAGGAAGGAGAACGTGGGATTCGTCGACACCTGGGACAATTTCTACTACGATGACTATTTGTTTTCGGATGATGGAGTTCATCTGAACCAGGTGGGAGCAGCGCGTTTTGGGCGTCTTCTCAACGATGCGGTGAAGGATTTTCGGAGAAGAAATCGACTCAGCACAGGACAACCAGGAAGGAGGACCGAAGACAGCGAGGGCGGCAATCTACAAAGGAATTAAATACTAATCCGTCAAGAACCGCGAATTTGGATAAAGCTCCACCAACACGACCCAAATTCAAAACCGTCAGGGATAACGACCGAGGACCGAGGACAGCCATGAATGTAAATGTAGATCCGACCAGAACCAAAAATTCGATGAAAGAACGATCTGCGAGTTCTAAAACCGCAACTTTAAAGGTTTTCTATGCAAACGCTCGTAGCATACGCAATAAATTTTCAGATTTAGAGGAACTAGTGTTTACAGAAAATTATGATGTGATTGGCATAACAGAATCTTGGCTCAATACACAAGATAGAGACTTTTTAGCAGAGTATTCACTTCCCGGTTATGTAATGTTTGAGAACAGCCGAATAAATAAAAATGGAGGTGGCGTTTTATTTTATATCAAAGAAAGTCTTAACCCGACCCTCGTGTCAAAACCTCAAATTGTGAACGTCGACACATCTTTTGTGCTAATAAAGAATAATAAAGGTACAAAAATAATACTTGCGTTAATATACAGACCTCCAGCTCAATCAGTGCAAACTGACCGAGAAATTTACGAACAAATTGCAGATGTAAGTAACTCACAAGATACCGTAATTTTTGGCGACTTTAATTTACCTGTGACCAAGTGGGGCGATACTCTTACTTCACACTCCGGACATGACTTGTATACGAACTTGCAAGAGAGTTCGCTTTATCAATTTGTTTCGAATGCCGACCCGTGGTAATAACGTTCTTGACATTGTACTTGCAACAAAAGAAGAATTGATAGAGAATTTGAATGTTGGTGATGAATTCAGTAACAGCGACCATCGTACGATAACTTTCACTTTAAAGTTAACTAGTAACGAACCAAATAGTAGCATCGAAAAGTCCCTAATTTCAAGAAAGCAAACTTCCATAAACTTAGAGCTATGTTTAAAGAAACTGACTGGAGCTTTTTAATTAACAGTAACGACATAAATACATCTTGGAAGTTATTCGAAACCACTTACCTAAAAGCAGTGCAAGACTGCATACCATCGAAAATACGGCGTCCAGGCCATAATAATAAGCCCAAATGGTGGAATAAAGATATTTCAAACTGCCTGCTTGCTAAAAAATGTGCTAATGATAGATTAAAATCCTCACAAAATGACGAAGAACGGGTGAAATTTGTAGAGCTACGACGCAAAGCCAAAAAGTTAATTAAGCAAAGTAAAAAGACCTTAGAGTTACATATTGCGAATCAAAGTAAAACAAACCCGAAAGAATTCTATAGTTATATCAGAAAGAAAAAAGTAGTTACTTCAACTGTTGGACCGTTAGTCGATGAAAAAAGGAGAATACACCAAAGACGAAGTACAAATGAGTAATGCCCTCAATACCTTCTTTGCATCAGTTTTTACAACAGAAGACCTCAGTGATATCCCTACACCATCGCCGATTCAGATTGATAATTCAGATGTTCTAAGCAATATCACCGTTACAGAGAGAGAAGTATTGAATTGTTTAGATAAACTCAAGGTAAATAAAACGCCAGGACCTGATACAATCTCGCCTAGAGTTCTAAAGGAAGCTAAGAATGAGCTCTCCAAACCACTGACATTACTATTCAATAAATCCTTGCAGTCTGGAACTATGCCTGATCAGTGGAAGCTAGCCAACGTAACACCGATATTCAAAAAAGGCAGCAAATCCCTACCCAGTAACTATCGTCCAATTAGCTTAACCTCAGTTGTATGTAAAATGCTAGAAACGGTCATACGAGACAGACTCGTAAATCACTTGGAGGAAAATAACATACTTAAAGATACTCAAACACGGCTTTCGTAAAAATGTTCCTGTTTAACAAACCTCTTAGACTTCTTCCACGATATCCTCAACCTCTACGATGAGAGTAAAGCTGTAGATATTATATACCTTGATTTTCAAAAGGCCTTTGACAAAGTTCCCCACAAACGTTTACTGCTAAAACTAAAAGCGCATGGAATACAAGACGGTGTGTTGAAATGGATAGAAAATTGGCTCAGCAACAGAAAGCAAAGGGTAGTCATAAACGGTAAGGCATCTAAATGGACCAATGTAAGTAGCGGGGTACCCCAGGGATCGGTACTAGGACCAATTCTCTTTCTAATTTACATCAACGACATAGATGAGGGTCTCACCTGCACAATCTCAAAATTTGCTGACGATACAAAAATTGCAAATAGCGTACTCTCAAAAGAACAAGTTGACGATATGCAACACAATCTAGATAAATTGTCATGTTGGGCCCAAATTTGGCAAATGAGTTTCAATGCGGATAAATGTAAAGTACTACATGTCGGATACCTAAATGAGAAAGCAAACTATTCGATGAATGGCACTCAGCTTAAGAATGTAAACAGAGAAACTGATCTGGGAGTAACAATATCGAGTAACCTAAAACCGAGTCAACAATGTTCAGAAGTTGTTAAGAAGGCAAACAAAATAATTGGCTTTATAGGCAGGTCATTTGAGCATAAATCCAAAGAAGTTATCCTAACCCTTTACAATTCCTAAGTCCGCCCTCTTCTGGAATACTGCGTTCAATCCTGGTGCCCTTATTACCAAAAAGATATAAACAAGCTAGAACGAGTTCAACGTAGAGTTACCAAAATGATACCTAGCCTAAAGAACAAACCATACGAAGAGCGTCTTAGAGAATTAAATCTATTTCCTTTAACCCAGCGCAGATTAAGAGGCGACTTAATTCAAGTGTTCAAAATCATCAAAGGCATCGACAATATGAACTGTAGTAAGTACTTCACTATCGACCAATCTAATTACACGCGGGGAAACGGTTGCAAAATTATTGGTAAATCTTTTAACTCGCACGAATCTAAGAATTTCTTCTTCAATCGAGTTGTCAACTTGTGGAATGGGCTTCCCCGAGACGTTATAGACTGCAGCACCGTTGATTCATTTAAATTCCGCCTAGACAAATATCTTGCATCAAACCCGCGACTGACTGCGTTTGTAAATGAATAACTTTATCCTCCCCTCAGTTACTAACCCATATGTCCCCTACTAACTTCCTAGTCCTGCCACGTTAGTGGCAGGGCAGTAGTTCCCTTTCCAATGTTCCCTTACCCACTCTAAACCACTGTTTGGACACTTGATCCTCAGTGTTTTGGAGGACAAGCAACCTAGAAGGGTCACTAGATCTGTTGTTGCTTGATTTCCTTTGTACTCCTTCCTCTCCTCCTCTCTCCTCTCTTCTCTCTCATCCTCTCGCTGTCTCTCTCTCCTTCTCTCTCCTCTCTCTTTCTCTCTCTCATATTCTCCTCTGTCTCTCTCTCTCTCTCTCTCTCTCTAGAGAGAGAGAGAAGTCAAGAGAGAGAGAGACGAGAGAAGACGCGTAGATTAACACACATTGTCCATGCCTAACAGAATATTCACACTGAGTGAAAATGTAATTGCAAATAGGATTAATCAGGCAACTTTGTTATGATCATATTATTAGTAAAGTACAAAAGACATTATCAATGATACTTGTAATTACCAGTCAATTTAGGATGATAAGGGAAGGGCTTGAAAGCCGACAGGGAGCACGTAATTGGTACATTCTGATAATTTATATGATTAACATTAACTATCACTTTATATATTTAAATACTATGTAGAGGTGTTTATGCAGGATTATTTTCAAACTTTTAGTCTGATGATACCAGATGTATGGTGTGTGTGTGTGTGTGTGTGTGTATGTGCGTGTGCTAGACAATGTAATCAGCTAGTTGATGTAGTTATTTATAATAGCGGCTGACAAAGTTCTTTAATAGCTCATTATAACTGTTTATAGGTCATATGTTTACTGTCTGCAATATGTATTTATGAAATAATGTGTTCGTATCATTATAATTATACAATATTGTTATGTGTATCACATTGTGTTAGCCAATGTGGAATTGTGTATGGTTTTATGTGTACGTTTGGTGTGTACGTTGGAGATTGTCGCCCGTGTGCGGAAATATAATTCTTCACTTTGGACCATGTGCCTATGATATAAATATGTATTAATTAATTACAGTATAATATCTTCTTTCATACATACACTGCCTTCCACAGCCAACTTATCATCGAAGGTCATTCCTAAGCTACATTAATCCCTTATGTACCGGCGACGTCTTTTTAATATTATTTTAGCTATATTTAGACGATTGTGTGCAGTTTACGGAAGATCTGTCGTAGTAAAAACAAAGGGTAAATGAGACAGTTTGAAGCCTATTACTTACTGGAGGCCTTTTTCAAACATAATATATTCGAAGCTTTCTCAGAATTAATCGAATCTTTTTACAAGATCATTACCAATTGAATCTGCTATAGGATCACTGTGGCAACTCCACACTATAGGATCACTGTGGCAACTCCACACTATAGGATCACTGTGGCAACTCCACACTATAGGATCACTGTGGCAACTCCACACTATAGGATCACTGTGGCAGCTCCACAATATAGGATCACTGTGGCAACTCCACACTATAGGATCACTGTGGCAGCTCCACACTATAGGATCACTGTGGCAACTCCACACTATAGGATCACTGTGGCAGCTCCACACTATATGATCACTGTGGCAACTCCACACTATAGGATCACTGTGGCAACTCCACACTGTAGGATCACTGGGGCAACTCCACACTATATGATCACTGTGGCAACTCCACACTATAGGATCACTGTGGCAGCTCCACACTATAGGATCACTGTGGCAACTCCACACTATAGGATCACTGTGGCAACTCCACACTATATGATCACTGGGGCAACTCCACACTATAGGATCACTGTGGCAACTCCACACTATAGGATCACTATGGCAACTCCACACTATAGGATCACTGTGGCAACTCCACACTATAGGATCACTGTGGCAGCTCCACACTATAGGATCACTGTGGCAACTCCACACTATAGGATCACTGTGGCAGCTCCACACTATAGGATCACTGTGGAAACTCCACACTATAGGATCACTGTGGCAGCTCCACACTATAGGATCACTGTGGCAACTCCACACTGTAGGATCACTGGGGCAACTCCACACTATAGGATCACTGTGGCAACTCCACACTATAGGATCACTGGGGCAACTCCACATGATAGGATCACTGTGGCAACTCCACACTATAGGATCACTGTTGTCTCACTATAGGATCACTGTGGCAACTCCACACTATAGGATCACTGTGGCAGCTCCACACTATAGGATCACTGCGGCAACTCCACACTATAGGATCACTGTGGCAGCTCCACAATATAGGATCACTGTGGCAACTCCACACCATAGGATCACTGTGGCAACTCCACACTATAGGATCACTATGGCAACTCCACACTATAGGATCACTGTGGCAGCTCCACACTATATGATCACTGTTGCTCCACTATAGGATCACTGTGGCAACTCCACACTATAGGATCACTGTGGCAGCTCCACATATATCACTGTGGCAGCTCCACACTATATGATCACTGTGGCAACTCCACACTATAGGATCACTGTGGCAACTCCACACTATAGGATCACTGTGGCAGCTCCACACTATAGGATCACTGTGGCAGCTCCACACCATAGGATCACTGTGGCAACTCCACACCATAGGATCACTGTGGCAACTCCACACTATAGGATCACTGTGGCAGCTCCACACCATAGGATCACTGTGGCAACTCCACACTATAGGATCACTGTGGCAGCTCCACACTATGGGATCACTGTGGCAGCTCCACACTATAGGATCACTGTGGCAACTCCACA
Source organism: Paralithodes platypus (assembly GCA_032716605.1). NCBI lineage: Eukaryota > Metazoa > Arthropoda > Malacostraca > Decapoda > Lithodidae > Paralithodes > Paralithodes platypus. The sequence goes on from CM064512.1 coordinate 12,332,919, forward strand.
CTATGGGATCACTGTGGCAACTCCACACTATAGGATCACTGTGACAACTCCACACTATAGGATCACTGTGACAACTCCACACTATAGGATCACTGTGGCAACTCCACACTATAGGATCACTGTGGCAACTCCACACTATAGGATCACTGTGGCAACTCCACACTATAGGATCACTGTGGCAGCTCCACACTATAGGATTACTGTGGCAACTCCACACTATAGGATCACTGTGGCAGCTCCACACTATAGGATCACTGTGGCAACTCCACACTATGGGATCACTGTGGCAATTCCACACTATAGGATCACTGTGGCAACTCCGCACTATAGGATCACTGTGGCAGCTCCACACTATAGGATCACTGTGGCAACTCCACACTATAGGATCACTGTGGCAACTCCACACTATAGGATCACTGTGGCAACTCCACACTATAGGATCACTGTGGCAACTCCACACTATAGGATCACTGTGGCAACTCCACATTATAGGATCACTGTGGAAACGCCACACTATAGGATCACTGTGGCAACTCCACACTGTAGGATCACTGTGGCAACTCCACACTATAGGATCACTGTGGCAACTCCACACTATAGGATCACTGTGGCAGCTCCACACTATAGGATCACTGTGGCAGCTCCACACTATAGGATCACTGTGGCAACTCCACACTATGATTGTGAAAGCATTACATGCACGTCATCTATTGGCCAAGCTAGTTGATAAGATAATGGAAATACAATAGGTATTAATTAAAGAAAACGTATGCAGGGTAATATAACTATGATGAATGTATGTATTACCTGCACCATCCTTTAGGTAACTATGCAGGTATTTTGAACAACATATTTGGGGTGCATATTATTATCCTATATCTGTGTATATCGTGTCCAGGTTTCAATATGTTTGATAACCAAAAGTCTCACTAATATTATCCTTAGGGTAATTGGAATGTAATACATTATGAAATGCCCCTTAACAGCATGCAATTAATTCAAACACTGAGAATGTGGCACATAAATGTTTTACACATATTATGTTATACATGTAAATGGCTGTAATGCACAATAACGTAGGTTTATCTTATAATGTTTAACTGTATTTCCTCTGACCTCTCTGTCGTAATAAGGTCGACCTTTTGCAGTAACCTAATCACACACAGTTTTTACATGCAGATTCATAATAAGTTGGTCTTACATAATTATCCATATTGAAATTATAAGAATTACATTTTTAAATTCATAGTAATTCAATGATTTATTTATTTTGTATATTAGTCGATGAATAAAATAGAAATAGGCATGGCAACATGAAATGCAAACAGATGTCAGGTGTCAATTATATATTTTGGATTGTAACCAATACACAACACAATACTATTACCACAATTGATAGCGAAATACATAAGTACGCGAAATTTCGATGTGTGTATCCTAGGTTCGAGTCCTTGGAGTGCCACATGCATTTGTTGATTTCATTAATTGTGTTTAGAAGTGAAGTTGGTTGGTGGAAACAATATAATAATTCATGTGAAAATTTAATCACTCCCTTAGCAGCTGATTGTTCCATACTTATTGTCTTTTGGGAAGAAATGGAATCGTAGGTCACGGCCAGTTGGTCTATTTTCCCTGCATATCACACAGCGGTGGCCAACGTTTGTTGCCATGTTTGTTTATTAAGCCACACCCCCTCCCATCGTTACTGTCATTGGTTGTAAACAGACAGACAACACGCCGGCGATCACAGCGCCATCTAGTGACCAATCTATGTCATTATCTTGGTTTCAGAATCCCCCATAAGAGTTGACACTCCGTATATTCTTTCCTTCGTATATTGGATGCGCTTTGCTGGATATCTCAGTGTCTAGTGACGACAGTGGTGGTTCTGGTTGGAAAAGTTCCTTCGATGACGACGTCAAGGGCCTGCAGTTCTCTTAATCCAGAAACGTTGATAGCCTCTGCAGCCCTACTCTTAACTAACTTTGATGGGTGTTTTGTGGTAGTGAGGGAGGAGGTGGAGAGGAAAGTGACGGAGGGGTGGAGAGGAAAGTGATGGAGGGGTGGAGAGGAAAGTGACGGAGTGGTGGAGAGGAAAGTGACGGAGGGTGGAGAGGAAAGTGACGGAGTGGTGGAGAGGAAAGTGACGGAGTGGTGGAGAGGAAAGGGATGGAGTGGTGGAGAGGAAAGTGACGGAGTGGTGGAGAGGAAAGTGACAGAGAGGTTGGAGAGGAAAGTGACGGAGTGGTGGAGAGGAAAGTGCCGGAGAGGTGGAGAGGAAAGTGCCGGAGAGGTGGAGAGGAAAGTGACGGAGAGGTGGAAAGGAAAATGACGGAGAAGTGGAGATGAAAGTGACGGAGGTGGAGAGGAAAGTGATGGAGAGGAAAGTAACGAAGAGGTGGAGAGGAAAGTGACGGAGAGTAGAGTGAGACAGAAGGGTAAGTGGAGGAAAGTGCTCAAATGGCGAGTGATGCAGAGATAGAGGGAAGGGAAAGTGGTACTGCTTAGTTTGTTAGCAAGTTAAAATAAAACTTCAGGGGCTATCAACCCTTCAGGATAATTAAGCCAGTACCCTGTAAGCCAAGAACAGCATCAGGACTGGAGCCCCTTTTCAAGAACTCCAGTCCCTTCATAGTACTGTGTTTCCCGTTATCAGTGAACAACCAAGCGCTGAGCCTCCAACGCCCACACCAGCATTGGTTGTAGACTGAATATTGAAGAACTCGCCCTGAAAACTACTTGCCCCAACTTTTTCTCGCCCTAAACGAAGTCGCCTATGATAATAATAATTTGTCATCAAACTAACCTAATCCAACCTAACTTAACCTAACATAAACTAATTGAACCGAAAGAGCGCAAATTCCTCGTACATATGCAGGGCCGAGTTGTTTTCGGGGCGACATCTACAGGAACACCTTCACCCATGACCCTGCTACCGATGCTGCCCCAAGCTATCGTGAGGCGTTCCCAGAGCCATGGGCCGGTAAGTACCCATGTAAATGTATTTGGGAAGGATGTAGTATCCGGGAGCATCGCCAGCTTTGTTTACATTACTTGTATGCTCGCTGTTACGTTCCCGTCTATTTTGATTGCTTTTTTTCTGTTATTTGCCCCCTGCTGGTAATATATGATGTATATGATGATGATAATAAGTCATGGGGAGGTGAAGGGGAGCAAACCCCCCCCTCAACCTATCATTGTATCCCACGGCAGTTGAAATAGAAGGGAATGTTATCGAGAACGTACAAATAATGTAAACAATGCAGCGGATACGCCCGAATACTACATCCTTACTATTTTTTTGTTTCTTTGCCGGTCACTCATTTCTTTGGTTATTGTGTATTTTTGTCAATGTATGCGTCCGACCGGATGGGTGAGAGAGAGCAAAAAATAAAAATAAAAATAATAATAAAATAATAACGTAATTGAATTATTAACCCTCCTGGCCCGGTCTGTCTCTCCAAAGGACGGAGCTCGTATCCGGGCGATCTGGCCGAATATCAACAAAAGTAAACTAAGGATAATCTCGCTTAATATATTACCTACATTAATCAAACATGTATAGAAATGGGCGCCTTACCTTGCCGCGTAGAATGGCGTTGAGTAGAGCTCTCTAGCTCAACTGGTTCCGGAGTAATGGTGATGGAAGTGGAGGTAACTTTTGCCCGTATTTACCTCGGCGCTTCCGAACACTCAACCGCGGCCCCGGCTACAACGCCCAGTTGCACTCATCGCTCCACCCGCAATTATGCCGGGAAGCGATTTGATAGTGTTTTATAGTTTATTATGTAATTTATTATAGTTATGTTATTTTCACTCGATAAAGTTATTTACATCAAGTTATATGTGTCTCTGTCAGTTATTACGTAGTTTTATTATTATTATCATGATTATAGTGTCACTTTTACTGGACTTTGATAATTGATAGTGTCATTTTCAATGTTATGTATTGTTAGGTAAGCTAATAACATATATAGTGTCACTTTCACTTGTTCATATTGTTATGGAGGCACTTATTATTACTTGTGTGTGTCTCTTTCACTTATACTTAGTTTTATTATTATTATACTGTCACTTTCACTGGACTAGGCTTATTGATAGTGTCTTTTTCACTTATTTATTGTTAGAAATATATATTTTAGTGTCACTTTCACTTGTTCATATTGTTATTGAAGGCACTTATTATTACTTATATGTGTCCTTTTCACTTATACTTAGTTATATTATTATTATTAGCCTACAGTTGAGTGTCACTTTCACTGGTGTTACTTCCACTTCAAAAGTTTGTTAGAGTGTGGAAGTCGTTGAAGCAGGTGCCAGCACACAGTCCAACTTGACACTCGAGGCATTCCCAAGTGGTTTTTGTGGCTTTGCGGGGTCTGCGAGTTGTGTGGCTGCACACATGGCACCTCTTCTGCACTCTTGACTTAGTATGAGGACCCTGGAAAGGAAGGGCATTGAGCTGGTGCTTCCTGAAAAAGTCAGCACACCCCGTTCTGTCCAGCTGGCCTGGTCCTTGTAGTGGCCTCCCTGGTGTACCCGCATGTTTAGCCAGGAGCTCAAGTAGCACCTGCTTGTGGAACTTCCGCAGGGACTTGTACTTCTTGGCTCCTGGAGTCCTCAGACGGTAGATGTTGTAGGCATTGAGGACCGACATATCTACCGTATGCAGGATAAACTTCTTGTACCACCTGCAAGATGTTCGCAGGCAGTCGATGAAGCCCATCTGCATGTCGGACTTGTCGACGAGGCTCATATTTAAGTTGTAGTCCAGGACAGCAGCTGGTTTCTGGACGGGGTTCTTGGTTCTTCGGTCCACCTTCCCTGTGGCGACCATCTCGGCCTTGTGGCATTTGGTGAGGAGGTTGACCTTGCGCTGGTCATGCCAGTGGACGGAGAGGATGGGGCCACTCTTCTTGTGGAAGATGTTCGCCTTCTTTGTCTTGGTTGGGTAGCCTGGCATGCCCTTCTTCTTGCCCTTGACTGTGCCAAGAGTTCCGGTCTTGCGGTCATGGAGGTACTTGGTCAGGAGAGGCGACGTGTAGTAATTATCTGTGTAGAGGATGTGGTTTTTATTGAAGTGCCTCTCCATCATCTTCTTCACTACAGCGCCACCAAAACCAATGAGGGGGTCAGTCACAATTTTTCCACCCTTTCCGCTGTACACCACAAAGTCCAGCACATACCCTGTCAAACAGTCGCAGAGGACGAAGAGCTTGATGCCGAAGCGGTGTCTCTTGGACGGGATATACTGTCGGAAGTGCAGCCTACTACGGAACAGGACCAGAGACTCGTCGAGGCACATCTTCTGGAAAGGAATCAAGTAGGTGGTGAACTGATGACGTATCATGTCATACAGCTTCCTGATCTTCCATAATGAGTCGGGAAGGTGGACTGCCATGTTGTTTGTCAGGTGGAGATAGGAGAGGATGTCGAAGTACCTGTCCCTGGACATGTACTTGCCAAATGCTGGAGTCGTATTGATGTCGCCAGTGATCCAGTAGTCTGCCAGAGCGTGCTTCCTGATATGTGTCATCAGCATTGTGAGTGCCAAGAACACATATAGTTCTGCCACAGTGACAGCTCTCCATGCCACCATCTTGGCACTGGTCTTCCTCCCAAGAAAGTTGGCACAGATCTCATGATGGTTGTTGGTCTCCTCGACGAGGTATTCCATGACTTCATTGTCATAGAAGCCACAGAAAATTTCACTGGGGGTAGCATCTGGGCCACAGGGAAATGTTGGTGACACCCCGGACCCAATCTGTACCTCGTCAAAGGCAGGACAATCTGGTTCAAAATCAGCCCCATCTGTCCACGCAAACAGGTCTGATGCTGATACTCGTGCAGGTGCAGCAGACACACGCCCTGGACGCCCTGGCATATGCCCTTGGCCACGCGGACGCCCACGCCCACGTCCACGCCCAGGGGCAGCAGCGTCGGCAGTCTGACCACTTCCACGACCTCGCCCTTTCACTCGTCTTGCCGGGACTTCCTCCTGTTCCTCTTCCTCTTCCTCCTCAGGCGACGTCAGGTCATCTGGGGCATTGTTGGGGTCATCAGCATCCTCTTCAGGAGGCAATTCTGGTTCCAAAGTGACCGGGCGTCGGTGGCGTGGGGCGCGGGAGGCTGCGGGAGCTTCAACAATGGGAGCCTTGGCCTCGGGAGTTGGGCTCCTTTTGCGGCGAGGCGAGGGCTTCTCCGCATCAAATAATGCTCTGCGGTGTGTTGAGGGCTGTGGCACATCACCAATACCACTTGAAGAGGCCCTTTGGTCCTCCTGAAGGAGAGATGAAGCCGAGGGCTGTGGGTGACCCACGCGGCGTCCCGGGTCAAGGCGTCATGACAATGGAATGCGGGTGGTTGCTAGTCCAGGGTCGGCGTCACTATCACTCTGTTCAGCTTCCCTAGCCTTTTCTACGGCTCCCTGCATGCTTTTTTAGCTGGACTTTTCACCAGGGACTGTTTATAAAAATATTTGCCCACTTTCAAGGGCGTACGGGCAGGCAAAGGGGAAGGTCCTGGGGTAGGGATATGGCTAGGCCTAGCCCTAGGCTGACCTACCAAAGATGGCGAGGTGGTAGGCCTAGCTTCTAGCACACTTGGAAGTTCAATAGCACCTTCCTGAAACACTTCCACATCAGGATCATCACTACTGTCTCCCCCCTCAAACAAATCCACATTATCGTCGTCTCCAAAGCCAACGAAATCGTCTTCTTCGCTTGCACTGATAAATGTTTCTTTGTCCACCAAGCTTTCGCCACTGCTCTCTTCAATATCAAAGAGTGCTCGCTGTATGGCGCTATCACTCAACAAACGCTTCACTTTCTTTTGTTGAGGTTTCTTCTCTGTTGCTACAGGCGTCGAAGTAGCTAGTGGGGTAGCAGTGGGGCCCGCGGGAGGTTGCACCGAATCGGACGCGTCGGAATTCATTTTTTCTGTATTACTCTGTATGGCGGCCAAGGACGAACTGATAATGGTAGTAGTTGAGGCTTGGTGGCGCTGCAATCGCCCCTGCAAAACAATATTTGGCCGCGCGAGTTTTGAAGCACGCTTTCAAGCGCAATCCTTTTAACAGGACACCCGGGCTCCTGCCCTTCTTTCGTGGTGTCCTTTTAAAAGGACACCCGGGTTGGAAGTGTTAAATAGATATAATGTGGAGACCATCATGGTTCATTCGTGTCCAGGTCTTTTGGTTCGTTCGAGATGAAGTTAGATGTTTATGGGGAGAAAATTATCTGAATTTTTCACTGGACACCATTTCATTTCGCTTAGTTTAATGGGTACCGCCGTAGGGCGAGTTCTAAAGAGCGGAAATATCCGAAAATACAAGGGACTGAGGTATAACCATACAATAACGAATATGTTGTTGCCTATGTTTCCCAGATATGCGTCCTATTGAAAACGATCGTGTTTATGAAAGCCACAATAAATAAAATGCAAATTATATATATTGTGGTCGGTGTTTAACCCATTCTATACCGGCGTCGTCTTTTTAATTTAATTCTAGCCATATTTAGACGATTGTGTGCAGTTTAAGAAGAATCTGTGGTATTAAAAAGGGTCGTGACATAGTTCTAAGCTTGTTCATTGCTGCAGGCCCTTTTTAAACTGAGTAAAATCGTTTTAATTATAGTTGCCAGAATATAATGAAAAGGAGGTCACTGGTACTATATTGGTTAAATATGTTTCACGTGGCACTGAATCCAACGCCATATTATGAGACCGGTCAAATTGTTCACATTTCATTGGGTGCATGTAAATGTAAATTTTCTGTAAAGTCATTCTTAACCCGTTATGTACCGGCGACGTCTTTCTTATTACATTCTTGCTGTATTTAGACGATTTTGTACAGCTTAACCCGTACAGCCCCGGCCGGTTTTATTATTTTTCCGCACCAGAACCCGGGCAATTTTCCAAATTTTTTGTTTTTATAAATATATCAGAATGTGTTAGAAAATAATGATAGACATGAAGAAATGTGAAAAAAGTACTTACCTAGGCCATTTGGGGGTCCTGGGAGGTAGTGGGGGTCCCCAGCCTCAGTGGAGCCTTAGCGCCATTTCAAATCTCCCGCGCCAGCAGCCAGTTGCCAGCCGCCAGGCAGCATGACTTATTTTGCACCTCTCGGACATAAAGTGCGCTTCAGAGTTCATAGAATGTCTTTGTATATCACATAATGTCAATATAACTGAAGTTGTAGTGTGATAAGTGCCTTCATTCAAGTATTACAAGTGCGCACGAGTGTTAGTGTCCCCGTTGCCATGGTGATGGCGGCCATCTTGGGCGGCCATCTTTGCTCAGGACAATAACAAAACGCACGTACGAACACACGGCCAGACAGCGGACCGAGTGACCCACATTCCACAGCACCCTTCCCTCTTTCTTTCTCTGTCTGGCTGTCACTTTCACTCAAGGTCACTCTGTCTCTCCATTTTCATTGACTTATTTGTACTTGTTCATTGTTTTACCTAAGATTATGAGGTGTATATACATTGTTTTACGCACTTATTGTCTCGTATTCTTATAATTATTTGCACACAGTTTTATAAGTTTAGAATTTACTTAGTGTTTTATATTGTTCGGTACTTTGCACTTGTAAATTATATATATATACACACTGTTTTATATTCACTTTTTGCGTCTTTTATAATATTATACACTGTTAGTATTACATTATAGCGTCTTTCATCGTAGTCTTTGAACACTTTGAACACTTAGAAGTGCTCGAGGGTGTGATAATCCCTGAAGCAGGTGGGAAAACACAGTCCCACATCACATTCTTCACACATCGTCCGGGTGTCTGTCCGTTTGGGTGTGCGTCTGCCTGTGTTGCGACACACATGACACCGTCTGCATGGGTTGGGGATTACTTGGTTGGGCGGGACAAAATCGCAAAAGTGGCGTTGTGTCAGTCTGGCGGGGCCTTCTGGTGCTTGAAAACGAGCTGCAGGACGTTGCTGGTGGCGTGGACGATCCCTGAAGAAGAACAGAAGCTCCCGTGCAAGTTCGATGCAGTACGACTCCATCGTCTCAACTTCACCTGTTATTTCATGAGATTGGATGTGGCAGTTGTAGAGGGTGAGGTCGAGTAGGTGGAAAAATCGTTTTTTATACCACCTCATCGTCTTCCTGGCACACTCGACCGACGATATGACAGAGTCTGACTTGTCAACCAGCCGCATGTTGATGTTGTAGTCAATGATTGCAACTGGTTTTTTGACCGCCTCACCTGTGGCTCTATCACGGCGTTTGGTGTCCTCTAAGCGGGGCAGGTGGATACTGGTGAGGATATTGACGTCACGATTGTCCATCCACGAGAGCATCAAGATATTATTTGCCTGGAGTTGGATGATGGAGCCCTTTTCCCGCCTTTCGGGTAGCTCTGGCATGTAGACACGATTCCTCCTGACGGTGCCACAGACGCCAGTGTTTCCGCTGTACAGCAATTTGGCAAGGGAAGGGCTGGTGTACCAGTTGTCGAGGTACAAGATGTGGCCCCTGTCCAAATATCCCTCCAACATGGTGATGACAACGGCCCCAGATATCCCATATGTCCTCTCCTCCACCAGTTCAGTGGCCTTGCCCATGTAGAGGATGATGTCCTGGATGTAGCCGGTTTTGCAGTCGCACATCACGAACAGTTTCAGGCCATAACGGTGACGCTTGCTGGGGATGTACTGTCGGATGCTAATATTCCCCCTCCACAGCACCAGACTCTCATCAATGATGAGTTTTTGGTGAGGTTTGAAGGAGGCTGCAAACTTAGATTTCAGGTATTCAAATATAGGTCTTATCCTCTCCATCGGGTCTTTGGTATTCCTGGGGCATTCCTGGTTCCTGGTGTAGCTTGCCAGGCTATCAATAAAGTGCAGGTTTCCCATGATTGCCGTGAATCTATTCCTGCTCATGACTTTCCCAAAGAAGGGGGTTGCGATGAGGGGATCACATGACCAGTACTTCCTGAGAAACGTCTTCTTGGTGACCCCCATCAGGATGACCAGTGCCAGGAATGCGTAGAACTCATCGGAAGACAAATCCACCCATGAGAGACGTGCCGAGTTCCTCTTCTGCTCCTTCCCTGCCATAAAATAATAGTTGTACCAGTTCGTCTGGTCAACAATCAAGCCGACAAGGTTGGCAGTGAAGAACTGCAGAAAAACACCCAGTCTTGTGGTGTCAGGTCCACGATTGGGCATGGTAGGGCTGGCCTCAGCTGCCCCCACAAAGTGGTATTGTCCTGGTAGATAGTTCTCCCCATCCACCCAATCCCACCTATCAGCGCCTTCGTCGTCGCTAGATGGGGCATCGGGCTCATCAGGGTCATCGTCAGGGGCACCGGGGCGGGTCGGGCGGGTGCGGGTGGAGCGTGGGCGGCGTGGGCGAGAGGTGGACCTGGGTCTGGAGCTAGACCTCGAACTTGATCGAGAGCTAGATCTAGAGCTCGAATCGTTGCTGGGGCGTCTTATTTGCTTCACCTTCTGCATTCGGCCGCGGGTGGCACGCCCGCGAGATATGACACGCCCACGTCGTTTGCTTGCAGGGCGTTGGGGTTGGTCGGGGCATTGTGGAGAGGCTGGTGATAATGCAGTGGCGCGGGAGGGGCCTGGTTCAGGTTAGGGAGACATTCGTGGGGGGGTGTACGGGATGGAGCCGGAAGGTGATAGTGGGGGGGAAGAATGGCGAGGCGGAGAGTCTGGTAGTAGTGGTGGTGGTGGTGGTGACTCATCCCCCCCGCGTGCTCTGGGTCGGGAGGGAAGAGGGAGCGTTTTGGGTCACGTGACTGCCCTTGTCTTGCACCACGTTGTGCCCTTTGTCCATCACCACGTTGTTCCATTTCTCCATCACCACTTTGTTGTTTGTCACTATGTTTATGACGGCCATAGAACCTCCCCGGGGTATTTTTCTTGAGTGGGGAGATTATGCGAAGTGAGGGAGAAGGCAGGCGGGGTTGTGGGGGTACCTCCTCTTCACTCCCAGACTCGCCCCTTCTTCTCTTCAATCCCCTTCGTTCTTCCCCAGGTACACGCACGTAATTTTGAGGGTCAGCAGGTTCATCTGGAACAACAACCTCTTCTCCACTTTCTGAGGATTCAGTGGGGTCTTGGGGAAGTGGGCGGCGGGGAGGTGCACTTGCCCCTTGCTGTCTTTGTGACGGCCTTCGCCGCCTGACAGGAATCTGAGCAAGCTCTTCCTTTAGCTCTCTTATTTCGGCTTGCGAAGGGGCATACTCGTCTCCAGACTCGTCCAATGCCGAGTCAGTGTCACTATCAGGGCTGTCAGTCTCGTACAGTATATCCATGACCTCCTCTGAACTGCAGGGGCGGGTAAGGCGGGCACTATAACGTCGAGACATGGTGTTTCACTCGAGAGAGTACGCGGTAAACTGACCACGAGGTGTGGGAAGGCGGGTGCCTTCTCCCGTCCCCCCGCACGCACGCGTATGGACAAAACGTTTTGGAATTAGTCCGCCGGATCCCAAAGTAGTTCCCATATAAATCTAGAGCCATTCTGAGCCTTACGACTGGAGCTATAAGGGTGACGCGTTAGGCGCGTCTCTGGGGCTGTGCGTTACATACATAGCCGACGCGTCAGACGCGTCGCTGGGGCTCCACGGGTTAATTATAATCTGAGGAAGTAAAAAGGGTGAAGTGAGATAGTTCGAAGCCCCGTTAATTACTGGAGGACCTTTTCAAGCCGAGTATAATCGCTTAATATTAGCCAGAAGAAAGTTAAAAGGACGGCACCGGTATAGAAGGGGTTAAAATCTTAAAGCTATCTTAGAAATTACCCAATCTTCTTGTAAATTTCCCTCCAGAAATTGCATTCTGGAAATGCACACTCTATAGCTAAAAAATCAAAGAGCGTGTGCAATGTGCATGTGTGTGTGGGTGGGGGGGGTGGGGGGGAGGTATTGTTGACCGGGAATGAATAGTGCAATAATATGATCAAAGAGGGTGTGTGTGTGGGAGGGGGGGAGGTATTGTTGACCGGGAATGAATAGTGCAATAATATGATCAAAGAGGGTGTGTGTGTGGGTGGGGGGGAGGTATTGTTGACCGGGAATGAATAGTGCAATAATATGATCAAAGAGGGTGTGTGTGTGGGAGGGGGGGAGCTATTGTTGACCGGGAATGAATAGTGCAATAATATGATCAAAGAGGGTGTGTGTGTGGGACGGGCGGGGTGTGGGTATTGTTGACCGTTCAATAATATGAAGTAAACGGGATAAATATTAGTAAAGCGAGTAATGAGAAAGTGTGAGACGAACCCGGAAGGGTCCGGCTGGGAAGGTATTGACAGGGGCAGGTGTTCCTATTTGTTCTCTGTCTCTGTGTTGCAAGGATAACAACAAACAAAACAGTGGTACAGACTATTTTCACATTATATATTTCTATTTTTGTCTTTGGGTTTTAAGAGCAGAGAGACAAGAAAACTAACGGGCAAGTAATACTTTGTGCAGTAAGAGAATGCAAAACCAGTCATGCAGTCACCGAGCGACAGACATGTTCGGAAATGTGTTCAGGGGGAAGGGTTTACTTGTTGGTCGATTTTTCATTTATCAAATAATATTAATGTCTTTCCTTGACGTCCATCAAACTTAAAGAAACCAACCACCAGACCCCCTTTAAAGATAAATTTGTACAATTTTCGGTAGAAATATGTCCCGGCCGACCCTTCTAAATTAAAGGCTCGCTTTTGCTCACGAGGAAAATTCGACACCTAAATGACACGAACAGTCTTAATATTGACAAAGATAAGGGGCGAAAGCTCTTATAATGTCCAAACTAATGGCCGAACGTCTTAAAATAATAAGACTAGTGGGGCTAAGCATTATATATTGCTAAGTATCGTATGGGTGACACACGGAGTCCGTCCCTACAACTGGTTCAGATCTTACCCCTTGTAATATAAAGGCTTAAGGGGTAGTACTTGGTTTTGTGGCTATACTGTATATTAATTTATGTATATATTTTTTAGTTTCCTCGCTAGACCTCCATCAAGCTTAGAAAACCACCCCTAGACTCCCTTTCAAGATAAATTTGTACATTTTTCGGTAGAAAAATGTACCGGCCGAAGGCCGATTCCTTCTAAAATTAGAGGCTCGCTAACGCTCGCCAGGCAAAAATCGACACCTAAATAGCACGAAAGGTCTTGATATTGACAAAGAAATGTGGCGAAAGGTATCAAAATCGCCAAACTAATAGATTGAATTTCTGAAAATCTTAAAACTAATATGCGAAACATGAGGGAGAAGAGGGGTACTACCCCCTTAAGAGTGGCCTCCGATGCAGCATGAAGGTGGTGTTCTGGGGAGGGTAATTTGTCCGTGTTAATCTTTTACCTTATATTACCTCTGGAAATCTCTCCATGAATCTGTCTTTCCCCTTTCCTATGATTTCAAATGCTTCAAACTCTTTGTGTCCAAGTATTTTGGTTCGTACATTCCTTTATGTTGGCCCTGTCGGAATGACAGGAGGGGAGGCACTCGTCTCGGGCAGTTTTGCCTTTTGCCTCCCTTATCCATATAAACATAAAAAGGGAACACAATAAGTAAAGCCAGGCATGTCTGATGATAGATAATTGCACTGGAGATGGAGGTAAACATTGAAAAGACCCCGGATAGCACTTTTACCTAACCTAACCTAACTTAACAACACAATACAAAAATAACTAGTAAAAAGGCTGTCCGGGGTCTCTTCAATTTTGACCGAGACGGCTTGTTGCAGCCTCCCACACGTTTAGGCTTGCCAGCGTCAATGTAGGAAGTATGAATGGCAGAGTGAATGAAGTTGTGGAAGTGCTTGAAAGAATATGTGTACTATGTGCACAGTAAACTCAATAGAAGCGGTGTGGTGCGCAGTGGATAGTTGGAAAAGCAAGCGATGAAGGATGTATTGGAAGGGAGAAGAGTCTGGAAAAGTGAAAGGAGGAGTGGGTGTTCTGGTGGCTGGGGAATGGAAGAAGAGTGCGCTTGAAATCAAACGAGTAAATGGAAGATTTATTGTATTGAAACTGAGAGTTGGTAACACCATTTTGAGTATGAGTAGAGAGTGGAAAGATAATTTCTGGAGCCACCTGATTAGTGTGGGAGATAGGGATCCTAACCAGGATTCGAACCCACTCACTCCAGGTATATGTGGGAGAGTTGGGCATCGTAACCACTTGACCATGAACGGATGCACATTATATACCTGGGGTGAGTGGGTTCGAATCCTGGTCATGATACCTCTCTCCCAACCTGTCCGACATTATCACTAAATACCTGATTAGTGTTGTTTCGGGCATCTCTGAGAATGATACTACAGTACTTGGTTGTGACCCTAATTGACCACTTGCGAGCTTCAGGCTATAAGGAAGTTAGGCCGTAAACATCAATATTAAACAGAAATACAATACTAATGTAGGCTTATGATGGATAAAATGTATGTTGTATTGGATTTGATGAATTTATGAAAGTACTACGACCGTATTTTAGCTGGTAATTCTGCTAAATATCGATGTCTACAGCTCCAACTTCCTTATAGAACGAAACTCGCATGTGGTTAATTAATGGGCATGTGGTAGCATGTGCTGATGGATATGAGGGTGTGCATGGAACTTTGGAGGAAATTAATACGGAAGGATAATTGACCACTTACGAGTTTCAGGCTATAATTATTAAGGAAGTTGGAGCTATAGGCATCGATATTTAACAGAATTACAAGCGAAAATACGACTGTAGTGCATTTATAAATACATATAATCAAACTCACCATACTTCCTAACCATCCGAAACCTACAGTATTATTGTATTTCTGTTTAGTATCTATATTTACGGTTCCAACTTCCTTATACCCTGAAACTCGCAAGTGGGGAATTCAAGAAGGTGAATGTGTACAGGAGCCCTTTGTTGCACTTCACATACAGTACATGGTCGTGTGTTACATCAAGTTCAGGAAAGGGTCGTATCATTTGTTGACATGTAGTACTGGGGGGAGCAGCTCCGGTAGTCAGATTGATTACTGCTTGGTGAATAGGACAGACTAGAATTGGGTTCTGGATGTAAAGGTCATCCTGAGCGAAGAATGTATCTCACAACATGAGTTAAAGAGAGATCTGTGCGTAAGAAGGTATACATGCCAAAGAGGAAAATATGGTTGTTAGATCAATCAGAATATAGGGATAGGTTTTGAAGCGAAATGGAGGAACTGTTCATCTTCCTTGAACATAGCCTTTTTTCTTTAGTTTTTCCACTGACAAGACCTGTGGTAAAACTAAGGGTCCCCCCAGGCATAAGATTTCCTGGTGGCGGAATGACGAGGTTGAAAATGCAATAAAAGGAGAAAAGAATATGCCTAAATAAAAGGCAAGAAATGTGGCAGCTAGTAGGAATATCTGGCAGTTAAGCAAACTGCCAAAAAAAAAAAGAGATAATCAAGGCAAATACAATAAATTGACCCTACCAAGAATTCACCTGAGACCTCTGGTGGACGCTTCCGAACTAGCGCCAGAGCTACGACTGTCAACATCAACAATACCCAACACTTAAGATGTACACAGTTTATCTCGATTTTTTTGTGATTCTACATATTTATATTTTAGATAAAGTGGTGGTGGTGGTTAGAGTGGTAGTAGTAGATGAAGTGGTAGTGGTAGATAAAGTGGTAGTGGTCGATACAGTGGTAGTGGTAGATAAAGTGGTAGTGGTGGATAGAGTTGTAGTAGTGGATAAAGTGGTAGTGGTAGATAAAGTGGTGGTGGCCGGTGGATAGTGTGATAATGGTGGATAAAGTGGTAGTGGTGGATAGTGTGATAATGGTGGATAAAGTGGTAGTGGTGGATAAAGTGGTAGTGGTAGATAAAGTGGTAGTGGTAGATAAAGTGGTAGTGGTGGAAAATGTGATAGTGGTGAATAAAATGATAGTGGTGGATAAAGTGGTAATGGTAGATAAAGTGGAATTAGTAGATAAAGTGGTAGTGTTAGATAAAGTGGTAGTGGTGGATAAAGTTGTAGTAGTGGATAAAGTGATAGTTTTGGGTACAGTGGCAGTGTTAGATAAAGTGGTAGTGGTGGAAAAAGTGGTAGTGGTGGATAAAGTGGTAGTGGTGGATACAGTGGTAGTAGTAGATAAAGTGGTAGTGGTGGAAACAGTGGTAGTGGTAGATAAAGTGGTAGTGGTGGATAGTGGTAGCGGTGGATAAAGTGGTATTGGTAGATTAAGTGGTATTAGTAGATAACGTGGTAGTGATAGGTAAAGTGGTATTAGTAGATAAAGTGGTAGTGTTCGATAAAGTGGTAGTGGTAGATACAGTGGTGGATAAACTTGCAGTAGTGGATAAAGTGGTGGTTTTGGATAAAGTGGTAGTGGTGGATATAGTGGTAGTGTTAGATAAAGTGGTAGTGTTAGATAAAGAGGTAGTGTTAGATAAAGTGGTAGTGGTGGATAACGTGGTAGTGGTAGATAAAGTGGTAGTGGTGGATAAAGTGGTAGTGCCCTGTAGATAAAGTGGTAGTGCTAGATAAAGTGGTAGTGGTGGATAAAGTGGTAGTGATAGATACAGTGGTAGTGGTAGATAAAGTGGTAGTGTTAGATAAAGTGGTAGTTGTGGATAAAGTGGTAGTAGTAGACAAAGCGGCAGTGTTAGATAAAGTGGTAGGGATAGATAAAGTGGTAGTGGTGGATAAAGTTGTAGTGGTAGATAAAGTGGTAGTGTTAAATAAAGTGGTAGTAGTAGATACAGTGGTAGTGTTAGATAAAGTGGTAGTGGTGGATAAAGTGGTAGTAGTGGATAAAGTGGTAGTAGCGGATACAGTGGTAATGTTAGATATAGTGATAGAGGTGGATAAAATGGTAGTGGTAGATAAAGTGGTAGTGGTGGATAAAGTGGCAGTGATAGATACAGTGGTAGTGGCGGATAAAGTGTCAGCTACAGACATTTTGACTAACTGCTTAAAATAAAGAATTGTTGAAGGAGAGGGAGGGTGGATAGGTCCGCGATGTCGCCAATTTCCCACAATGCATCGGGGTAAACATTGCATTCAGCGCTTCTATCGGCCACTGTAGGCATTTATTGGTAGGGAGAATTATACGGGACTTGGTCATTGCCGAAGTGAGTTACATAAAATTTCAATGGGATCTTCAACCTAGCTAGGAGAGTTAAGGATGACAGTAGAGAATTTATAGGAAACAAGTGTGTCAGAATTTATATTGGGATAATTGTGTATGTTGTGTTATGTGTATGCCTCGCATTGCCTCGTGTATTAGAAGCGCAATGACCTATGCTTCAGAAACTTAACCTGCCAAAGTGGATGATATCAACAGAATGGAATGTAACAAGATGAGAATGGTGAGATGGATGTGTGACGTTCTGGAACGTCCTGGCAAGTTACAGCAATTTCCATGCTTTAAAAGCCTGTAAAAAACGTAAAAATTGAGTGTCAGTGGCCGGGAGTGTGAGGGGCCCACCTCCGTCCCTCAGAGCAGTGAGCGGCTCACTGAGGTAGACTGTCTCTCGCGCGGGTCTCTCTCTCTCACAACAGTGTAGCCAAGGAAACGAGTGCTACCAAATAGCGGGTTTCCCACGTTTCACTGGCACCGCTGCGGGTGAACCAGACCACGTATGGGGCCCGTTCTGGTCTCATTTTGAAGCTATTTTCACCTAGTTTTCGGCAGAATACAGTTCATTTAATGCAGATGCTTGATTAATCATTCAGGACTGCCTGAATATGCCCTAAATAGCCCAAACATAGTCGTTAAGAGTATCAGTAATGAGATGCATCCAAGCACACTTGGGTGGTTTGGACATGTGGAGAGGATGGATGAATTAAGTTGGGTGAAAAGATGCAAGTCTGTAAACGTGGAAGGAGCTTCACCAAGGAGTAAACCAAGAAAGACGTGGGATTAGACCATACTGTTTGAAATTAATTAATAGACCTGACAGGTGAGGCATCTCTGAACATAACTGCCTGGAGCGCCGCCATTACGACGTGAGACAGGAACCGAACTTTGTGTGAAGCATTTAGTCTTAACCCTTTCAGTACCGGTTCTGTCATTTTAAAAATATTTTGGCTACAATTAGGCTCAGATCATTTCATTCAGTTAAAAAGGGTCTCAGCAATTAACAGACTACAACTATTTCACTTAACCTTTATTACTACCACAGATACTACCTAATCTACACAAAATAGCCTAAATATAGCTAGAATAAAATTGCAAAGACGTCCGCGGTACAGAAAGGGTTAACCCATTCAATACTAGGGACCTCATTTTCATCATATTCTGGAAACTATTGGACGAATGTATTGAGCTTAGGAAGGACCTCTAGCAATAATACGGCTTCAAACTAACTCAACCAACCCTATTAACTACCACAGATTATTCCCTTGCTGCGTCTAAATATAGCTAGAAAAAAAGAAAAAATACAACACACGTCGCTGGTACCCAAATGGTTAAAATGTATGTATGTATGTATGTATGTATGTATGTACTTTGACATTAATTTAGTGTATTTTCCTACATTCTACATACAGTTTTATTTTTTACCAACACTCTAATATACACTGAGAGCGCTGCTGGGAACTAAAACAAACATTGAAGGGAGAGGGACAAAGGTCGAAGTCATTAGCGGGGTTGGTTCGTACACCATGAGAGACAAGGTACAAAGGAGTCCAGTACAAAGAAAATCAAGCAACAAAAGGTCCAGCGACCCTCAAGGCTGCTTGACCTCCAAAACACTGATGGTCAAGTGTAAAATCAGTAGTTTAGAGAGGGTGAGGGAAAAATGGAAAGGGAAGACTGCCCTGGGACAAATGTCCGTGGCAGGATTAGATGTTAGTAGGGGACAGTTGTTAGTAATATAATAGAGGGATACAAAAATAGGAATATAACTTTATTAATTTACAAACGCAGTCAGTAGTGGACTCAAGGCAAGATTTCCGTCTAGGCGAAGTTTAAAAGAATCAACGGTGCTGCAGTCTATGACATCTCAGGGAAGCCCATTCCATAAATTGACAACTCGATTGAAGAATACATTTTTAGACTGGTGTGAGTTAAAAGATTTACCAATAATTTTGCAACAGTTCCCCGCGTGTTATTTGATTGGTCAATAGGGAAATATTTATTACAGTTCATATTGTCGATGCCTTTTATGATTTTGAACACTTGAATTAAGTAGCCTCTTAATCTGTGCTGGGCTAAAGGAAATATATTTAATTCTCTAGGATGCTCCTTGTATGGTAATTTGTTCATTAGGCAAGGTATAATTTTGGTAACTCTACGATGAACTCTGTGACGTTAACCACTCCGTTAGAACCGCATGGCTTGTCCTACAGTGACTCGCTAGGATCGCCAGGGCAGTGGATGTGGCTACAGTTGATGTATTATTGTGTGCTTCATTTCATATAAAAGCTCGTGTCATGGGCAGTCCAGAAAGGCTCTTTGTTTTCGCCCATGTCAAGGCTTTATATATTTAATTGCAAAGTATATGTTTTATCATTAACCCGTTGAGCCCCGGCTAGTTATAATATTTTGTTCACCCCAGTCCCAAGCCATTTTCACTTCTTTTTTTTGTTTGCTAAAATGGAAGACAAGGATGAGAAATGAAAAAAAAAAAAAAAAATCACCTCTGACATTTTTTTTTGGGGAGGGGGGCCGGTGGGGGGTTGGGGGGAGCCTCAAAAAAATGTGTTGAGCCAAAATGGAAGAGAATGGTGAGAAATGAAGACAAAAATAAAAAAAAAATCATTTCGGTCATTTGGGGGGCGGGAGGGGGGGGGGGGTTTCAATAGTTCGTCTCCCCCGCATGACCACCCGCCCGGGAGCACTAGGGTAAAAACTGAGTATGGCATTGTACGGCATACATCCTAAGGAGTGTCTCACATAAATCTCAAGCCTCTAGCTCCCATACGACCTGAGTAATGAAGGTTCAAAGTGGCGGTGAACTAAGGGTGTAAACTATCCCCACTAAGCTCACCACCACCAGCCGCGCGGCTGTCTCGGCCCGCTCACACCTACTGGCCCGGCTCCTAAACACACTACGGTACCTTCCCCTCCTATTCTCCCGCCATTTCCTACCTTACGAGCCACGTAAGTGTTTTTTATATGTCGGACGCACGTGATGCGTCGCTGGGAGTTGGTGATCAAACACTGCCGACGCAACACGTGCGACGCTGGGTCTCACCGGGTTAAGTAGTAATGCTAGGATTTGAGAGAGAGAGAGAGAGAGTAGAACAGAGTGAGAGGAGGCGCGCAGTGTTTTATGCCATGCTTGATGACGTCACGGCTGGCTGGCCTGGGATTGGTTGGAGGAGTTTTTTTACCATGCTTGGTGACGTCATGTTTGGCTGGCTTCTTTGTCATTGGCTGAAGGAATTGTTACCGCTTTGTCTACGCGGTGCGAGCTAGTGCTAGTATATATACAGCTCTCTCGCCACTCTCTCCCTCAGATCTGGTTTCTAGAACGCATCCCTCTTATCCCTTTGATATCTGTCACCCTCTCCGCACCTGAGAACCTTTTCCTCTGCCTATCTCTCTCATTTTCCATATCTTTCACCATCTTTTATAAATATTATACCCCCTCTGGTTAACTCTGCATAAACAGCTTCATGCTGGCCAGTTGTATTGTGCGTTAAGGTCTTATATAACCCATGTATGTTAGTTGTTAAAGATAAGTTGATCACGAAGCATTGGTTGGCATTCATATTGTTCAGTACCGCTTCCTATAATTATTAGTGTTCTGCTGGATTAGATAATTGTAGACTAGGAGTCTGATACTATAAGGTATTGTTTCCGATGGGTGCTGGCTTTAGTTAAAAGCTGCACGACATACCTGAGAACTGGAGTTGATTGGGTAAATTCTAGTCTGTGTGCCATTGAGAGTAGAGCATGCACGAATGAGGGCTTTTTGCCTATACCATTCTGCACTGTTCTAAGCTTGTTGTTTGTCTTTGAGGTACGCCAGGAGAACGCTTAATACTTCGGTATTAAGGTTTCTCAAGAGAGCTACCCTTCATTATAACGTAATACTTGACACACAGACTTGAGATTTGCACTAGGCTATGCGGCATGCCATGGGCACCAGTATCTCGTATCATTGACTCTAGCTAGACTTTATCAGTCATAGTAGACATTAAGTATATTAAACCAATTACTCTTTTTATGCATACCCGTTTATGATTACGCAAGCATTTCACAGCCTAGTTTGATGTATTGAGACACAAACGACTTAGGCCCTTTTTGTTGATAGGAATACTGCATTGTCGTGGCGATTATTATTATTGTTGTGGCGTTTAGGATATTCTTGGCTCCGACTGCATTATATTTCCTGCCTTTTTGTGTGCATAGCCTGCACGAGCATTGTTCCGCTGCCTGCCTTTTTGGGTTCCATTTCCGATTCGAGCATCTTGATAGCATCTAACATTTAAAGAAGATTCCTTGTTGGTGTTGAAGGACTTTAGTGCACTTTCTTTCATGCAGGAGTGCCTGACATTTATTGATTAAAGTAACGTAAGCTGTAACTTCTCTTACCACCTTACTTTGCATACCATAACCAAGCACCTTCGGTTATAGGTAGTAATAGGCTGTTGTCACATAACATTAAGCCTAGAGTAGACGCACATTTATTGAGAGTTTAATAACCTATTATTGCATATATAACTCTGGAGAGTATTTGTGTTCTTTGTTCACTGGGAATATACATCAGAGGTTGGATCTAGCGCTTTCCGTTGTAGCATTTATGCCATTACTAGTCCAATGAATAAGAACCCTGATATATTTAAACCTCAGTCGAAACAACTCGTTCTAGCTTGTCTATTTATTGTTGGTAGTAAGGCCATCAGGATTGAACGCAATATTCCAGGAGAGGGCGGACTAAGGAATTGTAAAGAGTTAGGATTACATCTTTGGATTTATGCTCAAATGTCCTTCCTATTAAGCCACTTATTTTGTTTGCCTTCTTATAAACTTCCGAACATTGTTGACTCGGTGTGAGGTTACTCGATATTGTTAATCCCAAATCAGTTTATCTGTCTACATTCTTAAGCTGTGTGCCATTCATTGAATAGTTTGCTTTCTTCTGTTTCCGATATGGAGTACTTTACATTTATCCGCATTGAAACACATTTGCCAAATTTGAGCCCAATGTGACAATTTATCTAGATTATGTTGCATAATTATCTTCAAAATGTTCATTTGAGAGTATGCTATTTTCAATGTTTGTATCGTCAGCAAACTGTGAGATTGTACAGGTGAGAACCTCATCTATGTTGTTAATGTAAACTAGGAAGAGAACTGGCCCAATACCGATCCCTGGGGTACCCGACTACTTACAATGATCCATTTGGATGCTCTACCGTTTATGACTACTCTTTGTTTTCTGTCTCTGAGACAATTTTCTATTTATTTCAACACACCGTCTTGTATTCCATGATCTTAGTTTTATCACTAAACGTTTGTGGGAAACTTGTCAAAGTCCTTTTGAAAATCATGGTATAAAATATCTACAGCTTTACTCTCATTATATAAGTTGAGGATATCGTTTATTACGAAAACCGTGTTGAATATCTTTAAGTATGTTGTTTTCCTCTATGTGATTTACGAGTTTGTCTCGTATGAGTGTTCCTAGCATTTTACATACAACTGATGTTAAGTATAATGGACGATAAACTAGGTAAGGATTTGCTGCCTTTTTTAATATATTTTTTTTAATATGGCGAGCTTCCGCTGATCAGGCGTAGTCCCAGACTGTAAGGATTTATTGAAGAGCAATGTTAGTGGTACAAACAGAACATTGTATCTATGTCGTGCAATCAGGAAGGAAACATGCTTATATTAATGAAATATTTATGAACATACAATAATGCAAGTAATGGTGGCTCTTCTGTAAATCTAAAGTGGCTTACTTAACCCATTCAGTACCGGTGCCATCCATTAAGCTTTACTCTGGCTATTGTTACGACTGGGGTTCAAATATATCAGGGCTCTTATTCATTGGACTAGTAATGGCATAAATGCTACAACGGAAAACGCTAGCTCCAACCTCTGATGTATATTCCCAGTGAACAAAGAACACAAATACTCTACAGAGTTCTATATGCAATAATAGGCTATCAAACTCTCAATAAATGTGCGTCTATTCTAGGCTTAATGTTATGTGAAAACAGCCTATTACTACCCATAACCGAAGGTGCTTGGTTATGGTATGCAAAGTAAGGTGGTAAGAGAGGTTACAGCTTACGTTACTTTAATCAATAAATGTCAGGCACTCCTGCATGAAAGAAAGTGCACTAAAGTCCTTCAACACTAACAAGGAATCTTCTTTAACCCTTAATTGTCGGCGCGCAACATAAGTCGAGTTAAATAAATCTGGACTATGTGGCGGCGCTCGACATAGGTCGTCTGGCAATTTCAGCACGTAATGTTGCTGAGAGAGAGAGACAAGTGGTGGCAGGAGAGTAGCGAGCGTATGACTGCTCCAGACCACCGCGGCGAACCTACTGACACGAATCCCACCTCCTCCCTCCCTCTCTCACTCGCTATATACGGAATTGTATGGGGAAAGTGCCTAATTACATGCTTTTTGCACTCGCGTTGCACGGTTGTTGCAAGAAAACTAGCCATCATAAAAGGATCGTTATGGTGTCATTCGAAAGCTCTGTTTATGCCCTTTCAGGGATATATACTTATTTTACGCTCTGGGTCTTATTTAGGCATGAAAATGATCACGTAAACAGCCCTATTTTGGCTAAAAACACCCCGCTGGGCGGTACATATAAATAAACCGCCTAGGCCGCTAATAAGGTGTTAAATGTTAGATGCTATAAAGATGCTCGAATCGGAAATGGAACCCAAAAAAGGCAGGCAGCGGAACAATGCTCGAGCAGGCTATGCTCTATAAAAGGCAGAATATATAATGCAGTCGGAGCCAAGAATATCCTAAACACTACAACAATAATAATACTCGCCACGGCAATACAGTATTCCTATCAACAAAAAGAGCCTAAGTCGTGTGTGTTTCAATACATCAAACTAGGCTGCGAAGTGCTTGTGTAATCATAAACGGGTATGCATAAAAAGAGTAATTGGTTTAATATACTTAATGTCTACTGTGACTGATAAAGTCTAGCTAGAGTCAATGATACGAGATACTGGTGAGCATGGCATACCGCATAGCCTAGTGCAAATCTCAAGTCTGTGCGTCAAATATTACGTTATAGTGAAGGGTAGCTCTCTTGAGAAACCTTAATACCGAAGTATCAAGCGTTCTCCTGGCGTACCTCAAAGACAAAACAACCGAGCTTCGAACAGTGCAGAATGGTATAGGCAAAAAGCCCTCATTCGTGCATGCTCTACTCTCAATGGCACACAGACTAGAATTTACCCAATCAACTCCAGTTCTCAGGTATGTCGTGCAGCTTTTAACTAAAGCCAGCACTCATTGGAAACAATACCTTATAATATCAGACCCCTAGTCTAGCATTATCTAATCCAGCAGAACATTAATAATTATAGGAAGCAGTACTGAACTAAATGAATGCTAACCAATGCTTTGTGATCAACTTATCTTAACAACAACATACATAGGTTATATCAGACCTTAACGCAAAATACAACTGGCCAGCATGAAGCTGATTTTGCAGAGTTAACCAGAGGGGGTATAATGTAAATAAAAGGTGGTGAAAGATATGGAAAATGAGAGAGATAGGCAGAGGAAAAGATTCTCAGGTGTAGAGCGGGAGACAGGTATCAAAGGGATAAGAGGGATGCGTTCTAGAAACCAGATCTGAGGGGGAAAGTGGCGAGAGGGCTGTATATATACTAGTACTAGCTCGAGCCGCGTGGGAAAAAAGCGGTAACAAGTCCTCCAACCAATACTAAAGAAGCCAGCCAAACATGACATCACAGAGCATGGTAAAAAACTCCCTCAACGAATCCCCACGAGGCCAGCCAGCTATGACGTCATCGAGTATAGCAAAACACTACGCGCCTCCTCTCACTCTGTTCTACTCTCTCTCTCTCTCTCAATTCCTATCATTACTACTTAATGATAAAACATAGACTTTGCAATTAAATATATAAAGCCTTGACATGGGCGAAAACAAAGAGCCTTTCTGGACTGCCCATGACACAAGCTTTCATTTGAAATAAAGCACACAATAATACATCAACTGTAGCCACATCCATTGCCCTGGCGATCCTAGCGAGTCACTGTAGGACAAGCCATGCAGTTCTAACGGAGTGGTTAACGTCACACTGCCCCCAAGATTTTTCTCAGAGGCCCAAAGCTAAAAAAAATCTGATGGTTAGAACCCATGCTATATCTCTACTTCCCATCCCCCAGCGGCAGTAAAATATCTGGCACAGTTCTTCAACAAAACATTTTACAAAATTATAACCCTCCCCAACACAATAGGCTAAATCATATGTAGTTATGCCCCTCAAGAGCGAGCTTCTCTATTACAGCAATCTGAGAGGAGTGCAACTCAGAATTACTGCTATAACATACTGAAAAAATTCAACTATCAAAGAAAGAGTTTTTATTTGATTTTTATGTTTTTAATTTGTTTATTTCGGCTGCACTATAGGGGCAAGCCTAGTTTTTTCTTCTATACCAAACGCTCAACTCCTGCTTTACGACCCAATATGCTGGGGTACAACCGCGAGCCAACAAGCACCAAGCACAAAATACTATTCAAACTAAAGCAGGAGGCTACCCGTGTGTCAATCTACCCAGGATCATATACCCTTGAAAGACAATCTGCAACCACGTTGTCACAACCGGCAATATGGCGTATGTCCAGGTTATATACCAATAACCTTAGTGACCACATGGTCAGCCTCATATTCCGATTGTGAAACTGGTCCAAGAACTTGAGAGGGTGATGATCTGTGTAAACTACAACGACCGGACCATAGGCTGGAACATAGACCCCGAAATGCCCCAGCACAAGCACAACCGCCAGCAGCTCCTCCTCGACAACAGAGCAGCTCCCCTGGGCCGAATTGAACTTCTCCAAGCAGAAACTAACAGGATGCTCCAGCCCATCATCGTCCTTTTTCACAAGGACGGCACCAGCCCCCACACAACTAGCATCCGTTGCTAGTTGGAAAGGTAGGCTAAAGTCAGGGGCCCTGAGGATCGGGTGAGCGCACAACAGGTGTTTTACTACTCTAAACGCCTTCTCACACTCAGGTGCCCATTTGACTTTCTTATCCTTCCAGTTATCCTCCACCTGAGCTTGACTGTCCCGTTCTCCTTCTCCACCTTGACTGCTAAACGTCATCACAAACACAGTGAGAGGCTCAGGGGGATGCCTCCCATACTCCTTCATGAGATGAACATGACATAACTGACTGCGTTTCCGTCTGTCTGGAGTGGCCACCAAGCAATCCCGGTCCGATAGCCTCTCAACCACCCTATAAGGACCAGTGTACTTCGCGGATAAGGGATGACCTACAAGGGGCAGTAGAATCAACACCTCCTGACCCACGCGAAACTCCCTGAGTTTAACCTTGAGGTCGTACCTGTCATTCCTGAGGGCCTGAGAGCTAGTCAAATTACGGCCAGCCAACTCCAGACTGCGCAACATCCGTTCTCGACTGTTGGGGACATACTTGAGCATAGAACAAGGTTTATCTGCACCCTCCCATATTTCTTCAACCATATGGAGAGGCCCTCTGACACGATGTCCAAAGACGAGCTCATTAGGGCTGAATCCCAAACTTTCCCCAGGTACCTCCCGTGCAGCAAATGAAACATATGGCAGGCCAACATCCCAACCCTTCCCATCCTCAAAGCAACAACAACGAAGCATAGATTTCAAGGCTGAGTGCCATCGCTCTAACACACCCTGGCTCTCCGGATGATACGCAGATGACACAACCGTAACAATCCCATGCTGCGGCATTGCTCAAACAAAGAGGCTAGAAGTGAAGTTGGATCCATGGTCTAACTGAATCCCCTGCGGGTAACCATACCGGGAAAAATACTCTAGCAAGTTTCGGACCACCGTCTTCGCTGACCCATTTCTCATAGGGTACGCGTTAGGGTACCTTGTTGCTACCTCCATGATGGTCAGGGGATACTTGGAAAAATCTCCCGACTGTGCATCACTGTCCTCCTTCAACTCGACAGCACCGGTACCACATTCAAGAACCTCCGGGTCTTCCAATTGCAATTTACAAATGTCCGAAGGAGCAAGCCTATCTAAGTGTTTGCGAAACAACTCATGCCCCCCTCCTACATTGAATTTAGCCTCCCGTTACTCTCTCTCTGTGTATCGTTGCTGTCTCTTCGTCTTTTTAAGCCCATCCTCTGCCTTCTTACTAACAGTTAATGGGTCTTCTCCAGACTCGAAAATTGGTCCTAATGATGAGTCCCCGAGAATGTCCGTTGATACTAAACTCTCAACCGCATCAACTTTCAACACCTTCTCGGTACCTTTCCTCCGCTTGTCTAAAGACTGTTGACCAGAATGTGACTCCCTGGATGCAAGAGATCTGGTGGCAACACACGCCATAGGTTGCACTGGACACTTCTCAACCCACTCCTGCTCCTCCCTACTCACGTCGGCCGGCTTCTCGACAACGACTAAGGGTGGAGCCTCAGAAGTAGGCCCCGCAAAGTCATTGCCAAGAAGGAGGTCGACGCCCCCAACAGGTAACTTCTCCACAATTCCTACATCCAGGTCATGAGTCACACCATCAACTTCCATCTTCATTCCTACAAGCGGGTATGACATTGTTGCATTAACTCCCTGAACCACAACCACCCGCGCCGTATTTACAGGTTTACCAGTGAAATTCCTCAACAGTGTTTGCGATGCCCCAGTGTCACGCAAAATTCTCACCTCATGTCTTCTACCCCCCCACTCCACACAACCGAGTCCCTTGTGGTCACTAAAGGCATCACGGACAGGGAATAAGCCTTCCGGATCCTTCTGCACTGGCAGTGTATTTACCTCGGAAGAATTGCCTCTAACAAACTCCGATGTCCTCTTGAACACTCCAATTCCGTGAGCAAAAGACACGGCTGCCGGAGGAGGTCGACTAGGGCACTCGTTTGCCTTATGACCCTCCTGGTGGCACTAAAAACACATAAATTTCGGTTTC
Organism: Paralithodes platypus; assembly: GCA_032716605.1. NCBI lineage: Eukaryota > Metazoa > Arthropoda > Malacostraca > Decapoda > Lithodidae > Paralithodes > Paralithodes platypus. Next base: position 12,361,010 of record CM064512.1, read on the forward strand.
GGCCTATACTGTGATGTAAAAGGCCCCTGACTTTTCCCATACGGCGTGGTGTTAGGTTTGGATTCAGTTTTAGTTTCATTGCTCTTTTGTTTAAATGTGTCATTGCCACGGGGAGGGGGAGAATAACGGTCCCTAGCACTTGCATCGTACTTCTGTGAGGACCCGCAACCCCGAATCAACGACAGCCGTCGATCAGCCATTTCTGCTTCTTCGACTAGAGTTCTTGGGTTTTTCTCCTTCAAGTTCAAAGTTAGATCACCGCCCGTGCTCTTAAAGAACTGCTCCAACATCATTAACCCTTTATTAGCGGCTCACCACTTAAGTCGTTTTTAATAAAGCTGGACTATGTGGCGGCGCTCGACATAACTCGAGTGGCAATTTCAGCACGTAATGTGGCTGAGAGAGAGAGACAAGTGGTGGCAGGAGACTAGCGAGCGTATGACTGCTCCAGACCACCGCGGCGAACCTACTGACACAAATCTCAGCTCCCTCCTCCCTCTCTCACTCGCTACATACTCAATTATGTACCGAAAGTACCGAATTACCTGCTTTTTGCACTCGCGTTGCACGGTTATTGCAAGAAAACTATCCATCATACAAGGATCGTTATGGTGTCATTCGAAAGCTCTGTTTATGCCCTTTCAGGGATAGATACTTGTTTTACGTTCTGGGTCTTATTTAGGCATGAAAATGATCACGTAAACAGCCCTATTTTGGCTAAAAACACCCCGCTGGGCGGTACACATAAATAAACCGCATAGGCCGCTCGTAAGGTGTTAACTGCTTAATTCCATCAAATGTTGTTACCTTCTCAGATCGGAGCCAGTTCCCCATAGCATCGGACAAGTCCTGCGCGTGTTCCAAAAAGGTGCTATCTCTTCCCTTAGTTACACCCCGGAACTTCAAACGGTACGTTTCTGGTTGCAGTTCGTAAGCCCTCAGGACAGCCTCCTTGAGATCCTCATACACAATACATGACTCCAAAGGTAGCGCATCGTAGGCTTTAAGACCCTTGCCTATTAATCTAGAGGATACAAGTGCTGCCCATTTATTCTCTGGCCACTGGTGTTCCTGGTACTTCTTCTCAAAGCGTGCAAAAAATTATGTTACACCACTCTCATCAAACACCGGAACTAGTTTCAATAAGTGCGAGAGAGATTGATCATGAGCACGGTTACCAGCCCCAAGTCGCTGTCCCATTGTCTCTACTCGCGACTTCTCTACGTCCATGTCAGCACAGTACCTAGTCGACTCAGCTTGGATTTTTGCTAGCTCTATTTGCTGCTGAAGCTCACCTGCCCTTTGTTGCTGCTGAAGCTGAAGCTCAGATACCCTGATAGCCTTTCTCTCTTCGATCTTAGCTAATTCGAGCTGATACAATAATTCTGGAGTTAACCCTGGAGGAGGTGAAGGTGCTACAATGTTTGAAATTACCGGTGGTCCCCCCAGGGGCCACCCACCCTGCCAGCCACCACCCAACTGTGGAAGCGTACTCGGGGTCGGCAAACCACTGGGATGGCTGGGAGTCGAGTGTAGGGGAAGCATGGCCGAAGGGCTCTGAGCACTCAACCCATCTCGCTCACCAGTCACCCTGCCCAGTACACACGTCATCAAGTTATCCCTGGTCATGCTGCTAGTACCCGCATGACCGATAGCTGTGGCCAGGCATTGAAGACCGTACCGATCCATACCCTCCAACCGCTCGGCAGTAACAGGCCATTGCAAAAATATCCTAGCATCCTCCTCACAGTTCACCTGATTAACCATTTCATCATGCTGCTGTTCCTCAGTTTCGACATTACGTACTGTGTCTCCCTTCTCCTCTGATCCGGTATAAGACATGATGCTCACAAAAATTTCCCACCTCAATATTCAGAAAAGAAGCACCCCAAACTCTTATACTTCAATATACACACAATAATTCTCGGAAATACTCAAGGGCCATACTATGTTGCAAAAAAAAAAAAAATTCTTGCTGATCCCCGCAAAATATTCTCCAAAACAACAAATGTTCCCTGCTAATAAATGTAGGTTCACCAAATCCTAGATAAGGTCGCCATTTGTTACGACTGGGGTTCAAATATATCAGGGCTCTTATTCATTGGACTAGTAATGGCATAAATGCTACAACGGAAAGCGCTAGCTCCAACCTCTGATGTATATTCCCAGTGAACAAAGAACACAAATTCTCTCCAGAGTTCTATATGCAATAATAGGCTATCAAACTCTCAATAAATGTGCGTCTATTCTAGGCTTAATGTTATGTGAAAACAGCCTATTACTACCTATAACCGAAGGTGCTTGGATATGGTATGCAAAGTAAGGTGGTAAGAGAGGTTACAGCTTACGTTACTTTAATCAATAAATGTCAGGCACTCCTGCATGAAAGAAAGTGCACTAAAGTCCTTCAACACTAACACGGAATCTTTTTTAAATGTTAGATGCTATAAAGATGCTCGAATCGGAAATGGAACCCAAAAAGGCAGGCAGCGGAACAATGCTCGAGCAGGCTATGCTCACAAAAAGGCAGAATATATAATGCAGTCGGAGCCAAGAATATCCTAAACACTACAACAATAATAATACTCGCCACGGCAATACAGTATTCCTATCAACAAAAAGAGCCTAAGTCGTTTGTGTCTCAATAAATCAAACTAGGCTGCGAAATGTTTGTGTAATCATAAACGGGTATGCATAAAAAGAGTAATTTTTTTTTTTTTTTTTTTTTTTTTCTATGTGATTGAGGGAGGCAAAAGGCATAACTGCCTATAGCGAGTGCCTCCCCCATAGTTGAAAGAGTGACAGGGCCAAAATCAAGGGACGTTCGAGCCAAAATGCCTGGACACACAGAGTTTGAAGCAATTTAAGTCATAGGAAGAGGGAAAGACTGATTCTGGGAGAGAGTTCCAGAGCTCAGATGTTGAGTAGAAGAAGTTTGAGAGTAACGTTTCACTCTTGGGTTGGAGAGTTGCACAGAGTAGGGGTGGGATTGAGTTGCAAGACGGGTACCACGTGTCCTACGTAAAGGAGGTGGTATGCACTGGGATAGCTCTGAGGAACACTGATTATTATAGTAGCGATAGAATAGCGAGAGAGATGCAACATTGCGGCGGAGAGAGAGATTGCAGAGAGTTGGTGAGTGGACGGGAGTTAATGATACGAAAGGCCTTCCTTTCAACTTTGTCTAGGAGAGCGGTGTGAGAGGAACCTCCCCACACATGTGAACAATACTCAATACAAGGGCGCACTATGCCCCTGTACAGAGCAAGAAGCTGTGCAGGGGAAAAAACCCCCTAAGGCGGTTGAGCACACCCAGCTTCTGGGAGGCTGCCTTAGCAAGACTGGTAATATGGTCCTTCCAAATGAGAGCAGAAGAAAAGAGACACCAAGAATATGAGAAGATGAAGGGTTGATTTGGTATTGTTGAAGAATAAGGGATAGTCCGCTGGGTGATCCTGACGGGTAGATAGATGGAGAAATTGGGTTTTGGAAGCATTAAAGTTAACAAGGTTTTCTCTGCCCCAATTGGAAATAGTATTTAGATCAGAATTTAAGAGTTCTATGGCTTCATTACGTTTGTCGTTGAGGGATTGCTGGCTGGGGCGTTCTGAAAAACTAATGGAGTAGTGTAAGGTTGAGTCGTCTGCGTATGAATGGATGGGAATTAAGGTACAGTTAAGGAGATCATTTATAAAAATTAGAAAGAGAATAGGAGATAGGACAGAGCCCTGAGGAACACCGGAGTTTATAGGGTGAGGAAGTGAACAATGGCCGTCCACAACCGCAGCTATGGAACCGCCGGAAAGGAAATTAGAGACAAAGGCACAGATGGAGGGATAGAAACCGAAGGAGGGTAGTTTAGAAATTAAAGATTTATGCCAGACTCTATCGAAGGCTTTCGATATGTCTAGTGCAATAGAAAAAGTCTCACCGAAGTCCCGAAAGGAGGATGACCAAGAGTTAGTAAGAAGATCACCAGTAGAGCGACCCTTAAGGAAGCCATACTGGCGATCTGAGAGCAGATTATGAAAAGAGAAATGCTTAAGAAATTTGGAAGCAAGAATAGTTTCAAAAACTTTAGAAAGACAAGAGATAAGAGCAATTGGACGATAGTTGGAGGGTTGAGAGCGGTCACCCTTCTTTGGGACAGGTTGAATGTGAGCAAACTTCCAGCATGAAGGGAAGACGTTAGAGGATAGACAGAGACGAAAGAGTTTGCCTAGGCAGGGAGTCAGCACGGAAGCACAGTTTTTGAGAACAACAGGAGGAACACCGTCCGGACCGTACGCCTTATTAGTGTTAAGCCCAGTGTTAAATTGGTTTAATATACTTAATGTCTACTGTGACTGATAAAGTCTAGCTAGAGTCAATGATACGAGATACTGGTGCGCATGCATGCCGCATAGCCTAGTGCAAATCTCAAGTCTGTGCATCAAATATTACGTTATAGTGAAGGGTAGCTCTCTTGAGAAACCTTAATACCGAAGTATCAAGCGTTCTCCTGGCGTACCTCAAAGACAAAACAACCGAGCTTCGAACAGTGCAGAATGGTATAGGCAAAAAGCCCTCATTCGTGCATGCTCTACTCTCAATGGCACACAGACTAGAATTTACCCAATCAACTCCAGTTCTCAGGTATGTCGTGCAGCTTTTAACTAAAGCCAGAACTCATTGTAAACAATACATTATAATATCAGACCCCTAGTCTAGCATTATCTAATCCAGCAGAACACTAATAATTATAGGAAGCAGTACTGAACTATATGAATGCTAACCAATGCTTCGTGATCAACTTATCTTAACAACTAACATACATAGGTTATATCAGACCTTAACGCACAATACAACTGGCCAGCATGAAGCTGATTTTGCAGAGTTAACCAGAGGGGGTATAATGTTAATAAAAGGTGGTGAAAGATATGGAAAATGAGAGAGATAGGCAGAGGAAAAGATTCTCAGGTGTAGAGCGGGGGACAGGTATCAAAGGGATAAGAGGGATGCGTTCTAGAAACCAGATCTGAGGGAGAAAGTGGCGAGAGGGCTGTATATATACTAGCACTAGCTCGACCCGCGTGGGAAAAAAGCGGTAACAAGTCCTCCAACCAATACTAAAGAAGCCAGCCAAACATGACATCACAAAGCATGGTAAAAAACTCCCTCAACGAATCCCCACGAGGCCAGCCAGCTATGACGCCATCGAGTATAGCAAAACACTACGCGCCTCCTCTCACTCTGTTCTACTCTCTCTCTCTCAATTCCTATCATTACTACTTAATGATAAAACATATACTTTGCAATTAAATATATAAAGCCTAGACATGGGCGAAAACAAAGAACCTTTCTGGACTGCCCATGACACGAGCTTTCATATGAAATAAAGCACACAATAATACATCAACTGTAGCCACATCCATTGCCCTGGCGATCCTAGCGAGTCACTGTAGGACAAGCCATGCGGTTCTAACGGAGTGGTTAACGTCACACTATTATTAGACGATTTGATTCAGTTTAAAAAGAGCCTCAAGCAGTTAACAGGCTTCAAACTACGTAATTTAACCCTTTTTACTACCACACATCCGTCTTGAACTGCACAAACTCGCTTAAATATAGCTTACTTAAAATATTAAAGACGTCGTCGGTACAGAAGGGGTTAAGAATGGGAAAGGGGTAGGACCATATATATATATGTATATACAGTATATATATATATATATACAGTAAATATATATATATATATATATATATTTTTTTTTTTTTTTTTTTTTAATGTCGTGCAATCAGGATCAATATCAGGTCAAAAGGCAACGTTCAGACATAGAGTCAGACTTAAGGGGAAGTATTTGTTGTATTCTGAACTCCCTTCTCCTTCATGTTTAGCCCCATTAGTTTAAACATTTTAAGACTCTCCCATTTCTTTGTAATTTCTTCGTGCCATTTAGGTGTCGATTTATCCTTGGGGAGCGATAACGAGACTTGTAATTGAGGAGGAACCGGCCTTCGGCCGAAACATTGTTCTAACGAAAAATTTACAAATTTACCTTGAATTGGGGTGTATGGGATTTATTTTTATTTTTGTATACCGGTTTAGGGAACAAGCTAAAACAAAATAATATACGTACCGGTATTAATAAATATAACAATACATTAAATAACGTCCCAATAAATTAGAGAGGAAATAGATGTTGAAAAAGTAATATACAGTATAATAATAGCAAACATACGGTCACTTCATTTGTATACTGAATATGATTATATATATATATATATATATATATAATGTGTAATACCATATAGTACCTATTGTTGTGGTTACATTTCTGCATAAATATATAACATCTATTAGTATAACATCTGAGGTGAAGCCATTAATTTCGGGGACTGATGAGTGATTGGTGCTTTTGAATGCTTGTGTTCTTGCTTGTTATGGGTTATAAGTCTTCTTCTCCTGTTACCGATTTTTCTTTTATCGTGTTGCTTGCTGATCCTCCTTACCCCTTGTGGGAGCTACTAAGGGCTGGGTACTGACTAACTAACTGACATTTTAGCATAAATTACCTTGCTTGTATTCAGAGACCGATTGCTGGTTTTTCATTAAATTGATGACAATGCCTTATTATCAGTATATTGACACATACTATGATTTTACATAATATCTTATAATTAAATTTAAATGTTATTGTTTTATAATATTGGAATGCCTAAATACAGTAAATGAACAAAATAGTTAATAATCGCCTGCGAAGTTAATAACCGCCTGCGAAGAAATATTGCTTCCATTCCCTGCACAAAAATAGGAATGGTGACCAGAAAATACGCCATCAATAACAAATTGTCCCCAAGTTCTGACAGAAAAATGGAGAATAATTACTGTAGTAAAACTATGATTAGGAGCTTGAGTGCCGAAAGTTTTATAATAATTTCTTGTGAACTTGGTCGTATGTGTGTGTGTGTGCGTGTGCGTGTGTATGTGTGTGTGTGTGGTGAAGGTTGTGTGGAACACCAGTATGTAAACTGTACAGTGTATAATATGCGTGTGTGTGTGTGTGTTTGTTTGTGTTTGTGTGTGTGTCTGTGTCTGTGTGCGTGTGCGTGTGTATCTGTAACACCAGTATGTAAACTGTATAGTGTATAATATGCGTGTGTGTGTGTGTGTTTGTTTGTGTTTGTGTGTGTGTGTGTGTGTGTATATGTGTTATGATAGAGGTAGTACGGGATACCAATATACTGTATATCATATTATACTGTACTGTACATCCATGTATCCTGTGTGTGTTCCATAAATCTCCTAGTGTTATATATACTGTATCTGTTAGGTCGGACGACAGACATGTTCACCCTATATTCCCAAGTAATAACTTCACTTTTACCTGTCAAGCAATATTTATCAGCTCACGCATCATATATTTATCAGCTCACGCATCATATATTGTAATGTTTGGTTAACCCCTTCTGTACCGGCGACGTCTTTTTAATTGTATTCTAGCTATATTTAGAAGATTTTGTGCATCTTAAGAAGGATCTGTGGTAGTAAATGTGTAATTGAAATAGTTCGCAGCCAGTTAATTGCTGAAGGCCTTTTTAATCTAAACAAAGTCGTCTAATAGTAGCCAGAATAAAGTTAAAAGGACGGCACCGGTACAGAAGGGGTTACATTTGTGTTATTGTAATATTTCTAACACATTCCCACATGTAATTTAGTCTTGATAGCATAATGATTAGTGACAGGAAATTCGGTGTTAGTACCCTGGGTTCGAATCCTTGGAGTACCATATGTATTCATTGGTTTCATTGATTTCATTAATTGGGTTTATTTGCAAGTTATTTGGTGGGTTGGTGATAATATGAATACATGGAATAGAAACGATTAGGTACCGTATGACCTTATTACGGCATTATAGCATGAAAAACACTCTGGCTTCCCTTTCCTTTACATATTTTTAAATCATAGTGTTTTTCAATTTCCCGACATGTGTTCTGGTTTGTGACCCTTGCGCACTAATATTTTATAACACCTTCCAACTTTGTTTTTCCAGTTCCATTTCTCCTCTCCTGTCTTCACAATTTCGCCCTTTATTTCTTCCAGCTTTCTACTACCCCATTCTGTTCTATAATTTATAGTTTCCGTATTTCGCGCCATCCCCTTTTCGCATTAAATTTTACAGAAGAATAAGTATCCAATCTCTAGAATAATTCGCCTGCATTCCTTTATTTTAACTGCATTAATTTCGTAGTTTATGTGCATAAAACATATTCGGGAATACTGCATGTATTGCTGAGGTGAAGCCATTGATTTCGGGGGCTGATGAGGAATTGGTGCTTTGGAATGCTTGTGTGCTTATATGTGTTCTTCTCCTGTATCCTCTTTTTCCTTGTTTGTGGCTCTTGCTGATCCTCCCTACCCCTTGTGGAAGTAACAGTTGGCTACTGACTGACTGTATTGCTACAACCCCGCTGTAATATATGTTGTTTAGTAAAGCATAGGCCCTTGGGTATTGTCTTTGTTGTTTTGTTACCTATTTATTTATACATTTATTTATTTTGTAGTTTCCTCCCTAGACCTTAAATAAGCATTCATTTGATCCCCCTACGAGATTAATTTGTACATTTTTCTGTAGAAAAATGTCACGGTCGGAGGCTGGTTCATCCACAATTACAGGCTCGCTATCGCTCGCCAGGAATCGACACCTAAAGGGTCTTAATATTGACAAAGAAATAGGGCGAAAGGTTTTAAGTTCGACAACTTAATGGGGCAAACGTCTTAACACTCAAAACTAATGGGGGGGGGGGATTAGCGTGAGGAAGAAAGGGGACCACGAAAACGGCCCCTCACCCCTTAAAGGACGTATTAGGTTCATTATCTCTTTAAAATTACTTATCATTTGCCTAATCTAATTTAACCCATTCTGTACGGGTGACGTCTTTTTAACTTTATTTTTGGTAATATTAGGCGACTATACTCAGTTTAAAAAGGGCCTCCAGCAATTAACAGGCTTCGAACCCTTAACCCCTATCACTACGACAGCTTCTTCTTAAACCAGCACAAAATCGTCTAAATTTAGCTAGGATAAAGTATAAAAAAACGTCGCCGGTTCAGAAGGGGTTAACCATTTCCGTGAGCCGAACCTCCAAATGTCAGCGATATGCCTTATAGAATTACTGCAAACATTTGCGGGTATTCTTCGTTGCAAAATACAAAAAAGTATATAATATATAATTACAAATAAATAAATAAGTAAACAAATCATAATAATGATATATACAGTATATATATATATATATATATATATATATATATATATATACAGTGGGGGCCGAATGTGTTGTCGCGTCCCGTCAAACCGCGCGCGTCTGAACCTGTGTCAACAAGATGGGGGGAATGAACATATTATTTGGGCACATTGTTGATTTTTTTTTGTACTTACCTCACCACTAGTATGCTGTGTTCCACCCCTTAGCTTTCTTCAGTGCTTGAAGGCGCTTTGGGACGTCAGCAGCGAGGTTTTGAAGCACGGATGGCTCCAGATTATTCCAAATATCCCGAATGAGCTGCTCAAGATGCGGTACAGAAGTTATTTCCTTCCCCGTAGGCGTCGTTTCATAATAGCCCACAGGTTTTCAATTGGTTAATGTCGGGAGAATTACCAGGCCAGTCCATAAAGTACTTCACACCCACATCATCCATACACTCAGTGACATAACGGGCCGTGTGGCAAGGTGCACCGTCTTGCATGAAAAAGGTGGCCCTAGTTTTGTGGTATGAACTTGGCAAGTGGTCATTTAATAGTTCTAAATAATTATACCTGTTCATACGGATATTCTTAGGTAGCACTACTAACTCACCAAACCATGGTAGGTGAAACAAGCCCATACCATGAGACTGTCTGGGTACTTTACAGTAGTTGCCAGGTACTTGCGGTCCAACCTGTTGCCACCGCGCCGCACCCTCACATTTCCTCCACGGTTGCTAGTGACCGTGAAAGTAGACTCATCGCTCCACAACACCGTCTTCCACTTCCTTAATGGCCAACGAAGTCCTTGGCGGCAAAAAGTCTCCTGTTTCTAGCTTGGCGGATAGTTATAAGGGGTTTGTTGAGGGGCCGTAAACTTGGATAATCGAGTTTTTGTGGCAAGGGCTGTGCGTATTGTCCTAATGGCCACATTATCCAACAATCAGGGTTATTTTGTTTAATTGCCGTGCAGTTAGACGAGGATTGCCCTCAATCTGTCGCTTAAGCACTAGCAGGGTCCTAGCACTGATTTTTCTGGGCCTACCAGGCTTCGGCTTATGGCCGACGTCGGCAGCGTCGCCAGCCTCGCGAAACTTCTTAGTCCACCTCTGTATAGTCCTCAAATTAACGCCCGTCAGGCGAGAAATCTCTGGATTCGAATGCCCAGCCCTGTAGAGGGCTCCTATGGCTGCAATGTCTGCACTTTCCAAGTTCTTAGCACCGGGCATAGCGTAGATAGAAGCACAATACCGACCGCTGGTGTACAAGATTTGGGTAATCCAGGGGGCCCACCCGCGGAGCACATTAACTCGTCACGGTGGTAAGACAAGGACTGAGGGACAATTACTCATCTTCCCAGCAACGCGGGAGGTCTGGTCTAGTTGCCAGACGTACGAAAATGGGAATCCCACGAAAACCACGAGGCAAAATCGCCCTGTACCACTTACAGCTGTATGAGTTGTCGCTACCCCATACGCGACAACACATTCGGCCCCCACTGTATATATATATACAGTATATATATATATATATATATATATATATATATATATATTAGTAAAGCCAGGTAATAAATTTTCTTTAATACATACGAGGTTGAAAGAAATGGCAATTTCTGCGTTGGAAATTTTATTATTCAAAGTTTCCAGGTCTCTGATGAGTTTTCGCTCGGTGGCAGGAAGTAGATGAATGAGATGAGCAAAATTCATGGTGGTACAGGGTTACATAAATGTACATGATGATACAGGATATACGACGCGTTTCACTGGACAACCAGCATTATCAAGTAAGGGTAGAATGATATAAAAGGTAAACAGGAAGGGTATATATAGAGGGTGGAGAATCAGAGGAGGCGAAAATCAGGGGGCAAAAGTCTCCTATTGGTGGAGGGGTATTCTAGGAGAGCAAAATGGGGAACCGCTTCACGCAGGCGCACTGGATGCGCGATGGTGTTGGTCGGGTGGCGGGGTCAAAGCTGATTGGCTGCGTGTCGAGGGGCGTGACCTAAGTTGTGTGGTCCGTGTGGCGCCGGCAAAAGACGAAGCTGAAGGAGGTAGCACGGGGGGCTGCTTCAAGGGCATCAGGGGGCGAGGAGGGGCGTTAGGTCCTGTAGGGTAGTGCCTTTTGGCAGAAGGAAGGATCTGAAGGTCTAGAGTTTGGTTGTTGATGTTAGGATGTAAGGCTTGGATATATAAAGCTTCGAGTATAGGTAATCTCCTTGGGTTACTTTCTTTATCGAGTATGGTGGTGTATTTCTCTAACTCGTTGCGTGTGAGGTCGGGGTGGTTGGGGGTGAGATAGTGGTCTTTGATGGCTCCAGCCTGAAGGTGAAGAGTTAACCGACGTGAAAGACGAGTCTGCGTCATGCCAATATAGGAATGAGGTCCACAGTCCTCATAATTACAGGTATGTTGGTAAATGACGTGATCGTCGGTCATCGGGCTCTTTATCTTGGTGGAAGCTGGTTTGTTGCGGAGAACGAGGTTGGAGGTCTTGGGGGATTTGTAATAAATTATTAATTTGATTTTGTTTTCCGGGTTGGTTGGGTGGACATGCTTGGAGATTATTTCTTTTAAGACGGCCTCGTCATTTTTGTGTTCAGAGGACATGTAATTGCGGTAGAAGATCTTATTTTCATTGGGGGGTTAATGTTGGGAGGGCTTTGGGTGTACCATTTTTCAAGATGGTGGTTGATGGTGCTGGAGATGTCGGAGTTGGAGTATCCATTATTCCTTAAAACTTGGGATAGTCTTTCTAGTTCCTGGTGGGTGTCGGCCCAGGTAGAGCAGTGCGTGAGGGCTCTCCTTACATAGGCGGAGATGGAGGATAGAAGATAACGGCGGGGGCATTCACTATCGCCGTTGAAGCATTGTCCTGTGTTAGTTGGTTTAGTGTAGACGGTGGTTTTGAACCCATGGTCGTTCAGAGCTATGAGGATGTCGAGGAAGGGGAGTTGTCCATTGATAGATTTTTCAAAGGTGAAGTTAAGTCCGGAGGAGGTCATGAAGCGACGCTGGAGTTCCTGTAGTTCGTGGAGGTCCTTGATTTGCACGAAGATGTCATCCACGTATCTACAGTAGACGGCGGGTCGTTGGGCAGCTAGGAGCTCTTCCTCGATGGTACCCATAAAAAAGTTCGCAAAAAGAACTCCTAGGGGGCTGCCCATCGCCACACCATCTATCTGCTTGTACATGTTGACCTGGGGGCAAAGGAAGGGGGCCTCCTTGGTACACAGCTCCAGTAGTGTTTTCAGGGCATTCTCCGGGATGTCCAGTGTTGGTGTATCAGGGCAATGGTAAATTCGACGTAGAATCATGTCAATGGTCCTATCCACTGGCACGTTGGTGAACAGGCTTTCTACGTCGAGGGAGGCGATTGTGTGGTTGTTGTTCCGGGGGGCGTCTCGTAAATTTCCAAGAAATCGTGGGCTGAGTTAAGGTTGTATTGACTGGGCACATAGGGGGTGAGGAGGTTGTTCAGGGCCTTGGCGATCTGGTAGGTGGCAGTGGGGATATGGGAGATGATGGGGCGGAGGGTGTTCCCAGGTTTGGTTGTTTTGATGGTTCCGTACGCATAACCAGGGGTGTATTCTCCGACGAGTTTTTTAAGGTGGACCGCTCCTTGTTTGGCGTTGATGGCGGTGATGGTGGTGTTGGCAGTACGTTTGATTTCGTCGGTTGGGTTGCGGGTGAGCTTTTTAAATTTGGTGTTGTCATTTAAGATGACGTCCATTTTTCTAAGATATTCCTCCTTGTCACGAATCACGAGGCAGGAAGCTTTATCGGCACGACGGATGATGATGTTGGGGTTGTCTCTTAATTGTTTGGCAGCTTGGAAGTGTTGTTTGTTGAGGATTTGCTATGGTGAGTTCCTCTGGGTTTGGCGGCTTCAGCGAGGAGAGTAGGTTGTAGGGCGGGAGTAGTGGTGACCTTGCCATCCTTCTTGAGTCTTAGGATGTCGTCCAGGACTCTTCACCTTCAGGCTGGAGCCATCAAAGACCACTATCTCACCCCCAACCACGCCCACCTCACACGCAACGAGTTAGAGAAACACACCACCATACTCGATAATGAAAGTGACCCAAGGAGATTACCTATACTCGAAGATTTATATATCCAAGCCTTACATCCTAACATCAACAACCAAACTGTAGACCTTCAGATCCATCCTTCTGCCAAAAGGCACTACCCTACAGGACCTAACGCCCCTCCTCGCCCCCCAGTGCCCTTGACGCAGCCCCCCGCGCTACCTCCTTCAGCTTCGTCTTTTGCCGGCGCCACACGGACCACACAACTTAGGCCACGCCCCTCGACACGCAGCCAATCAGCTTTGACCCCGCCACCCGACCAACACCATCCCGCATCCAGTGCGCCTGCGTGAAGTGGTTCCCCCTTTTGCTCTCCTAGAATACCCCTCCACCAATAGGAGACTTTTGCCCCCTGATTTTCGCCTCCTCTGATCCTCCACCCTCTATATATACCCTTCCTGTTTACCTTTTATATCATTCTACCCTTACTTGATAATGCTGGTTGTCCAGTGAAACGCGTCGTATATCCTGTATCATCATGTACATTTATGTAACCCTGTACCACCATGAATTTTGCTCATCTCATTCATCTACTTCCTGCCACCCAGCGAAAACTCATCAGAGACCTGGAAACTTTGAATAATAAAATTTCCAACGCAGAAATTGCCATTTCTTTCAACCTCGTATGTATTAAAGAAAATTTATTACCTGGCTTTACTAACATAAAACTTCACGAGAATGCCAGACATCGCACCAGCACCCTCCAGTTTCGTGAAGAACTGGTGAAGGACGAAATAATTGAAAAACGAGAGTTTGCCAACAACCTTCGTAAAGAACGAGATGCTCTCCTACGTATTTGGGAAGACGAAACCCCTCCAGACCACCTCAAAGCCGAAATCAACACAGCCCTCGAACAACTCCTTGAACAACACAGAAGACAAGCCGAAAACACAACCATAATAAAGCTTGCCCGTCTTTATGGCGGAAACATAAAACTTCCCAAACCAACAAAAGGATACATAAACCTGACTAACACCATTCTGACCCTGGACCAAGAAGACCTCCTCAACAAAGGCCTCAACTGCCACTACAGCTCCAAACCTGGCCCCCACCGGAAACGCCTAGAAACGGAAATCCTCCTGGACGACATCCTACGACTCAAGAAGGATGGCAAGCTAACCACTACTCCCGCCCTACAACCTACTCTCCTCGCTGAAGCCGCCAAAACCAGAGGAACTCACCATAGCAAAATCCTCAACAAACAACACTTCCAAGCTGCCAAACAATTAAGAGACAACCCCAACATCATCATCCGTCGTGAAGATAAAGCTTGCTGCCTCGTGATTCATGACAAGGAGGAATATCTTAGAAAAATGGACGTCATCTTAAATGACAACACCAAATTTAAAAAAAGATCACCCGCAACCCAACCGACGAAATCAAACGTGCTGCCAACACCACCATCACCGCCATCAACGCCAAACAAGGAGGGGTCCACCTTAAAAAACTCGTCGGAGAATACACCCCTGGTTATGCGTATGGAACCATCAAAACACACAAACCTGGGAAACCCCTCCACCCCATCATCTCCCAGATCCCCACTGCCACCTACCAGATCGCCAAGGCCCTGAACAACCTCCTCACCCCCTACGTGCCCAGCCAATACAACCTTAACTCAGCCCACGATTTCTTGGAAATTTTATGAGACGCCCCCCGGAACAACAACCACACAATCGCCTCCCTCGACGTAGAAAGCCTGTTCACCAACGTGCCAGTGGATAGGACCATTGACATGATTCTACGTCGAATTTACCATTGCCCTGATACACCAACACTGGACATCCCGGAGAAGGCCCTGAAAACACTACTGGAGCTGTGTACCAAGGAGGCCCCCTTCCTTTGCCCCCGGGGCAACATGTACAAGCAGATAGACGGTGTGGCGATGGGCAGCCCCCTAGGAGTTCTTTTTGCGAACTTTTTTATGGGTACCATCGAGGAAGAGCTCCTAGCTGCCCAACGACCCGCCGTCTACTGTAGATACGTGGATGACATCTTCGTGCAAATCAGGGACCTCCACGAACTACAGGAACTCCAGCGTCGCTTCATGACCTCCTCCGGACTTAACTTCACCTTTGAAAAATCTAACAATGGACAACTCCCCTTCCTCGACATCTTTGTAGCTCTGAACGACCATGGGTTCAAAACCACCGTCTACACTAAACCAACTAACACAGGACAATGCCTCAACGGTGATAGTGAATGCCCCCGCCGTTATCTTCTATCCTCCATCTCCGCCTATGTAAGGAGAGCCCTCACGCACTGCTCTACCTGGGCCAACACCCACCAGGAACTAGAAAGACTATCCCAAGTTTTAGTGAATAATGGATATTCCAACTCCGATATCTCCAGCACCATCAACCACCATCTTGAAAAATGGTACACCCAAAGCCCTCCCAACATTGACCTCCCCAATGAAATTAAGATCTACCGCAATTACAGTACATGTCCTCTGAACACAAAAATGACGAGGCCGTCTTAAAAGAAATAATCTCCAAGCATGTCCACCCAACCAACCTGGAAAACAAAATCAAATTAATAATTTATTACAAATCCCCCAAGACCTCCGACCTCGTTCTCCGCAACAAACCAGCTTCCACCAAGATAAAGAGCCCAATGACCGACGATCACGTCATTTACCAACATACCTGTAATTATGAGGACTGTGGACCTCATTCCTATAGTGGCATGACGCAGACTCGTCTTTCACGTCGGTTAACTCTTCACCTTCAGGCTGGAGCCATCAAAGACCACTATCTCACCCCCAACCACCCCCACCTCACACGCAACGAGTTAGAGAAACACACCACCATACTCCATAAAGAAAGTGACCCAAGGAGATTACCTATACTCGAAGCTTTATATATCCAAGCCTTACATCCTAACATCAACAACCAAACTCTAGACCTTCAGATCCTTCCTTCTGCCAAAAGGCACTACCCTACAGGACCTAACGCCCCTCCTCACTCCCCGGTGCCCTTGACGCAGCCCCCCGCGCTACCTCCTTCAGCTTCGTCTTTTGTCGGCGCCACACGGACCACACAACTTAGGCCACGCCCCTCGACACGCAGCCAATCAGCTTTGACCCCGCCACCCGACCAACACCATCGCGCATCCAGTGCGCCTGCGTGAAGCGGTTCCCCCTTTTGCTCTCCTAGAATACCCCTCCACCAATAGGAGACTTTTGCCCCCTGATTTTCGCCTCCTCTGATCCTCCACCCTCTATATATACCCTTCCTGTTTACCTTTTATATCATTCTACCCTTACTTGATAATGCTGGTTGTCCAGTGAAACGCGTCGTATATCCTGTATCATCATGTACTTTTATGTAACCCTGTACCACCATGAATCTTGCTCATCTCATTCATCTACTTCCTGCCACCCAGCGAAAACTCATCAGGGACCTGGAAACTTTGAATAATAAAATTTCACACGCAGAAATTGCCATTTCTTTCAACCTCGTATGTATTATAGAAAATATATATATATTTAAAGATATATATATATATATATATATATATATATATATATATATATATATATATATATATATATATATATATATATATATATATATATATATATATATATATATATATATATATATATATATATATATATATATATATATATATATATATATATATATATATATATATATATTTAAAGATATATATGACAATAAAACTGTATAGACTTTTCCAATCTCGATTTTGTTTTCCACTTCTTCATTCACTTACTTTAAACTTACCTAGCCAAAGTACCCAAACCCAACTTAACCTAACTTATGCTATCTATCTAAGCTAACCTAATTTACCTGACCTATCCTAATAAATCTAACCAATTCTACCTAGCCTCATGTAACTACAGAAACCTCACATAGCTAATAGGGGAGGATCAACCTTCATTGTCCCCAAAACCACACATTTTCATTTGTTTTATATTTGTTTTGTTTTGTTTTATGTATACTCCTTCCTACAGTATAGAATAATAATAATTATAGTATCACAGAAATAGCCTACCCGTATGACATCTTTACCCCCCTCCATTTAACACAAAATAATAATAATATAAAATATATTTATTTTCTTAGTTAGCCATAAATAGCGTGACATAGCGTTTTCTGCATTTTCTTATCACCCAGGAGTAAGAAAACTATGCTCTCTTCATTTGAAGGTTCACTATGATATTAATGTGAACTTCCTGGCATAAGACTTATTTTGGGTTTTCTCGAAATACCTTTTTTTTTCAACTTTAATCAACAAGGCTCTTCCAAATAGTGTTCTAAATTATCGCCATTTTGCAGACCAGTTCCACAACTTTGTGCGTTGGGAAATGATGTTACAGCCAAAATTGAAGGCTTGGCCGATATGTTTGTTTAGCCTCATACATTAGGTAATGATTGTATACACATACATTGCACATATTATTCAACCCTTTCTATTGCTCACAGGCACCTATGTCTTTTGTATCCTTCATGTACATAGAACAAAAATATATATAACTCTGGTGCTGGGATTTCTGGAACTACCACTGGTGTAGTTCATCAATCGATCAGGGCTAGACCCAGGTGAGGTTATAGGCATGTGATAAAGAGTCGCTGGAACTCCTGTTTCATATGCTTGGCCTCTCTTACTGATTTTCTTTGTGCCTCATTTACACTGAGAGCAATCCAGCTAGCTCTCACAAACACCTTCTCATCCTATTCACTTCACTACACTAAACATGCACACCACACTTCATTCTTCCACACCAAAATTAAAACAAAAATATATTAATTATAGCCCAGCCTCGGAGTTCCCAAGGGGGGGGGGGGGGGGACCATAAATGCCCACACACACGACCGACCATCCCCTGACGACCCCACAAAATTACCTGGACCTCGGCCTGTTACTCTTTCTATTGATTTCTTCAACATTCGCGGACTTTCCTCTAACTTTCACTCTGTTGAACACCATCTCTCCTCCTACAAACCTGATCTTCTCTTCCTCACCGAAACTCAGGTGTCTGCAGCAACATCCAGCAGCCCCTTCTCTGTATCCTCCTACTTTTTCTATCCTAGTTTCAAAGCCAAAGGCAGATGTTGTGCATATGTGCACAACAAACTCACTTGCTCTCGTGTTCCCGATTTCGACACCTCTGAATTCTCAACTTTATGGCTCAAACTTTCCTGTCATTCTCTTACTAAATATTTCTGTGCTGTCTATCTTTCCCCTAACTCTAAGAACTTTCTCAAATTCTTTGACTATTTAAACTCTACAGTGGAACACATTCTATCCATTTCTCCTTTCTCAGAAATCTCCATCTTAGGAGATTTCAACGTTCACCACCGTCAATGGCTCTCTTCTCACACTACTGACCCAGCTGGTGAACAAGCCTACGTCTTTTCTAACCTAAATGACCTAGAGCAGTTAGTTCAGCAACCCACCCGTATCCCGGATCGCATCGGAGATCGGCCCAACATTCTTGACTTGTTTCTAACTTCTAACCCTTCTTCTTATACTGTTGATCTTTTCTCTCCTTTGGGCTCCTCCGACCATAAACTTATCTCCGTCACCTGTCCTATCTCTCCCGTACGGCCACCCGATCCTCCTAGCCGGCGGCGCTTGTGGCACTTCGGCGCTGCCGACTGGGAGGCTCTCCGGCAGTACTTCTTTGATTTCCCATGGAATGATTTCTGCTTCCGTGGCCGGGGACCCTCGGAGAGTGCTGAACGCATTACCGAGGTAATCCTATCGGGCATGGAAGCATAAATTCCATTCTCTTTCTCTCAGGCTAATGCTAAAAAATCTTGGTTTACTCACGCCTGTTCTACTGCTGTCCGCAATAAGGAGGAAGCATTCAAACGGTACCGACGCCTTAAAACTCAAGACTCTCATTCTTCCTATGTTTCTGCCCGGAATCAAGCCAAATCTGTTCTTTGACTTGCCAAACACTCTTTCGTCAATACTATATGCACTGAACTATCCAACTCTAGCTCTTCCCAAGCTTTCTGGCATCTAGCCAAAAACCTCTCCAACAATTTCTCTTCCTCGTCTTTCCCTCCCCTTTTCCACTCTGATGGCACAACCATCACTTCTTCCTCTGACAAAGCTAAACTCTTTGCTCAATCTTTTGCTAGAAACTCTACCTAGGATGATTCCGGTGCTATTCCTCCCTCTCCACCCTCCTCTCTCTTACTTATGCCTAATATCCTAATCTCTTCTAAAGATGTACTTTCTACCCTCTCTGGGCTTAATACTAATAAGGCGTACGGTCCGGACGGTGTTCCTCCTCTTGTTCTCAAAAACTGTGCTTCTGTGCTAACTCCCTGCCTAGGCAAACTCTTTCGTCTCTGTCTATCCTCTAACATCTTCCCTTCATGCTGGAAATTTGCTCACATTCAACCTGTCCCAAAGAAGGGTGACCGCTCTCAACCCTCCAACTATCGTCCAATTGCTCTCATCTCTTGTCTTTCTAAAGTTTTTGAAACTATTCTTGTTTCCATATTTCTTAAGCCTTTCTCTTCTCATAATCTGCTCTCAGATCGCCAGTATGGCTTCGTTAAGGGTCGCTCTACTGGTGATCTTCTTTCATATCTTACTAACTCTTGGTCATCCTCCTTTCGGGAATTCGGTGAGACTTTTCTATTGCACTAGACATATCGAAAGCCTTCGATAGAGTCTGGCACAAATCTTTAATTTCTAAACTACCCTCCTTCGGTTTCTATCCCTCCATCTGTGCCTTTGTCTCTAATTTCCTTTCCGGCCGTTCCATAGCCGCGGTTGTGGATGGCCATTGTTCACTTCCTCACCCTATAAACTCCGGTGTTCCTCAGGGCTCTGTCCTATCTCCTATTCTCTCTCTAATTTTAATAAATGATCTCCTCAACTGTACCTTTATTCCCATCCATTCATACGCAGACGACTCAACCTTACACTACTCCATTAGTTTTTCAGAACGCCCCAGCCAGCAATCCCTCAATGACAAACGTAATGAAGCCATAGAACTCTTAAATTCTGATCTAAATACTATCTCCAATTGGGGCAGAGAAAACCTTGTTACCTTTAATGCTTCCAAAACCCAATTTCTCCATCTATCTACCCGTCAGGATCTCCCAGCGGACTATCCCTTATTCTTCAACAATACAAAAATCAATCCTTCATCTTCTCTCAATATTCTTGGTGTCTCTTTTTCTTCTGCTCTCAATTGGATGGACCATATTACCAGTCTTGCCAAGGCAGCCTCCCAGAAGCTGGGTGTGCTCAACCGCCTTAGGGGGTTCTTTTCCCCTGCACAGCTTCTTGCTCTGTACAGGGGCATAGTGTGTCCTTGTATTGAGTATTGTTCACATGTGTGAGGAGGGTCCTCTCACACCGCTCTCCTAGACAAAGTTGAAAGGAAGGCCTTTCGTATCATTAACTCCCGTCCAATCACTAACTCTCTGCAATCTCTCTCTGTCCGCCGCAATGTTGCATCTCTCTCGCTATTCTATCGCTACTATAATAATCAGTGTTCCTCAGAGCTATCCCAGTGTATACCACCTCCTTTACATAGGGCACGTGGTACCCGTCTTGCAACTCAATCCCATCCCTACTCTGTGCAACTCTCCAACCCAAGAGTGAAACGTTACTCTCAAACTTACTTCTACTCAACAGCTGAGCTCTGGAACTCTCTCCCAGAATCAGTCTTTCCCTCTTCCTATGACTTAAATTGCTTCAAACTCCGTGTGTCCAGGCATTTTGGCTCGAACATCCCTTGATTTTGGCCCTGTCACTCTTTCAACTATGGGGGAGGCACTCGCTGTAGGCAGTTCTGCCTTTTTCCTCCTTCAATCACATAGAAAAAAAACAAAATAAAAACAACACACCAAACTACTGTAATTCTCTGCGAGGCGTGTTCTTGGCCACAACAAACTTGGTCATTCTTACATTGCAAAAGTTTTGCTGGGGTCTGTCCATGTTTTCTTAGTTAGTTGTATACAAGCTTTGTCGATTTATTAATTTACTCATTATGTTTCTAGTTTCCTCCCTAGACCTCCATCAAACTTAAAACAAACATCCATTGATCCCCCTTCTAGATTAATTTGTACAGTTTTTGGTAGAATAATGTCCACGCCGAAGGCCGGTTCTTCCAAAATTACAGGCTCACTATTGTTCGCCAGGAAAAATATCGACACCTAAATATCACGAAAGGTCTTAAGGGCCGAACGTTATAAAATCTGAAAACTGATAGAGCTCAGCACGAGGAAAAAGGGGCACCAGAAAAAATGGCCCATATCCCCTAAACGCCTTACGAGCGGGCCCGTCAGAAACTTCTACTACCCGCCAAGCGTGTGGTTTTACCCTAAACGACCTTGTTTCCGTGCTCTTTTTCATGCATAAACAAGAGCTACAGCATAATACAAGTATGTATCCCTGAAAGGGTGTAAATTGAGCTTTTCAATGACACCAGAACCATCCTTCTACGACCACGCGTTCTCTTGCAATGATCGTGCAAGACGAGTGCAAAATCCCTAAAATACGGTAATTTCCTTACATAATTCCCTGTGTAGCGAGGCAGTGAGTGTGGGTGTGTGTGGAGTAAACGTCAGTAGTCGCCCGGGACCCGTGCCGAGCGGTCATGAGCCGACCTACGCTCCTCTACCCTCTCGTCTCTCTCTCAGAGCCATTATTGCTCCAAAATTGCACACAGACTTAAGTCGGGCCCCGCCACATAGTCCTTGGTTCTCTAGACCGACTTAAGGCGGACCCCGCTAAACAAGGGTTAAAGCCTACTGACGTTGGATTCGTTCTCCTTATTAGTTTACCAATGTACAATGCGATAAACAATTATAAAAATAATGTCTTATACACATAGGCCTATACTGAAACTACTGTATATATATTCCAATTCAAGTCAATGAATACGTATGTCCAAGTTGAACATATTAGGTATCTTCAGAATGCACTTACAAAAACGTCGTCGTGCTAAAGGGAATATTGGTTTTGATAATCAATCAATCAATTAATATTTCATTCGTAAATAATTTACCTAGCCAAAAACAACATTTATACACTACAAGTATGAGTGTGGTATAAATAAACATTAACACTTGCATTATTATATTGTTGATACTAAATGTATCCCAGCATGTATAATATAAAGTGTGAGGTCGGACATAATAACATCATAACGCTCTTTGAAGTGTGTTTTAACCCCTTCTGTACCGGCGACGTCTTTGTAGTTTTAGTCTAGCTATATGTAAACGATTTTGTTCATTAAAAAGAATGTGTGGTAGTATAAAGGGTTAATAAATATGTGAGATAGTTCGAAGCCAGCTGTTAATTACTGGAAGCCCTTTTTAAAGTTAATAAACTCGTCTAATAATAGCCAGAATAAAGTTAAAAAGGACGTCGCCGGTACAGAAGGGGGTTAATAAAAGAATAAAGTAAACCAAAACAAATATAAATCGGCAAGTGTATTTATATGATGGAGCTTTTAGTTATCGAAATTAATATACAGTATCTTCCTTGTGTAAGAGATACAAGATGCATTTGTAGCAGCTGATAACATTGTTCATTACATTAACAACATAGATGAGGGTTCCACCTGTACAATCTCAAATATCGCAAATACCGTACTGACAAATGAACATGTTGAAGATATGCAAAACAATATAAGCAAGCTTTCAGAATGGGCCAAAATCGGGCAAATGTGCTTCAATGAAGATAAGTGTAAAGTACTTCATATCGGTTACCGCAATGAAAAAGCAGACTACTCGATGAATGGCACCCAGCTAAAGAGTGTAGACAGGTGTACCGATTTAGGAATAACAATATCCAGTAACTTAAAACAAAATCAACATTGTGCTGAAGTTGTTAAGAAGGCAAACACAATTATAGGTTTCATAGGTAGATCATTTGAACATAAATCAAAAGACATTATCCTCACCACTTTTGGAATACTGCGTTCAGTTCTGGTGCCCTTACCATCAACAAGATATAGACAACGAGTTCAACGTAGAGTTACCAAGATGATACCCTGTCTTCAGAACAAACCATACGAGAGGAACATCTTAAAGAACTAAATTTATATCCATTAACAAAGCGCAGATTGAGAGGTAACCTTATTCAAGTTTTCAAGATCATACTCTCAAAAAGTGGGCATCCTTGTTTACATGACCATATTGTTGGGCGGGTATATTAACCGAAAACGAGCTTCATTCCATGCTCTTTTTCATGCATAAGCAAGACTCAGAGCGTAATACAATTATATATCCGTGAAAGGGCGATAAAAGAGCTTTCCAATGACACCTGATTCATCCTTGTACGACCACGGGTTATCTTGCAACGATCGTGTAACCGGTGGTGAAAATACCCTAAAATAAGGTATTTTTGGCGGTTTTTACCTTGTTTGCGCGAGGTACGGAGGTGGGGACGAGACACAGTATGTGTCAGTGACGGCCCCAAGGTGGTGGCGAGCGGTCTGAGGCCGGCTATCGTCCCCTCAACGTTCGGACTCTCTCTCATAGCTCATAACATCCTCAAAATGGCGCCCGTCATAATAATGATGGGCACTGCAGGGGTGGCCAATATTCTTTGTCCCGTCATATGATGTTCACCGTCGGTTGAGGGTTAAAGGCATCAACATTATGAACTGTAATAAATATTTTACGATTGACCAATCAAACTACACACAGGGAAATGGCTTCAAAATCATTGGTAAATCATTCAACTCTAATGAATCCAAGAACTTCTTCTTCAATCGAGTCGTCAACTTGTGGAATGGGCTTCCCCGAGATGTCATAGACTGCAACACCGTTCAAAGTTCGCCTAGAGAAGCACCTTGCCCTGAAGCCAAGGTTGACTGCATTTGATATTGAATAAATATTTTCTTTAGTAGTGTTTGTTGAATAACCTAATAGATCTTAATATAATTTCCCCCGCCATGAACTAAGCCCCAGGGCAGCACTTCCTTCTCACATCTTTCCCACATTCTCTTCGAAATACTGTTGCAACACATGGAACAGCAGTGCTTTGGAGAGCAAGTAACCTCGAGGGGTTGCATGACCTGTTGTTGCTTGTTTTCCTTTGTACTCTTTTGTACTCTGTTGATCCATGATTACTAACGTACATTGGTGCCACAATATTTCCTTTTAATGCTTTGGAATAAGCTATCTCATAGGGTTTATTTAGTGGGTAATGGTAATTTTGTTGTCTATTTATTTATGTATTTATGTATTTTATAGTATCATCGATAGACCTCCATCGTTGAATGTACAGGCTCTTAGCCTATGCCGGAGAGGGAGTAAGTTGAAAGAAAAAAAATGGAAGAGTGCAACAGATGCAGGTGGAACACAGTATTTAGTGTTATGTGATGAGCCCCTACTGTACCGGCGAGGTGTTTTTATTTGAGTTCAGCTACATTAACCCTCGTGGCCCGGGCTGCCTTTCCAAATGACGGAGCTCGTATCCGGGCGATCTGGCCGAAAATTAACAATAGTAAACTAAGGCTAATCTTGCTTAACCCTTATTTAGCGGCGAGCAACATAAGTCGAGTTAAATAAAGCTGGACTATGTGGCGGCGCTCGACATAACTCGAGTGGCAATTTCAGCACGTAATGTGGCTGAGAGAGAGAGACAAGTGGTGGCAGGAGACTAGCGAGCGTATGACTGCTCCAGACCACCGCGGCGAACCTACTGACACAAATCTCAGCTCCCTCCTCCCTCTCTCACTCGCTACATACTCAATTATGTACCGAAAGTACCGAATTACCTGCTTTTTGCACTCGCGTTGCACGGTTATTGCAAGAAAACTATCCATCATACAAGGATCGTTATGGTGTCATTCGAAAGCTCGGTTTATGCCCTTTCAGGGATAGGTACTTGTTTTACGTTCTGGGTCTTATTTAGGCATGAAAATGATCACGTAAACAGCCCTATTTTGGCTAAAAACACCCCGCTGTGCGGTACACATAAATAAACCGCATAGGCCGCTCGTAAGGTGTTAATATATTGCTTAATATATATTAATATATTACAAAATTTGCGCCTTACCTTGCCGCGTAGAAATGCATTGAGTAGAGCTCTCTAGCTCAACTAGTTCCGGAGTTATGTTGATGGAAGTGGAGGTAACTTTTGCCGCGTATTTACCTCGGCGCGTCCGAACACTCAACCGCGGCCCCGGCTACAACGCCCAGTTGCACTTGTCGCTCCACCCGCAATTATGCCGGGAAGCGATTTGATAGTGTTTTATTGTTTATTATGCAATGTATTATAGTTATTATGTTATTTTCACTCAATAAAGTTATTTTCATGAAGTTATTTGTGTCTCTGTCACTTATTAATTCGTTTTATTATTATTATTATGATAATAGTGTCACTTTCACTGGACTTTGATAGTTGATGGTGTCATTTTCACTTTTATGTATTGTTAGGTAAGCTAATAATATTTATAGTGTCACTTTCTCTTGTTCATTTGTTTTATTTATTTTTTTCTATGTGATTGTTATGAAGGCACTTATTATTACTTGTGTGTGTCCTTTTCACTTATACTTAGTTATATTACTTATATTATTATTCTTAGCCTACATTTGAGGGTCACTTTCACTGTTGTCACTTCCACTTCAAAAGTTTATCAGAGTGTGGAAGTCGTTGAAGCAGGTGCCAGCACACAGTCCCACTTCACACTCGAGGCATTCCCAAGTGATTTTTGTGGCTTTGCGGGGTCTTCTTGTTGTGTGGCTGCACACATGGCACCTCTTCTGGATTCTGCTTTTACTACCTGGTGCTTTGAAAGGAAGGGCGTTGAGCTGGTGCTTCCTGAAAAATTTAGCACACCCCATTCTGTCCAGCATGCCTGGTCCTTGTAGTGGCCTCCCTGGTGTACCCGCATGTTTAGCCAGGAGCTCAAGTATCACCTGCTTTTTTTTTTTTTTTTTTTTTTTTCTATATTCCAACTAACTTCCTCTCGGGCATAGGCTGAGAGCCTTAACATTCACCACTTTACAATGAACAGTGAAGCCCGTGAGATCTTGTTCCAGTCTAGGGAGTGAGACATGTGAAGCACGTAGAGTACAACGAGCACCTGCCATCTTGCCTTCACATGAGGCACGGTGCTCACTCATGGCCCGAAACGACCCCATCTCTGAAGTCACCTCGTTCCCGTGCTTCACTGTCTCACCCCCTACACTCGGACTCTCACAGTTACACACACACAACGCCACCTGTTGAGCAGATAACTCACCAGGCGTTGCACCCCTATAGCATATTTTAAATATGGGAATATTCATACAGTGCTATTTAATCAGGGAACAATGAGGGTGTTTTATTGACGTTTCGGTGGGCTTGTGGTAATGCACTGATACTAGGTACAGCACAAATTCCATCCCAATAATATCTTCCCATTGATACATCGGGATTTGAACCCGGGACCTTTGGATTACCAGGCCAGTGGCAAGACCACTCCACCACACATCCCCTTATGGAAGGTCCGCAGGGATTTGTACTTCGGGGCTATTGGAGTCCTCAGACGGTAGATGTTGTATGCATTGGGGATCGACATATCTACCGTATGCAGGATAAACTTCTTGTACCACCTGCAAGATGTTCGCAGGCAGTCGATGAAGCCCATCTGCATATCGGACTTGTCGACGAGGCGCATATTTATGTTGTAGTCCAGGACAGCAGCTGGTTTCTGGACGGGGTTCTTGGTTCTTCGGTCCACCTTACCTGTGGCGACCATCTCGGCCATGTGGCATGTGGTGAGGAAGTTGACCTTGCGATGGTCATGCCAGTGGATGGAGAGGATGGGGCCACTCTTCTTATGGAAGACGTCCATCTTCTTGGTCTTCGTTAGGTAGGTTGGTATGCCCTTCCTCTTGGCCTTGACTGTGCCGACAGTTCCGGTCTTGCGGTCGTGGAGGTACTTGGCCAGGATAGGCGACGTGTAGTAGTTATCGGTGTAGAGCAGTGGTTCCCAAACTTTTTTGGACTGCCGCCCCCTTGGCTCCCACTCACACCACTGGAGCCCCCCTACCCACACAAACACAAACAACCGAATACAACCTGTAACTACGTAACGGGTATAATGCGAATTAAAAGCAATAACTGTAAATACTAGTATATATTTCGCAAATAATACATGGTTTGGACGAGTTCATTAAGTTAGCAAAAAAAAAAAAAAAAAAAAAAAAATCATAAACATAAGTAATGGTAACTTAATGATAATACAGCAGAAAATAAGCACTATAATTTTAATAGTAAAACAATTGATTCTGCACTTTCCCCTCTACTTCTTCCCATTTGAGGTAGGCCTGTTCTGCTTTAACCCTCCAGCCCCGGCTATGTATTCCATATATATTCCCCGAAACCCGGGTGTTTTGGCCGAAAAACGTCTACGCCTAGGCTACCGCATCTTTGTTATTTGGCTTGCTTCCGTATTCCCACACATCCCCAAGCGTAGATGTGTTTCGTACCTGTAGAATGGCGTTAAGTAGAGCTCTCTAAGTCAACTGGTTCAGTTGTGATGATGATTTCATTGGAGATAACTTTATGGCAAAAACAGCCACTTTACACTACTTTTCGATACTTAACAATAACATACAGGCACACACAAACAAGCGACGCACTCCTTCCTGTGGTCGGAGATGCGGGGCGTCGGTCCAACCGGCTGTTGTTTACATGCGTCGGACGGACGCCTCGCACACCAAGCTTACAGGCTTTGAGCTCATGAGTGCCTCAGAGCCCTTCCGGGTAGCTCGGGTGTGTTTTTTATGGGTGCCTCAGAGCCCTTCCGGGTCTGATGGGTTAAAGTCACCCCCAATGCCTGGGGAATTTGTGCTGCAGTACAATTAAAAAAATGAGGCTACAAATTTACATCCCACCTGTATATCAGTGTTAATGGGAAGGATGGGCTTGGTGCAGAGATACCATCTTCTCAACATCAGGCTTTAAGTCACTGAGAAGAAGTCTTAGATCCCCACGTTCAGTAATTTTCAGTCTGTTTCGTTGTTTGGAAAGAAGCTGGACAACTGCACTGAAGCCCCGTTCTACTAAATATGATGTTGGGAATGCAATAAAGAACATCTTAACTTTGTTCCACAGTACAGGGTA
Organism: Paralithodes platypus; assembly: GCA_032716605.1. Taxonomy (NCBI): domain Eukaryota; kingdom Metazoa; phylum Arthropoda; class Malacostraca; order Decapoda; family Lithodidae; genus Paralithodes; species Paralithodes platypus. The sequence continues at coordinate 12,389,396 of CM064512.1, forward strand.
GCGGTCAGAAATTCCTGTTTGTAACCAAAAATCTTGATATGATTTTCTGAACTTTGGCCTTAGCTCAATGTAATTTTGAAGTGAAACAAGTTCGTCCTCTATATAGTTTTGTATTATGTTCTATCCATCAACCAACTCTGCTCCTAAAATCGATTAATGAAATATTACAAACACATGTGGCAGTCCGTGGATTCGAACCCAGGACGCTCACACCAAATATCAACACCTTATGCATTACACCACGAAGACAGTTAAAGAATGGTGGACACTGCCTACGATTTATTATGCAACTTCGAATCCTGCATATCAATCTAAGCATGTACACACATCCCAACTGCAACTCACGTAGGCTATGCATATGTGAATGAAGAGAGCAATTAATGGGGCCTTAACCACTAGGGAAGGCCTCTCGATAAATTACTCCTGAACCAATATCAATCATTATGTTCTATCCAACAACCAACTCTACTCCTAAAATCGATTAATGAAATATTAAAAACACATGTGGCAGTCCGTGGATTCGAACCCAGGACGCTCACACCGAATATCAACACCTTATGCATTACACCACGAAGGCAGTTAAAGAATGGTAGACACTGCCTACGATTTATTATGCAACTTCGAATCCTGCATATCAATCTAAGCATGTACACACATCCCAACTGCAACTCACGTAGGCTATGCATATGTGAATGGAAAGAGCAATTAATGGGCCTTAACCACTAGGGAAGGCCTCTCGATAAATTACTCCTGAACCAATATCAATTATTATGTTCTATCCAACAACCAACTCTACTCCTAAAATCGATTAATGAAATATTACAACCACATGTGGCAGTCCGTGGATTCGAACCCAGGACGCTCACACCGAATATCAACACCTTACATTACACCACGAAGGCAGTTAAAGAATGGTGGACACTGCCTACGATTTATTATGCAACTTCGAATCCTGCATATCAATCTAAGCATGTACACACATCCCAACTGCAACAGATTGTTTGGTTGCTGATGTATGGACATTGATAATAATAGTACGTCTTTAGAGATTCATTAATACCAAAATTTGAAATTCTCAATACCAGAGTATTTTTGGATTGGTTGTGATGTCCTACCGGCGCCACCCTTCCGCCCCCTTTTTCCTTACCGCACCCCTGAATCCTTTCAACGCCCACAGGGGGGCAGTACCGCCCACTTTGGGAACCACTGGTGTAGAGGATGTGGTTTTGATGGAAGTACCTCTCCATCATCTTCTTTACTACAGCGCCGCCAAAACCAATGACGGGGTCATTCTGAATTTCGCCACCCTTGCCGCTGTAGACTATAAAGTCCAGCACATATCCCGTCTTGCAGTCGCAGAGGACGAAGAGCTTGATGCCGAAGCAGTGTCTCTTGGACGGGATATACTGCCGGAAGTGCAGCCTACCACGGAACAGGACCAGAGACTCATCGAGGCACATCTTCTGGAAAGGAATCAGGTAATAATAATAATAATCGTCTGGTTACTTATATAGCGCCCGTTCTCCTCATTCGAGGATTCACAAGCGCTTGGCTTTCTTTAGTCTACCAGAGACCATTACCCATCCCCCTTGCTCATGGGGAGATGGTAACCGCCGGCTATATCCCAGAAAAACTTTTCAATCTGAGCGGGGATTGAACGCTAGACCTTCAAGATGGGATTCAGGTACGCTATCAACTGAGCCAGCCAGACGGCTGGAAAACCGATGACGTATCATGTCATACAGCTTCCTGATCTTCCATAGTGAGTCTTGAAGGTGGACTGCCATGTTGTTTGTGAGGTGGATATATGAGAGGATGTCGAAGTACCTATCCCTGGACATGTACTTGCCAAATGCTGGAGTCGTTACGACGTCGCCAGTGATCCAGTACTCGGCCAGAACGTGCTGCTTTATATGTGTCATCAGCATTGTGAGTGCCAAGAACACATATAGTTCTGCCACAGTGAGAGCTCTCCATGCCACCATCTTGACACTGGTCTTCCTCCCAAGAAAGTTGGAACAGATAGCATGGTGGTTATTTGTCTCTTCAACGAGGTATTCCATGACTTCATTGTCATAGAAGCCACAGCAAAGTTCACTGGGGGTAGCATTTGGGCCACAGGGATATGCTGGTGACACCCCGGAACCCTGCTGTACCTCATCAAAGGCAGGACAATCTAGCTCAAAATCAGCCCCATCTGTCCACACAAACTGGTCGGATGCTCGAGGACTTGCAGCTGCAGCAGGCACATGCCCTGGACGCCCTGGCACATACCTTTGGCCACGCGGACGCCCTGCACGCCCACGCGCAGGCCCAGGGGCATCGGCGTTGGCAAGCTGACCACGACCACATCCACGACCTCGCCCTCTAACCCGTCTTGTCGGGACTTCCTCCTCTTCCATATCCTCCTCCTCCTCCTCAGGCAACGTCAGGTCATCTGGGGCAATGTTGGGGTCGTCAGCATCCTCTATAGGAGACAATTCGGGTGAAGAAGTGACCGGGCGTCGGCGGCGTGGGGCGCGGGAGGCTGCGGGAGGCTGCGGGAGGTTCAACAATGGGAGCCTCGGCCTCTGGAGTTGGGCTCCTTTTGCGACGAGCCGAGAGCTTCCCCGCAGCAAATAATGCCCTACGATGCGGGGCCTGTGGTGGCACACTGTAGGAGGACAATGCCGCCCCACTAGTACCACTTATAGAGGCCCTTTGGTCATCGTCAGGGAGACATGAAGCCGAGGGCTGTGGGTGACCCACGCGGTGTCCCGGGTCAAGGCGTCGGGACAAAGGAATGCGGGTGGTTGCTAGACCATGGTCGGCGTCACTATCACTGTCTTCCGCTTCCCTAGCATTTTCTGCTGCTGTCCTGTGTGCTTTTTTAGCTGCACTTTTCACCAATGATTGTTTATAAAAATATTTGCCCACTTTCAAGGGCGTACGGGCAGGTAAAGGGGAAGCTCCTGGGCTAGGGCTAGGCCTAGGCCTAGACTGGCCTATGAAACTTGGTGAAGGGGTTGGCTCTAGCACACTTGGATGTTCAGTAGCACCTTCCTCAACCACTTCCACATCAGGATCATCACTACTGTCTCCCCCCTCAACTAGATCTACATTATCGTCCTCTCCAAAGCCAACAAAATCCTCAACTTCGCTTCCACTTCCACTGTTAAAAATTAGATTTTTGTCCACCGAGCTTTCGTCACTGCTCAGTTCAACGTTAAAAAGTTCTCGTTGTATAGCACTATCACTCAACAAATGTTTAACTTCCTTTCGTTTAGCTTTCTTCTCGGTTGGAACAGGCGTCGAAGTAGCAAGCGGGGTAGCACTGGGGCGCGCGGGAGGTTGCACAGAATCGGACGCGTCGGAATTCATGATTTTTCTATAACTCGCTATGGCGGCCACGTAGGAACTGATAACGGTAGTAGTTGAGGCTTGGTGGCGCTGCGATCGCCACTGCAAAGTAAAATTTGCCCGCGTGAATTTTAAAGCACGCTTTCAAGCACAGAGATTTTAAAAGGACACCCGGGCAGCTGCCCATCTGCCGCGCCGTCATTTTAAAAAGACACCCGGGCTGGAAGGGTTAAGACAATTTTATGAAGCTTAGGAAGGATATATGGTAGCTAAAAGAATTCATTGAGATAGTCTGTAGCCTTTTGATTGGTAGACGTCTTTTCCAAGCCGACTACAATCGTCTAATATTGACCAGGATATAATGAAAAGGATGTCACCGGTACAGGTGTTAATTGCTTGGTCCGGTCACATAATACCTCTGATTGGTGAACTAGTGTGTCTGCTTTGGTGAATTACTACCGGTATATGCAGTTAGTGTTTTTCTTTTCGGAATGTTGGTAGTGGTGGTGGCAATTGTTATCTCTATATCTAAGTCACCCTATCATTATTAACCCCTTCTGTACTGGTAATATATTTTCTATATGATTCCAGCTACACTTAGACGATTTTAGGAAACTTGGGAAGGATATATGGTAGATAAAAGGATTAATTGGGATTGTAGCCTTTGAATTGGTAGCCGTTCTTCATAAGCTGAATATAATCGTCTAAATATAGCTAGACTATATAATTAACCTCTGAAGTGCGCATGGGGGTAATTGGAAACGTCCCCCTGTGCTGACGTATTTGAGGTGTTTCCGTCACTAAAATATTCATTGTGCCATTAATAGCATTAATACTTATCCATATGCGCCTATTATGGGTTGATTATAAAGGTATTAACCTGAAACAACAATAAAACGAGTGAAAACAGCGTTTGGATGGTCAAAATCGGAGATATAGCCCGCGAGTTGTATAATGTATGGGTGAGGCAATCTGCTTTCCCGCCAATTTCCCCCAAGGCCACTGAGACACAGTCGATCGATACTCTCTCTCTCTCTCTTGCACTCGCTTGCTATCAGTGATGACCACACCCTCCAATCGGATTTCTAATGTTAGCACGAAAATATACCTCAGAATAAGGGAATAATAGGGAAAATAGGTGATAACTGAAGGAGAGGAGGAAAGTGGGGAAGGAGGGGAGGTAGAGGACTGAGATTTTGCATGGCCCAGGGGCCAAAAAAAAAAATAAAAATAAAAAAAAAAAAATAAAAAAATCGTTTTTTTTCGATGTCAAAAGTTGATTTTTTTTTTCTCTGACTCTTAAGAGTCTCCCCGCAGTGCGCCGGGGGAACTCTTAAGAGTCTCCCCGCAGCTCCCGGGTTAAGAAGAAGTCGTCGGTACAGAAGGGGTTAACATGTACCTCCATTTGTCCATTTCGATCTATATATATATATATATATATATATACTGTATATATATATATATTTGTTTATATCTTCCTACCTTAAATTCTAAACATACTGCTCAGACTGTGAACAATGTTGAGAAGGCTTTCCATTAATGCGAGCCACCATTTGGCCACACGATAACAATATCCGAGCGTGTAGTTCTCCGACAATACGCTCAAACTATCTGGCATTTACTATCCGAGTTACGTTAGCATACTGTAGGTAGCGCCAACGAACTTGACAATTATCTTGACCCTTTAACTTCTTATAACTCAAAATGAATGAAAGCAATCAGGCTGACATTTCTATCATTTGGGAAGAGTCCACCAGGAAATTGGTGTGGATATTTACAGCCAGTTTGCTCAAGGTCCTTTTGAGTTACGAAGAGATCAGTGATCGAGATTTTTGTCAAGTTCGTTGGCCCTACCTATAGTACTGTTGATACCACTCAGGAGAGCACTTAACCCCTTCTGTTCTGGTGATGTACTCTTCATTATATTCTGACAACTATTAGGCGATTTTCTTCAGCTTAGTAAAGACGCCTACCCATTAAAAGGCTACATATATAACTACCATATATATTTCCTATCTATCTATCTGTCTATTGCCTGATGCCGTGATCCCCGATAGGGTGGCCACGAACGAACCGCCCCATGCACCTCTGTCCCCAGTCAGTCGACGCCCTTCCTCCCAACCAGCACCTCCTTCATCCATATACTTCCTCACTCCATCCTTCCACCTCTCTTTCGGTCTACCTCTCCCTCTCTGTCCTTCCACCTCGCTCTCATACACCTTCTTAGTCATTCTCTCGCTTCCCATACGTTCCATATGGCCGAACCATCTGAAGGTATTCCTTTTCACACTTTTAAACACATCTACCTCTACACCACACCTCCTTCTTACTTCCTCATTCGTCTGTCTATCCCTCCATGTAACTCCGCTCACACTTCTCAAGTAACTCATTTTCACCCCTCTCAATCTTGGTCTGAGTCTCTTCTCAAACGTCCATGCTTCGCTTCCGTAAGTCAGTGTCGGGATTACCACACTGTCATGCAAGGACTTCTTCACTTCCATGCTGACCACCCTATTTCTTGTTACTGTTTTCAGCGTTCCTACTGTTGTATTCAAAATGGTGGAATAAAGAGATTTCAGACAGTTAGCTTGCTAAAAAGATTGCTAATGATCAATTAAAATCTTCACAAAATTATGAAGAACGGGGGAAATTTGTAGAACTACGACACAAAGCCAAAAAGTTAATTAAGCAATGTAAAAAGACCCGGGAGTTACATGTTGCGAATCAAAGTAAAACAAACCCAAAAAAATTCTATAGTTATATCAGAAAGAAAAAAGTAGTTACTTCAACTGTTGGATCGTTAGTCAATGAAAATGGAGAATACACCAAAGACGAAGTACAAATGAGTAATGCCCTCAATACCTTCTTTGCATCAGATTTTGCAACAGAAGACCTCAGTGATATCCCTACCGCATCGCCGATTCAAATTGATAATTTTGATGTTTTAAGCAATATCACCATTACAGAGAGAAAAATATTGAAATGTTTAGATAAACTCAAGGTAAATTACACGCCTGGACCTGATACAATCTCACCTAGAGTTCTAAAGGAAGCTAAAGATGAGCTCTCCAAACCACTGACATTGCTATTCAATAAATCCTTGCAGTCTGGAACTATGCCTGATCAGTGGAAGCTAGCCAACGTAACACCGATATTAAAAAAAAACAGCAAATCCCTACCCAGTAACTATCGTCCAATTAGCTTAACCTCAGTTGTATGTAAAATGCTAGAAACACTCATAAGAGACAGACTCGTAAATCACTTAGAGGTAAATAAGATGCTTAATGATACTCAACACGGCTTTCGTAAAAAACGTTCCTGTTTAACAAACCTCTTAGACTTCTTCCATGATATCCTCAACCTCTATGATTAGAGTAAAGTTGTAGATATCATATACCTTGATTTTCAAAAGGCCTCTGACAAAGTTCCCCACAAACTTTTACTGCTAAAACTAAAAGCGCATGGAATATAAGAAGGTGTGTTGAAATGGATAGAAAATTGGCTCAGCGACAGAAAGCAAAGAGTAGTCATAAACGGTAAGGCATCTAAAAGGACCAATGTAAGTAGCGGGGTACCTCAGGGATCGGTACTAGGACCAATTCTCTTTCTAATTTACATCAACGACATAGATGAGGGTCTCACCTGTACAATCTCAAAATTTGCTGACGATACAAAAATTGCAAATAGCGTACTCTCAAAAGAACAAGTTGACGATATGCAACACAATCTAGATAAGTTGTCATGTTGGGCCCAAATTTGGCAAATGAGTTTCAATGCGGATAAATGTAAAGTACTACAAATCGGATACCAAGATGAGAAAGCAAACTATTCGATGAATGGCACTCAGCTTAAGAATGTAAACAGAGAAACCGATCTGGGAGTAACAATATCGAGTAACCTAAAACCGAGTCAACAATGTTCAGAAGTTGTTAAGAAAGCAAACAAAATAATTGGCTTTATAGGCAGGTCATTTGAGCATAAATCCAAAGAAGTTATCCTAACCCTTTACAATTCCTTAGTCCGCCCTCTTCTGGAATACTGGTTCAATCCTGGTGCCCTTATTACCAAAAAGATATAGACAAGCTAGAACGAGTTCAACACAGAGTTACCAATATGATACCTAGCCTAAAGAACAAACCATACGAGGAGCGTCTTAGATAATTAAATCTATTTCCTTTAACCCAGCGCAGATTAAGAGGTGACTTAAATCAAGTGTTCAAAATCATCAAAGGCATCGACAATATGAATTGTAGTAAGTACTTCACTATCGACCAATCTAATTACACGCGGGGAAACGGTTGCAAAATTATCAGTAAATCTTTTAACTCACACAAATTTAAGAATTTCTTCTTCAATCGAGTTGTCAACTTGTGGAAAGGGCTTCCCCGAGAAGTTATAGACTACAGCACTGTTGATTCATTTAAACTTCGCCTAGACAAATATCTCGCATCAAACCCACGTCTGACTGCGTTTGTAAATGAATAACTTTATTTTATCCCCCCCTCAGTTACTAACCCCTCTAACCCATACTAACTTCCTAATCCTGCCACAGACATTAGTTCCAGGGCAGTAGTTCCCTTTCCAACGTTCCCTTAACCACTCTAAACCACTGTTTGGACACTTGATCCTCAGTGTTTTGGAGGACAAGCAGCCTAGAAGGATCACTAGAACTGTTGTTGCCTGATTTCCTTTGTACTCATTTGTACTCCTTTGTACCCTCTCCCGCACTTCTTTATATACTGTACATTTCCTAAGCTTCATAAAATCATCTAAATGTAACTGAAATCAAATTAAATAGACGTCGCCGGTACAGAAGGGGTTAAGGGCCTGTCACACTGGCATCATGACCCTTCCAAGCATTAAGGGGGGAGGGGCCATTTTTCTGGACCCCTTTCTCCGTCGTGTTTATCCACTAGTTTAACGATTTTAAGACGTTCGGCCTATTAGTTTGTCGATTTTAATACCTTTCGCCCCATTTCGATGTCAATGTTAAGAACTTTCGTGCCATTTAGGAGTCGATTTTTTCCTGGCGAGCGAAAGCGAGCCTGTAATTTGAAAAGAAACCGGCTTCGGCCGGGACATTTTTCTACCGAAAAATTTACAAATTGATCTTGAAGGGATGTCTAGGGGGCGATATTCTAAGGTTGATGGAGGTCTAGTGAGGAAACTAAAAAATAAATGAATACATTAATTAGTAGACCAACCAAAACAGCCACTATCCCCTCAATATGACCGAGTGTTTCACAAAGTCTGCTGTCAAATTCTGCAAGGCCTTCAGCTCCATGACACATTTGTCATCTTATTCTGGTTACCATTAGATGATTCTCTTTAGCCAGGTCACCCACATATGGTCAATATCCAGAATTCCGTGTAATCGGCCAAACACGGCGCCAGGACGTGTTGACAAAGTATTGATTGTGACAGAGGCTTTAATTCTCAAGTAGACACGGGCCCTAGACCGTTTTGTCCCTAATCAACCATATGCTTATAATCCTGGTTGCTGTGAAGTTTAGAACATTGGTGCCACACCCAACCCAAGATAAACTCGTAGAATATTTTAACCCATTGAGGATCGACGATGCACTTATTTTCTGTTATCTGGCTATCATTAGACGACTTAATTCGGATTAGGAAGGGTATACGGAAGCCAGAGGGTTGATTGAGATAGTCTTTACTCTTTTAATTCCCACAGATCCTTTCTAAGCTGTATAGAATCGTCTGCTAAAATACACTGCTAAAACGCCCTGACTGACCATTTGGCTTGACACGAGTGATTTTCCACCAGGACACCACCGGTTACATAATGCATTACAAGATTATTAGGCTTCTCTGCTTTGTAAACATCACTCGGTTATTACATTTAAACTTGCGTCTTATTCTTCTAAGCCTAAGTTTATTTTCTGTTAATATTGATATAATAAATTGATTTACTGATGATAATAATTTTAAACACACTTATCATAGCTGCGTTCTATACAGTATATACTCGCGTAGAACGTGTTAACCACTTCAGTACCCATGTCGTCTTTATCAATATATTATGTCAACTAATAGACGGTATTTTTCAGCTCAAGAAAGATGTCAAACCGTTAAAAGATTACAGACTATCTCAATTAATCCTTTGAGCTACCATATATCCTTCCTAAGCTTCATAAAATCGTCTAAATGCAATATAATTCCTCCCACTCGCTTCTGATATAAACCTCTCTTACCCTTTCCAACCCAGAACAATTGCCGACCATTCTCCTGCCTGCGGTATCCTAAACCTCTGGAATAGAAGAAGGTAGACTTGTTAATTACAAACTAAGGAACCGCCTGTACAGAAAAAGCAGCAACACTTGTTTTATATTTGTAAGCCTATGAATACACACACTGCGTTCAATCCTGGTGCCCTTATTACCAAAAAGATATAGACAAACTAGAACGAGTTCAACGTAGGGTTACCAAAATGATACCTAGCCTAAAGAACAAACCATACGAGGAGCGTCTTAGAGAATTAAATCATTTCCTTTAACCCAGCGCAGATTAAGAGGCGACTTAGTTCAAGTGTTCAAAATCATCAAAGGCATCGACAATATGAACTGTAGTAAGTACTTAACTGTCGACCAATCTAATTACACGCGGGGACACGGTTGCAAAATTATCGGTAAATCATTTAACTTGCACGAATCTAAGAATTTCTTCTTCAATTGAGTTGTCAACTTGTGGAATGGGCTTCCCCGAGACATTATAGACTGCAGCACCGTTGATTCATTTAAACTTCGCCTAGACAATTATCTTGCATCAAACCCGCGACTGACTGCGTTTGTAAATGAATAACTGTATTTTATCCCCCCCCCCTCAGTTACTAACCCCTCTGTCCCCTACAAACTTCCTAATCCTGCCACAGACATTAGTTCCAGGGCAGTAGTTCCCTTTCCAATCTTCCCTTACCCACTCTAAACCACTGTTTGGACAATTGATCCTCAGTGTTTTGGAGGACAAGCAGCCTTCAAGGATCACCAGACCTGTTGTTGCTTGATTTCCTTTGTACTCCTTTGTACTTTGTACTGCTGTTCATTATTATGAAGAGGATGCTCAAATTCTTTGTTAACAGCACTAACTCATATGGATTTTGATTTTGTGTTTTACATATTCATTTACAAGTCTTTGTATTGTTTGTGCAAATACTGAATGTATAACAATAGGTAAGTGGAATGTGTATTATAATTATAACAATAGACAGTATATTATATTTTTGTGTTGTATGAAGAGCCAAACATTAATTATTACACAAATGTGCACAACAATCTTACTTTCTCTCGTGTTCCCAACTTTGATTCTTTTAAATGTTCAACTCTCTGGATAAAGCTTTCTTGTCACTCCCAAACAAAATAATTATGTGCAGTTTATCTCTACCCTAATTCTACTGACACTCCAAAATTCTTTCCATTCTATCCTTCTCTCCTTTCACAGAATTCTCCGTCTTAAGAGATTTCAGTGTTCACCACCACCAATGGCTCTCCTCAAATTTCACTGACTAACTTGGTGAACAATCCTACATCTTTTCTGTTTTAAATGACCTAGAGCAATTAGCCCAGCATCCTACTCATATTCATGACCGCCTTGGAGATCGGTCCAACATTCTTAACTTATTTGTAACTTCTAATCCTTTTTTTGTCTTTCGGTTGTGTTGTGATTTTCCCTGTTAAAACTCTGTCTAGAGTTGACCACCCCTAATACTACTACTAATAATAATAATAATAATATAAATGGGGTATGTGCCAGAGTGCATACATACATACAACACTTCTAAGAACATAATTAAAACTGTGAAGCCTAAATGTATCCATATATATCTCTCATTTGACACCCTGCATATATATATATATATATATATATATATATATATACATAATGAATACTCGTATATGGTAATCAATGGGAATAATAGACAATGTATATATACATAAATTATATACAGTATATATATATATATATATATTTTTTTTTTTCTATGTGATTGAGGGAGGCAAAAGGCATAACTGCCTATAGCGAGTGCCTCCCCCATAGTTGAAAGAGTGACAGGGCCAAAATCAAGGGACGTTCGAGCCAAAATGCCTGGACACACAGAGTTTGAAGCAATTTAAGTCATAGGAAGAGGGAAAGACCGATTCTGGGAGAGAGTTCCAGAGCTCAGATGTTGAGTAGAAGAAAGTTTGAAAGTAACGTTTCACTCTTGGGTTGGAGAGTTGCACAGAGTAGGGGTGGGATTGAGTTGCAAGACGGGTACCACGTGCCCTACGTAAAGGAGGTGGTATGCACTGGGATAGCTCTGAGGAACACTGATTATTATAGTAGCGATAGAATAGCGAGAGAGATGCAACATTGCGGCGGAGAGAGAGAGATTGCAGAGAGTTGGTGAGTGGACGGGAGTTAATTATACGAAAGGCCTTCCTTTCAACTTTGTCTAGGAGAGCGGTGTGAGAGGAACCTCCCCACACATGTGAACAATACTCAATACAAGGGCGCACTATGCCCCTGTACAGAGCAAGAAGCTGTGCAGGGGAAAAGAACCCCCTAAGGCGGTTGAGCACACCCAGCTTCTGGGAGGCTGCCTTAGCAAGACTGGTAATATGGTCCTTCCAAATGAGAGCAGAAGAAAAAGAGACACCAAGAATATTGAGAGAAGATGAAGGGTCAATTTTTGTATTGTTGAAGAATAAGGGATAGTCTGCTGGGAGATCCTGACGGGTAGATAGATGGAGAAATTGGGTTTTGGAAGCATTAAAGTTAACAAGGTTTTCTCTGGCCCAATTGGAAATAGTATTTAGATCAGAATTTAAGAGTTCTATGGCTTCATTACATTTGTCGTTGAGGAATTGCTGGCTGGGGCGTTCTGAAAAACTAATGGAGTAGTGTAAGGTTGAGTCGTCTGCGTATGAATGGATGGGAATTAAGGTACAGTTAAGGAGATCATTTATAAAAATTAGAAATAGAATAGGAGATAGGACAGAGCCCTGAGGAACACCGGAGTTTATAGGGTGAGGAAGTGAACTATGACCGTCCACAACCGCAGCTATGGAACGGCCGGAAAGGAAATTAGAGACAAAGGCACAGATGGAGGGATAGAAACCGAAGGAGGGTAGTTTAGAAATTAAAGATTTATGCCAGACTCTATCGAAGGCTTTCGATATGTCTAGTGCAATAGAAAAAGTCTCACCGAAGTCCCGAAAGGAGGATGACCAAGAGTTAGTAAGATATGAAAGAAGATCACCAGTAGAGCGACCCTTAAGGAAGCCATACTGGCGATCTGAGAGCAGATTATGAGAAGAGAAATGCTTAAGAAATTTGGAAGCAAGAATAGTTTCAAAAACTTTAGAAAGACAAGAGATAAGAGCAATTGGACGATAGTTGGAGGGTTGAGAGCGGTCACCCTTCTTTGGGACAGGTTGAATGTGAGCAAACTTCCAGCATGAAGGGAAGACGTTAGAGGATAGACAGAGACGAAAGAGTTTGCCTAGGCAGGGAGTCAGCACGGAAGCACAGTTTTTGAGAACAACAGGAGGAACACCGTCCGGACCGTACGCCTTATTAGTGTTAAGCCCAGAGAGGGTAGAAAGTACATCTTTAGAAGAGATTAGGATATTAGGCATAAGTAAGAGAGAGGAAGGCGGAGAGGGAGGAATCATCCAAGGTGGAGTTTCTAGCAAAAGTTTGAGCGAAGAGTTTAGCTTTGTCAGAGGAAGAAGTGATGGTTGTGCCATCAGAGTGGGAAAGGGGAGGGAAAGACCAGGAAGAGAAATTGTTGGAGAGGTTTTTGGCTAGATGCCAGAAAGCTTGGGAAGAGCTAGAGTTGGATAGTTCAGTGCATTTATTATTGATGAAAGAGTGTTTGGCAAGTCGAAGAACAGATTTGGCTTGATTCCGGGCAGAAACATATGAAGAATGAGAGTCTTGAGTTTTAAGGCGTCGGTACCGTTTGAATGCTTCCTCCTTATTGCGGACAGCAGTAGAACAGGCGTGAGTAAACCAAGATTTTTTAGCATTAGACTAAGAGAAAGAGAATGGAATGTATGCTTCCATGCCCGATAGGATTACCTCGGTAATGCGTTCAGCACTCTCCGAGGGTCCTCGGCCATGGAAGCAGAAATCATTCCATGGGAAATCAAAGAAGTACTGCCGAAGAGCCTCCCAGTCGGCAGCGCCAAAGTATATATAATGAATACTCGTATATGGTAATCAATGAGAATAATAGACAATGTATATATACATATATATATATACAGTACATATAATGAATACTCGTATATGGTAATCAATGGGAATAGACAATGTATCAAACTAACAGTCATGTGACTCATATAACAAAGGCTGGTGGTGCGAGTTCGTACAATGAAGCAACTTACAAGATTACAAAGGAGTACAAAGGAAATCAAGCAACAACAGGTCTAGTGACCCTTCTAGGCTGCTTGTCCTCCAAAACACTGAGGATCAAGTGTCCAAACAGTGGTTTAGAGTGGGTAAGGGAACATTGGAAAGGGAACTACTGCCCTGGAACTAATGTCCGTGGCAGGACTAGGAAGTTAGTAGGGGACATATGGGTTAGTAACTGAGGGGAGGATAAAATAAAGTTATTCATTTACAAACGCAGTCAGTCGCGGGTTTGATGCGAGATATTTGTCTAAGCGGAGTTTAAATGAATCAACGGTGCTGCAGTCTATAACGTCTCGGGGAAGCCCATTCCACAAGTTGACAACTCAATTGAAGAAGAAATTCTTAGATTCGTGTGAGTTAAAAGATTTACCAATAATTTTGCAACCGTTTCCCCTTGCGTAATTAGATTGGTCGATAGTGAAGTACTTACTACAGTTCATATTGTCGATGCCTTTGATGATTTTGAACACTTGAATTAAGTCACCTCTTAATCTCCGCTGATTAAAGGAAATAGATTTAATTCTCTAAGACGCTCTTCGTATGGTTTGTTCTTTAGGCTAGGCATCATTTTGGTAACTCTAGGTTGAACTCGTTCTAGCTTGTTTGTGTTTTTTTGGTAATAAGGGCACCAGCATTGAACGCAGTATTCCAGAAGAGGGCGGACTAAGGAATTGTAAAGGGTTAGGATAACGTCTCTGGATTTATGCTCAAATGACCTGCCTAAAAAGCCAATTATTTTGTTTGCCTTCTTAACAACTTCAGAACATTGTTGACTCGGTTTTAGGTTACTCGATATTGTTACTCCCAGATCGGTTTCTCTGTTTACATTCTTAAGCTGAGTGCCATTCATCAAATAGTTTGCTTTCTCATTTAGGTATCCGATATGTAGTACTTTACATTTATCCGCATTGAAACTCATTTGCCAAATTTGGGCCCAATGTGACAATTTATCTAGATTGTGTTGCATATCGTCAACTTGATCTTTTGAGAGTACGCTATTTGCAATTTTTGTATCGTCAGCAAATTTTGAGATTGTACAAGTGAGACCCTCATCTACTGTATGTCGTTGATGTAAATTAGAAAGAGAATTGGTCCTAGTACCAATCCCTGGGGTACCCCGCTACTTACATTGGTCCATTTAGATGCCTTACCGTTTATGACTACTCTTTGCTTTATGTCGCTGAGCCAATTTTCTATCCATTTCAACACACCGTGTTGTATTCCATGCGCTTTTAGTTTTAGCAGTAAACGTTTGTGGGGAACTTTGTCAAAGGCCTTTTGAAAATCAAGGTATATAATATCTACAGCTTTACTCTCATCGTAGAGGTTGAGGATATCGTGGAAGAAGTCTAAGAGGTTTGTTAAACAGGAACGTTTTTTATGAAAGCCGTGTTGAGTATCTTTAAGTATGTTATTTTCCTCTAAGTGATTTACGAGTCTGTCCCGTATTACCGTTTCTAGCATTTTACATACAACTGAGGTTAAGCTAATTGGACGATAGTTACTGGGTAGGGATTTGAGGCCTTTTTTGAATATCGGTGTTACGTTGGCTAGCTTCCACAGATCAGGCATAGTTCCAGACTGCAAGGATTTATTGAATAGTAATGTCAGTGGTTTGGAGAGCTCATCCTTAGCTTCCTTTAGAACTCTAGGCGAGATTGTATCAGGTCCAGGCGTTTTATTTACCTTGAGGTTATCTAAACAATTCAATACTTCTCTCTCTGTAACGGTGATATTGCTCAGAACATCTGAATTATCAATCTGAATCGGCGATGGTGTAGGGATATCACTGAGGTCTTCTGTTGTAAAAACTGATGCAAAGAAGGTATTGAGGGCATTACTCATTTGTACTTCGTCTTTGGTGTATTCTCCATTTTCATCGACTAATGGTCCAACAGTTGAAGTAACTACTTTTTTCTTTCTGATATAACTATAGAATTCTTTCTTGTTTGTTTTACTTTGATTCGCAATATGTAACTCTAATGTCTTTTTACTTTGCTTAATTAACTTTTTGGCTTTGCGTCGTAGCTCTACAAATTTCACCCGTTCTTCGTCATTTTGTGAGGATTTTAATCTATCATTAGCAAATCTTTTAGCAAGCAGCCAGTTTGAAATATCTTTATTCCACCATTTGGGCTTATTATTATGGCCTGGACGCCGTATTTTCGATGGTATGCAGTCTTGCACTGCTTTTAGGTAAGTGGTTTCGAATAACTTCCAAGATGTATTTATGTCCTTATTGTTAATTAAAAAGCTCCAGTCAGTTTCTTTAAGCATAGCTCTAAGTTTATGGAAGTTTGCTTTCTTGAAATTAGGGAATTTTTTGATGCTACTATTTGGTTCGTTACTAGTAAACTTTAAAGTGAAAGTTATCGTACGATGGTCGCTGTTACTGAATTCATCACCAACATTCAAATTCTCTATTAATTCTTCTTTTTGTTGCAAGTACAATGTCAAGAACGTTATTACCATGGGTCGGCGATCGAACAAATTGATAAAGCGAACTCTCTTGCAAGTTCGTATACAAGTCATGTCCGGAGCGTGAAGTAAGAGTATCGCCCCACTTGGTCACAGGTAAATTAAAGTCGCCAAAAATTACGGTATCTTGTGAGTTACTTACATCTGCAATTTGTTCGTAAATTTCTCGGTCAGTTTGCACTGATTGAGCTGGAGGTCTGTATATTAATGCAAGTATTATTTTTGTACTTTATTATTCATCATTACATCGTCGCGGAGTGTAAACTTGTCAACGTTTTTTAACGGTCAAAATCGTTGACGTCGCACAAATTTGTTGCGAATTGACAAAACTACGTCCTCGGCGACGAAAATCGTATGAAATCGCATCAGTGGGAAAGGGGCATAAAGGGTTCAGATTTGTATGGGAACTGTTTTAGTATCCAACGCAACTATACCGATGGTTGGAAATCCTCCAAGTCCAGCCGCGTGCATGTGGGCGTCGCGGGAGTGATTTTCCAGTATTTTGCCTACCCATTTCCCCATGTTAATTGCGACTATCCACCGCCCCGCAGGACCCCTAAATGACCTAGGTTAGCATTTTTTTGTGGTTTTTCCTTCATTACTAACCCATTCCACGTGTATTCATGAAACAAAATAAATTACAACTTGCTGGTTCCTCGTACATATATTACATATCAACTGGTGCTTAGTGGGTTAATTACTCTTGTCCTATGGCACCTAGAGGGTTCAGATTTGTATGGTAACTACATTAGGATCCCGCGGAATACCAATGGTTCGCAACCCCGCAAGTCCAGCCACATGTGTGTGGGCACGCACGGGAGTGAGAGGCCAGTATACCGCCTACCCTCGCCTACCCATCACCCAGTGATGGTATATATATATATATATTATATACAACTCTCTAATGTGTTAAATCATAATTATGTGGACCTTCAAAATCAAATTTCAAGGAACATTGCTGTTGTGAGAGTTGCTTTAATGAGACTGGGTTTCCATTGAAGGACTACACGTTCTTCCTATTGTTTTTGTAAGTCTGGGGAAGTTGTGTCAACGCAGATTAACGCCCATTGTCCCCCCTGGAGGCCAGACAATACCTACTATCAACTTCTTAGGCTGCTGCTTCAGTCAGTCTTTAGTAGAGAGAGAGAGATCTATATAGATTTACATAGATGGACTGACCATCCAAACCTTATGATCCCAGCAAGGTGGTCAGGACTTAATTCTAGTAGAGATAGCTAACACGACAGTAAGGGACAGTGGAAGGAAGAAGAAGAAAAATAAAAAGAAGAAGAGAGAGAGAGAGCGAGAACGAGAGAGAGAGAGATAATTACACAGAGTTACACAGATACTCAGACCACACATACCTCACGGTCCCTACTAGGTGGTCCGGCCTTAATACTACTAGATAGGGACAGTTAATAGTAGAAGAATAGGACAGCAAAATAGAAGACTGTCTCCCCAACCCTTTTGTTACGACCGGCACAACGAAATAAACAAGGGCATTTAATATTGGACTATAAGATAGGCTAGATCTGCAAACAACGGTACGCTAATTCCAAACCCTCGAACTATTAAGCCGGTGAACAAAACACTTTAACCCTCCAGAGTTAATCTACTGGATAACGGGGTATCAATTAACTGGGTTTAGTGCACTTCTACAAAGGCTTTCCGGTGACGGCAAAGCCTACTCACAACAAGAGTAATTACGTTAATGAAATGCTCTCAAGTAATAACAATGCTTAAATAAACAATGACAAGATTTAATAAAAGCTTATATGCTTACGTTATCTTTAGTGTGAGTCTGGACTCTACACTAAACTCTTCAATGCTCTATGAAAACACTTGAAGTCTAGCCCTACAGCAAACAGATATGGAATCTTCTGAAAACGTCTGATGCTCTAAGATACTCGTCGAATATAGAACATAAATAATGCAGGGGCAGGACACCAAAGCGTGTATCTTAAATACTCCTAAAAGTAGGATACATATATATGAAACAAGGGAGTGCAACAGCTCTGTGACAGCACTAACAACAGTCACTCAAAAACAGTACTTCCTTAGCCAAAGTAACAGCCATACTGGGTTGTGCACTATGCATCAACCTAGGCTAAAAACAATACGTGAATAATTCCAAAAACATACGCAGTTAAAGTTAATAAACAATATGTTGTCTTTCTTACTAATAAAGTCTAGCAGCAGTATAAAGGTACAGGGAGTCTAGGCAGAGCTCAAGCATGCTCGCAGCCTACTGTCTCCCCTGAACAGATGCAATCTACAAAAGGTTCAAAGGCTCAGGCATTTCAGATGTACTGGTGGCTGCAGGCGCCGTTGCAGATGGATCCGTGGATCAAGCTCTGTGTGGAAAACACTTCAACCGCGGTGTGCGTTGCCTTCGACTCTTCTACGAGGCTTTACTCCAACATGCACTAGACAAACGTTTGGAAGGTGCCACTCTGTGTGAAGAGATCCAGGCATCTCTCAATAAGTTACGCAGTTTAGTAGACCAACAAGAACTTAATTATGCACATGCTGAGTTAGAGAGCAATGCCGATCTCAAGGGGCTCGTTGACTCCCTATTCCAGAACTTAGATGGTGCTCCACTATCAGAATTCTGGATTTCATTCTTGGAGATGGTAGAGATACTGACTCAAAATATACATGCTATAAGGACAAGAAACTGGATCGAGTTCAATTCTTCACTGAAGTTGATGCTTCCTTGGATGCATATTTATGACAACGATAGATATGGGCGCCATCTTCCAGATTTCATAGCAGTCCTAGAAAGTCTTCCCCATATCCAAGCACAATTCATGGAGAGTGGCATGTTTGCCACACTTAGAGCGCACCAATTACCTCACATATCTGCAGAAGAATTTCCAGCTTCAGAATCATCCATCACCAATTGGCCATGGATGGCACCTTGTAAATGGCTTATGCCTCCCAGTACGCTATACCCAACCTGCACTTCCATCATTCCTGGATCTTCTAAAAACTCCAAGTCATCCACAAATGGAGAGCAGCGATGATGACAGCGGAAGTGATTCTGACAGTTGTGCATCATATTTGTCCTGTAGTGATAGTGCATCTTAATGCAGTAGGTCTCATGTTTTATTAATTTAGGAGACCAAAGTTTCTCAGTGGATTTAACAACATCATATTTGTCTTAGATGTTGAGGTTAATGGGACTCTAAATCATGAATTATGCCATCCCATTGATTTTCTTAATTATTTTCTTATTTACTTAATTATTTGGTAATTATTTATTAATTATTTTTTAATTATGCCATGCCATTGATCTTCTGACACCAAAATTAGTGGGAATAGACACCAAAATTGTAATTTTTGGCCATTCACTTCAAGAAATAGAACTTTATACATTTTTTAAGATGACGGCGGCGGCCATTTTGAAAAACGTCTAAAATAACAACTTTCCCGTCATTTTGGTGAGGTGTATGGGGGCTTATTTTGTTTAGTATCATTTGCCCTTGTTAAATTCACTGAGAAACTTTGGTATCCTAAACACGGTCACGGAAGCTCTGAAAATGACTCTACTATAAGCCTTTGTGTGGGCAGGCGGGGGATATGTATGTTAATATTTATTAATCATATGTACCGATGACGGGGGGCGGGGGGGGGGGGGGGCCGTTTGATTTTTCCGAGAAATATGGGATATTGCTTTGGTCTAATTATTCTCATTTCTGTAGTTATGAGATTTTAAGATGTTCGCCTAATTAATTTGGCGTTTTTAAGACCTTTCGCTTCATTTTGTTTTGTTTTCAATTTTAAGACCTTTTGTTCAATTTATGTGTCGATTTATTGCCTAGCAAGCCTGTAACTTTAGAGGAACCGGCCTTGGGGCAGGTCATTTGTCTACCGAAAACAGTACAAATTCATCCGGAAGGGGATCTTAGGGATGTTATTTTAAGTTTGATGGAGGTCTATGAGGAAACTAAAATAATGGTAAATATATAAATAAATACACCAACAAATTAACCTTACCCCTTTATCAATGATGATGAGTGAGCGGGGTAATTAGCGGAGGCAGGTGGGTCAAGGCGATGGAAAAAGGTTTTGTACTATGATAGACTTGCTAAACTGATTGATTACTGAGTGAGAGAGAAAGAGAGAATCAGAGTCAGAGTGAGTGAGAGTGAGAGAGAGCAAGAAGAAAGGCTGTGTGTGAGAGAGAGAGAGAGAGAGTGTGTGTTAGCGGAGGCAGGTGGGGCAAGGCGAGGGGAAAAGTTATGTCATTATGATAGACTGATTGATTACTGAGTGAAAGAGAGAGTGAGAGTGAGTGAGTGAGAGAGACAGAGAGAGAGAGAGAGAGGGGGGGGGGGGGAATTAGCAGAGGAAGGTGGGGCAAGGTGAGTGGAAAAGTTATGTCATTATGATAGACTGATTGATTACTGAGTGAAAGAGAGATAGAGAGAGAGAGTGAGAGTGAGTGAGTGAGAGAGAGAGAGAGAGGGGGGGAGGGGTAATTAGCAGAGGCAGGTGGGGCAAGGTGAGTGGAAAAGTTTTTGAATTATGATAGACTGATTAAATGGTTACTGAGTGTGAGAGAGAGAGAGAGAGAGAGAGAGAGAGAGAGAGAGAGAGAGAGAGAGAGAGAGAGAGAGAGAGAGAGAGAGAGAGAGAGAGAGAGAGAGAGAGAGATACCTAGATAAATAGTCAGAGTGGCTATAGTGTGTTTACTTTCAGGTGACGGTAAAATACAATGTCCTCCAAACCTTACTCAGCTACTACGACGATTATGAAGCGAAATATTATGTTAATTACGAAAATGTGGTATCTATATATATGATGCATAAACATAGTAGCTTCATATTTGGTATCTATATATATGATGCATAAACATAGTAGCTTCATATTTGGTATCTATATATATGATGCATAAACATAGTAGCTTCATATTTGGTATCTATATAATTGTATGATGCATAAACATAGTAGCTTCATATTTGGTATCTATATATATGATGCATAAACATAGTAGCTTCATATTTGGTATCTATATAGATGCATAAACATAGTAGCTTCATATTTGGTATCTATATATGATGCATAAACATAGTAGCTTCATATTTGGTATCTATATATATGATGCATAAACATAGTAGCTTCATATTTGGTATCTATATATATGATGCATAAACATAGTAGCTTCATATTTGGTATCTATATATATGATGCATAAACTAGTAGCTTCATATTTGGTATTTATATATGATGCATAAACATAGTAGCTTCATATTTGGTATCTATATATATGATGCATAAACATAGTAGCTTCATATTGGTATCTATATATATGATGCTAAACATAGTAGCTTCCTATTTGGTATCTATATATGATGCATAAACATAGTAGCTTCATATTTGGTATCTATATATGATGCATAAAACATAGTAGCTTCATATTTGGTATCTATATATGATGCATAAACATAGTAGCTCATATTTGGTATCTATATATATGATGCATAAACATAGTAGCTTCATATTTGGTATCTATATATATGATGCATAAACATAGTAGCTTCATATTTGGTATCTATATATATGATGCATAAACATAGTAGCTTCATATTTGGTATATATATGATGCATAAACATAGTAGCTTCATATTTGGTATCTATATAATTTTATGATGCATAAACATAGTAGCTTCATATTTGGTATCTATATATATGATGCATAAACATAGTAGCTTCATATTTGGTATCTATATATATGATGCATACACATAGTAGCTTCATATTTGGTATCTATATGTATGATGCATAAATAGTAGCTTCATATTTGGTATCTATATATGATGCATAAACATAGTAGCTTCATATTTGGTATCTATATATATGATGCATAAACATAGTAGCTTCATATTTGGTATCTATATATATGATGCATACACATAGTAGCTTCATATTTGGTATCTATATGTATGATGCATAAACATAGTAGCTTCATATTTTCCCATTAAGTATCGATAAATCAGTTGTTAAGGGGGATGGTTCATATTGTGGTCGATTATTTCATATTTTGTTATTTATGTGTTTTTTTTTTGTTTTTTTTTTGTTTTTCCTCCCTAGACCTCTATCAAACTGAACAACAAAACATCCATTAAATCCCCCTTCTATATCAATGTTATATCAATGTCCCGGCCGAAGGCCAGTTCTTCCAAAATAACAGGTACACTATCGTTCGAGGAACATAATCGACACCTACAGTAAATAGCACGAAAGGTCTAAATATTGATAAAGAAAGCGGGCGAAATGCCTTAAAATCGAAAACTAATGGAGCAAACATCTTAAAATCTGAAACTAATGGGGATACACATGAGTGACAGGGTGTCTAAATAACCGACCCATCTCCCATTAAGGTATTCAATTTGCCATCAGCTGGAAAAACTAGACTACAGTAAATTAGAATTAAGAATATATTCCGGTTATATCCGTACAAATAATTGTTACTATGTGAATTCAAGCAAGGCGCTCAAGTTCTTTACCCTGGTTTTGCAGACGGAGGCGAGGAAATTTCGCAAAGTTTGACTAATTATTGGACTGTCAGTTCCTCACAGTAAAATCGACCTACGGAACAGACAAGGTTAAATACAATCGACACAAGTTTCAGTATTCTCCGCTCTGACCCCACCGTACTCTCTCTCTCTCTCTCTCTCTCTCAGGCTGAATAATTTGTGTGGTTATATTTTTGCAAATAACTCAAGCTGCAAAAACGTAAATACCTCTCTAATGTTCGAATGTGTAGGTAACTAGTATTCGTCTCTATGAGAGGCCTGTAGGTACCAGCTGAACAGGGCGGTAGTCCCGGGGAGTGCTGTAGGTGGCTGATAAGGACATCTGCAACTCCTCTTTCACCACCTGGCCACCCTTGCTGATCCTTTCCATGCCTCACCAATATTAAGGGCAACCCCAGTTTTCCCTCCAAAACACCTTATCTGTCTATCAATACCTTATACCACAAATACATTAGCCTACATACTACACTACCTTTTCATAAATGTTAAATAAATGATGCACGAACGACGGGTCGCCTCAAGGTCCCCAGGTTGGGAGGGGACCAGAAATGCCCCAGTGGTTTGGCCCCTGCTGCCAACCAGTCAAAATGCTCTAAACCGCTATCTTCCACTCTTACTATACATTTCTGCAATATATGTAGCCTTTCTTCTAACTTCCACTCCATTGCACACCACCTCTCCTCTGCTAACCCTTATCTTCTCTTTCTCACCGAAACCCAGTTGTCTGGGATTACTGACAGCAAACCCTTCTCTGTATCCTCCTATTATCTAAATGCTCAGTTTCAAGCCCAATGTGGATGTTGCTATATGTGCGCAACAATCTTGCTTTCTCTCATGTTTCTAACTTTCATTCTTCACAGCTCTCAACTCTCAGGCTAAAGCTCTCTTGTCACTCTCAAACTAAATATTTCTGCGCTAGTTATCGCTGCCCTAAAGTGGAACACATTTTATCCATCTCTCGTTTTGCAGATATCTCCATCTCAGGAGATTTCAGCGTTCACCACCGCCAATGGCTCTTTTCCCATTTCACTGACCACCCTGGTGAACAAGCCAACATCTGTTTTTATCCTAAATAACCTAAAGCAGTTAGTCCAGCACCCTACTTGATTCCTGACCGCCTTGAATATCGACCCAACATTCTACTTATGCTGTATACGTTTACTCTCCGTTGGGCTCTCCTCCGATCACACCCTTATCTGTGTTACCTGTCCTATCTCTCCAGTACGGACAGCTGACCTTCCCACCGCTTGTGGCACTTTGGTGCTGCCAACTTTTCTTTGTTTTTTCTATGTAAGTGAGGGAGACAAAAGGCAGAACTGCCTGTGACGATTGCCTCCCCCAGAGTTGAAAGAGTGACTGGGCCAAGGTCAAGAGACGTTCGAGCCAAAATGTCTAGACACACGGATTTTGAAGCAATTTAAGTCATATGATGAGGGAAAGACTAATTATGGGAGAGAGTTCCAGAGCTCAGCTGTTGAATAGAAGAAAGATTGAGAATAATTTTACACTCTTGGATTGGCGAGTTGCACAGATTAGGGGTGGGATTGTGTTGTAAGACGGGTGCTACGTGCTCTACGAAGAAGGGGTGGTATAGACTGAGAGAGCTATGAGGAACAAAGATTATTGTAATAGTGGTAGATTAGTGAGAGATATGCAACATTGCAGTGAAGAAAGAGAAACTGCAGATAATTGGTGATCGGACATGAATTAATGAAACCGAAGGCTATCTCTTCTACTTTGTCTATAAGTTCTGTGTGAGAGGATCCTCCCCCCACATGTGAACAATAATCAATACATGGACGCACTGTGCCCCTGTACAGTGCAAGAAGCTATGCAGGGGTAAAGAACCCCCGGAGGTGGTTGAGCATACCCATCCTATAGGAGGCTTTTTTGCAAGAGTGATAATATGATCTTTCCAAGAGAGATCAGACGACAAAGAGTCACCGAGAATATTTAGAGAAGATGAATGATTAATTTGTATGTTGTTGAAGAGGTCATAGTTTTTTGGGAGGGGTGACGAGTAGACAGATGAAGAAATTGAGTTTTGGAAGCATTGAAAGTAACAAGGTTTTCTTTGCCCCAATTAGAGATAGTAGAGAGATTAGAAGATAGGTGCTTTATGGCCTTCTTACGTGAGTTTTAGAGTTCCTGCTGTGAATGATGTGTAAGGCTAGTTGAATGACATAATGTAGAATCATCAGCATAGAGTGAATGGTTCGTTAATGAACACAAAATTTTGAAGTGAGAATAGTTTCAGAAACTTTTAGAGATGCAATTGGACGATAGTTGGAGGGTCAATAGTGGTCACCTTTCTTTGGATCACATTTAATAAGATCGAACTTTCAGCATGTAGGGAAGACCTTAGAGGAGAGACAGCGACGGAAAAGTTTGCCTAGGCAGGGAGTCAGCACAGAAGCAAATTTGTTTAGTACAACGGGAGAAACACCATCCGGTCCGTACCCCTTCTTAGTATTAAGCCCGGAAAGGGCTGGGAGGCTCTTAGGCAGTACGTCTTTGATTTCTAATGGAAGGATTTTTGTTTCCATGACCGGGGACCCTCGGAGTGTGCCAAGTACATAACCGAGGTAATCCCCTCGGGCATGGAGGCATACATTATAATTTTATTTATTTTATTTTGTTCGCAGTATTATGCAATATTCAGCATCCTCTGCATAGTGTTTACCAGAACATTTTATTCCACTTCGTGCAACAAGATTTAATGGGAGTCTTAATGACTTTGCCATGTGTGACGCACCCAGTGCTGTGCATCGCAACCTGATTGTACTCCTTGGTACTCGACTGTACCGCCCGTGATCTGGCTACCGTCAGCCGCAATGTATATTGAGTGTGACAACTTATAACTATGTTCTTTGTATCTCTGCAAAGGTCTCGTCATGTGCTAACCAGTGGTGGGTTTTGTTTTAAGCCATGTCGAGACCTTCCATTTAATATGTAGTATCAATAGAGAAGTTGATAGATAAGACAATGGGAGTTCAGAGAGAGAGAGTGAGTTAGGCTTCAGAGCAAGAGGGTATAGCAACGCGCCGCGCTGCCGGCCGGGTGGTTGCCAGACGTATGGACTGGTTGGCAGCCTTGCGCTTATAGCTAGGCGCGACAGGGTTGGTAGTCCATTGCTGCCTGCCTACGCTGCCTGGTTTGCCCATGTTGTCGTACAGCACACTGCCTGGAGGCTGGCTGCGTGTTCTATGACCAGGTTGCCTAGAACCTTTGAGATTCTAACATCCCTTGCCCTCTCTCCCAACTTCTCACGGTTGCACTCTTTCTCTCTGACGACATTACTCTCATTTCATTCTTCTCTCTATTTAAATGCATAACCTTCCCTTGAGGTCCTAAAGGAGTTTCAGCACTCACCTCTCGTATTACTCTTAGGACAAGCATATATTTACATGTATTAGATTTAAGGGGTTAATGTGAACAGCGATCTTCTTGATGAGGATAGTTGGTGAACGTTCTACATGTTCACGAGTTATATGCCCCGCTCATCATCCCATTTGTGACTAGACTGGTGCCATGTGTAAGAGCCCGACCATGCCCAGGAGTTGTCTGTAGAGGGACGAGGACTTAGCCTTGATTTGCATACCGAGCCAGGAGCGAGTGTAGCACCCGAGACTACAGCTCGCTCGTAGTGCCGGTATAGTAGAGTAACGTAATTTATCTGTCCTTGTGTTCTCTACAGTCTTCTCCTGGGTTCTCGCTTTCGGTGCTGGGACTCGTTGTTCCTGTGACTTGGCCTGCTAGCTAGAACACATGGGGATGATGAGTGGGATATATCTTTATTTTACTATGCATTGCAGCTCTCTTTAAGTATATGTATGTAACACTTTACAATACACATTACTCACACACAAGACAACACTATTAATACTTTCATGTATCAATTAACTGCACTGTCGTTTTGCTGCTGTGTCCGGAGTTCTGTTGCGTAGGGCGCATACGGACTCGGAGGGGAGACAGAGTGAGAGAAGCGAAGTAGCCTATGCGGTAGTAGGCTACCGGCGTAGTACTGTTGCCTGCAACCTTTTAGTTATTCCAAGTATAGATTCATTATTATAATAAGTGACTACTATTTATGTTCCTTCCATGTGTATTATTAGGTATCTACTGGATCATGAACATCTTGTATGCTACATGCTAGTGCATGTTAGTAGGGGACAGTTATTGTAGTGCACGCGCTTTCAAGTAGGCGTGTACATTTGTCATTTAGCATTTCACTGTCATACCTTTAGCCTGCTTCTATTCTACATTATTAGAGGCTTAATATTAACGTAGTTTCTTGAGTATTGCATTTCTTTAGTAATAACGTAACCTATAAATGTCTGAGGGAGTTTAGCCTCATAGCCTACCCCTGTTGTACACTTTCGCCGAGTTAAGGTTACCTCGTTACCGTAGACGATAACTCTGTAGGGCGTTGGTGCTTTTGTTGTCTGGAGCATATAGTATTTGGGACTGGAATCGAGCGTGTCGTTGTCACTTAAGCCATTTCTGTCCTACGATCAAGAATCCCGAATATGTATTGCCGATCCAGCCGTAACAAAATGGCGACCTTGCACAAGATTCAGTAGTATCCTATCACATGTTTTTTGGAGAACTATTCTATGCTACCTAGTAGAGCTGGCTAGAATTTTCTTGCATATTGGAGGAATTTTTATTGTGTCATTTTTGTATTGGTGGACTTGCAGATTGTTTCGTTAGGTGTCTAGAGTAGAGTCATTCAAGCATCTTTAACATTTTGTGAGTCGAGACTGCAATTAGTAATAAGCACTTTTTTTTTTATGAACATCAATTGTATAACCAGCACTATGTCTAATGACTCATCATTTACGGGGGAGGATAACACGGTACAGCCTAGTGACCAGCAAGTACAGCAGATATTTAGGGAGGGGAGTGTTATAAGTGGAGAGAGGGATGCCCGGGCATTTTTGCAGACACCTTTGACCGAACAGCGCCTGCAGGCTATTGATTGTTACGGTCTTCGCTGTTTAGCCACGGTTTTGGGGCGGGACTGTCCTGACAGTTGGCCCAAGAAGAATTTGGTGGCATGTTTGTTGGGTGATGGCGATGGGGCGGTGGGTGGAGTGGGGTCTTGGGGGGTTCCCTCCAAGCTTCCATTCCACTCTACCCCTGAGCTGGGCCCTCAGCCAGCGAGTCTTAGCACGATGCAGCAGGAGGGTTCTCAATGGCAAGCTGGCTTACCCGTAAACACGTCTCGGTGTGGATCCCCCATTTTGTGCTCTCCCCCCCCAGGCCTGTCTCCTGAGATGTTATTTCAGCTAGAACTAGCTAAGCTTAAGTTGCAAGAGAGTCAACAGGCTAGTATAGAACGGATTAAGCTGCAGGAGACTCAGATACAACAGGCTAGTATAGAACGGATTAAGCTGCAGGAGACTCAGATACAACAGGCTAGTATAGAACGGATTAAGCTGCAGGAGACTCAGATACAACAGGCTAGTATAGAACGCATAGAGGTTGCTAGAATCCAAGCCAATCAGGATGCAACCAGGTATCAGGCTGAAATGGATGTCTAGAAGTCTAGAGTAGAGACCACGGGGCGTCATCTCGGTGGTGGGCACCGGGTTACAGACTCACTTTCGCATTTAATTAAGTTAGTACCCGCATTTGATGAGACAGCAGTGACTGAGTTTTTTGCTCGTTTCGAAAAGAAGTGTCGTGAGTATGACTGGCCGGAGGTTAAATGGGCAGCATTAGTTTCATCACGTCTAGTGGGTAAGGGGCTGAAAGCCTACGATGCACTGTCACTGGACGAGAGTGTCGTGTATGGACTGGCGAAGGAGGCTGTGCTCCGGGCCTACGAACTGCAACCCGAAACTTATAGATTGAAGTTCCGTGGCGTGAATAAGAAGAGCGACGTCAGTTTTATGGAGCACGCACAGGACTTAACAGATGCATGTAATAACTGGTTTCGGTCCGAGCACGCAGAGTCGGCTGAGGAAATTAAGCAACTTTTCTATCTGGAACAGTTTTACAAATGTACTGGAACCGATCTAACGCTGAACATTAAGGAAAAATGTCCCAAGACAGTAGAGGAGGCTGCCAAGATGGCAGACCTCAGATTATCATTGATTCGTGGTTGCGGTGCCGCTCAGAGGGCTGAGTCAGGGCAGAAGGGGTGCTATACCCCACCCACCAGAGTTTTCGATAATAACAAATCCTATGACACACATAACCACACTAAAAGCATTGCACCTAATAACACCTACAAACACAAGCCTCTCCCGTTTACTAAAGGTCAGGCCCCTTCTTCGCCCGCACAAGGGAAGAAGCCCATTGGGGATGTGAAATGTTACAAATGTCAGAAGCTAGGCCATTATTCACATGAGTGCCCTAGTAACACTCCCGCTAAGCCGGTGTCATTGGTTCACAGTATCGGTGTGTCTCTGAAGGCTGCAGCAACTGCCCGGGGTAGGTTGTCAGCAGCTGAGGCACACGCGGTAAAGAAGCGTACGGAAGGCTCGACACCTGTCCGGGACACTTTCTGTAGCCATCGGGGACACGGGTTTGTGAGCTGGGGGAGTGAACTACGGAGGGTTGACTTGCTGAGGGATACGGGGGCTTCGCAAACTTTGTTGAGGAACTTCACAGGGAAACCGATAAATGCGGCCAGAGTTGTTGTGGTGCAGGGTATAAATGCTACGAGGTCATACCCACTTGTGAGGTTGGAGTTGAGAGTGGGAGAGGTGTGCAGGGAGCTGGATGTAGGGATCGTTGAGTGTTTGCCAGTTGAGGGCGTCGACCTTCTTCTCGGCAACGACTTTGCGGTGCCCACTTCCGGGACTCCACCCTTAGTCGTTGCCGAGAGGGCGGCCGACGTGGATGGTGAGAATCGGGAATGGGTTGGGAGGTGCCAACAGGATGAGATGGCCTGTGTGGTAACCCGATCTCGCTCTGCGGCTCCTGCACAGCCTAGCACTCAACCTCGGGGACAGTGGAGGAAGGATCAGGAGAAGGTTGCTAAGGGCAGGAAAAGGGACATTGATTCTGCTGCACTTCTCGGTGATTCGGTACTTGGACCTATAATAAACACGGGAGTTGACTCTGGCCCAGATATGGTGTGTAACAAGGCAGAGTTGGGTAAGACTTCGCGTGAGGCAAGAGCTGTAGCGAGAGCCACTAAGGCAGTAGAGCCTACTAGCCGGGGTAATGTCTTATTACAAAACCATCTTGATGCATTGACGCCCGGGGACATGAGCAGCAGCTGCAAGACGCTAGCCTAGCTCGTTATAGCAATGGTGCCATAGAGTTGGAGGAAGATGGGGATGCGAAGCCGGGAGATTTCTTTAGGCTCAACAGGATATTGTACCGCAGATTTCTAGACCCCAAATCGAAGTGGGAGGGCGGTGCGAGGGTAGTAGACCAGGTGGTTGTTCCAAATAAGTATAGAGAGTCCTTATTGTGTCTGGCGCATGATGTGCCGGTGGCGGGTCATTTGGGGGTAACAAAAACATTGGCGGCATTGGGCAGGTTTTTCTGGTGGCCTGGGGTCAAGGCTGATGTCTGTGCATGGGTGGCTGGGTGTGCGACCTGCCAGACAACGGGGAAGCCTAACCAGACAATCCCGACGGCACCTTTGTTTCCCATACCTGTCACCGGGCCTCCGTTCAGCAAAGTTGTAGTAGATTTGGTTGGCCCTTTCCCGCCTACTAGTAGTGGCAATAAATTCCTGTTGACAATCATGGATGTGGCTACGAGATACCCGGACGCATACCCCATGAGAAACGGCTCGGCAAAGGCAGTTGTTAGAAACTTATTATTGTTCTGTTCCCGTTATGGATTTCCACGTGAGGTGCAGTCAGACCAGGGGAGCAATTTTACATCCAAATTGTTCAAGCAAACCCTTCAGTTGCACGGTATATGTTCTGTAGTGTCGTCAGCCTACCATCCCGAGAGTCAGGGAGTCTTGGAGCGGTGGCACTCGACCCTGAAGAGTATGCTACGCTGTTACTGTGCAGAACATGACACTGATTGGGATTTGGGTCTGCCGTATGTTCTGTTCGCTGCACGTGAAGTCCCAGGAGAGAGCCTGGGGTTCAGTCCAAATCAACTAGTCTTTGGCCATAATGTGAGAGGACCTTTAACACCTTACGAGCGGCCTATGCGGTTTATTTATATGTACCGCCCAGCGGGGTGTTTTTAGCCAAAATAGGGCTGTTTACGTGATCATTTTCATGCCTAAATAAGACCCAGAACGTAAAACAAGTACCTATCCCTGAAAGGGCATAAACAGAGCTTTCGAATGACACCATAACGATCCTTTTATGATGGCTAGTTTTCTTGCAATAACCGTGCAACGCGAGTGCAAAAAGCATGTAATTAGCCACTTTCCCGATACAATTCCTTATATAGCGAGTGAGAGAGGGAGGAGGGAGCTGGGATTCGTGTCAGTATGTTCGCCGCGGTGGTCTGGAGCAGTCATACGCTCGCTACTCTCCTGCCACCACTTGTCTCTCTCTCTCAGCAACATTACGTGCTGAAATTGCCACTCGAGTTATGTCGAGCGCCGCCACATAGTCCAGCTTTATTTAACTCGACTTATGTGGTGAGCCGCTAATTAAGGGTTAAGTATGGTGAAAGAGATCTGGGAGGGCGAAGAGAAGCCGGGGTCTGTACTTAAATATGTCCTTGAGAGCCGGGAGAGACTTATAGGTTGCATGGCAGCGGCAGGTAATAACTTGGTTAATGCACAGGCGGTCATGAAGCACCAGTATGACGCCAAGGTGAAGCTTCGGGAGTTTTCGGTGGGTCAGGAGGTAATGTTGCTTTTACCTTTGCCTGGACACCCCCTTTCTGCCAAGTTCATTGGGCCGTATGTGGTGGCTAAGAAACTGTCCGACCTTGATTATCTCGTTGCAACACCTGACCGTAGGAAAAACATCAGTTATGTCATGTTAACCTCATGAAAGAGTATGTGAGACCCCCTCAGAGCCTCTCACTGTCCCTGTGCTGGCCTGCAGCGGCCAGGGTGGAGAAGGAGGTGGGGACAGTCATGCTGCTGAGGAGGATAGTTGGGACTGTGTCATTTCCGCGGAACAGTGGGCGGGGAATACTGAACAAGAGGCTAGGCAAGCTGTAAGTCACCTGCCTGAGCACCAGGGTGCTGCTGTCCTAGGCCTGTTCAGGTCATACCCCTCTGTTTTCGCCGAACACCCAGGTCTCACTACTCAGGTAACGCACGACGTGGACGTCGGTGATAATGTGCCCTTCAAGTCAGTGCCCTACCGTGTGCCCCCGGTAAAGTTGCCAGCTTTACGGGAGTTAAAGTACATGGTTGAGAGAGGGATGATCACTGAAGGTTATGTGAAGTGGACATCACCCGTCACGTTGCAGCCAAAACCTGACGGCAAGGTGCGGTTCTGCATAGATTTTCGTAGGCTAAATGGCTTGACCACTACCAACCCTTACCCTTTGCCTCGAGTTGACGACAGCGTGGACAAGATAGGGAATGCAAAGTACCTTACTAAAATTGATCTTGTAAAAGGCTACTGGCAAGTACCCCTGTCGGACCGAGCTAAGCAAGTTTGTGGTTTTGTGGTAGATGGCAAGACCTACCAATGCAACGTAATGCCTTATGGGCTTAAGAACGCACCTGCCACGTTTCAGAACCTGATGAACGATATTTGTGACGAAATCCCTAACTGCACGGTCTACCTTGATGACGTGATAGTATATGATGACGATTTTGAAAATCACCTAAGGCACTTAGAGACCCTGTTTGGGAAGTTGCACGATGCTGGGCTGGTGGTGAACCTGAGGAAGTGCGAGTTTGTAAAGGCTACTGTGCAGTATCTTGGCTTTGTGGTCGGGTTAGGCCGGGTGTGCCCCCCCCTGAGCAAGATACAGGCTATCAATATGTTTCCCAGGCCCACCACTAAGCGCCAGGTCATGCGGTTCCTAGGTATTATAGGGTATTATAGGCGCTTCATCCGGGGATACTCTACTGTCTTAGCACCGTTAACTGATCTACTGTCGAAGTCAGTGAAGTTCTGTTGGGCTGCGGAGTGTCAGAGGGCTTTCGACCTAGTCAAGCACCTGCTGTGTACACATCCGATTTTGAGGGCCCCAGACTTCTCCAGGAGTTTTCAGCTGGCGACTGATGCCAGCGGTGTGGGTGCCGGGGCAGTGTTACTGCAGACTGATTCCGAGGGCTTGGAACACCCAGTGAGCTTCTTTTCTCGCAAGTTTAATTCGGCACAAAGGAATTACTCGACTATAGAGAAGGAGCTTCTGGCTATCGTTTTGTCGCTCAAACATTTCGAAGTTTATGTTCCAGCCTATGGCCCGGTAGTGACGATTTATACGGACCATCATCCCTTGAAATTCCTAAATAAGTTTCACAATCGGAATATGCGGTTGACCAGGTGGTCCCTAATGCTCCAAGAGTATAATCTCAACATTCAGCATATTGCCGGGAGTGAGAACGTGATAGCAGATTGTCTATCAAGGGTTGATGATCCAAGATAGTCGTGCACGGTGTGTGGGTTGAGCAGGAGTAAAATTAGGCTATCATAACGCCGTCCAAAAAGATTATAAAACAATAAAATAAACGAGAAAACTCTTTTTTTTTTTTTTTTTTAGTTTTGTAAGTCTTTATTGTTGTAGCATGATGCATGCGATATTGTGTTTTATGTATAATTTACACTTCAGTTGTTGTGCACCTTTTGAAATTTGTGGCAGCTAAGGGTAGCAGGTCGGTTGGTTGCCTGTCAGATTTTGATAATGCTTCTAAGGTCGATTATCTAAAATCTTGGGGGGGCTGTGACGCACCCAGTGCTGTGCAACGCAACCTGATTGTACTCCTTGGTACTCGACTGTACCGCCCGTGATCTGGCTACCGTCAGCCGCAATGTATATTGAGTGTGACAACTTATAACTATGTTCTTTGTATCTCTGCAAAGGTCTCGTCATGTGCTAACCAGTGGTGGGTTTTGTTTTAAGCCATGTCGAGACCTTCCATTTAATATGTAGTATCAATAGAGAAGTTGATAGATAAGACAATGGGAGTTCAGAGAGAGAGAGAGTGAGTTAGGCTTCAGAGCAAGAGGGTAGCAACGCGCCGCGCTGCCGGCCGGGTGGTTGCCAGACGTATGGACTGGTTGGCAGCCTTGCGCTTATAGCTAGGCGCGACAGGGTTGGTAGTCCATTGCTGCCTGCCTACGTGCTGGTTTGCCCATGTTGTCGTACAGCACACTGCCTGGAGGCTGGCTGCGTGTTCTATGACCAGGTTGCCTAGAACCTTTGAGATTCTAACATCCCTTGCCCTCTCTCCCAACTTCTCACGGTTGCACTCTTTCTCTCTGACGACATTACTCTCATTTAATTCTTCTCTCTATTTAAATGCATAACCTTCCCTTGAGGTCCTAAAGGAGTTTCAGCACTCACCTCTCGTATTACTCTTAGGACAAGCATATATTTACATGTATTAGATTTAAGGGGTTAATGTGAACAGCGATCTTCTTGATGAGGATAGTTGGTGAACGTTCTACATGTTCACGAGTTATATGCCCCGCTCATCATCCCATTTGTGACTAGACTGGTGCCATGTGTAAGAGCCCGACCATGCCCAGGAGTTGTCTGTAGAGGGACGAGGACTTAGCCTTGATTTGCATACCGAGCCAGGAGCGAGTGTAGCACCCGAGACTACAGCTCGCTCGTAGTGCCGGTATAGTAGAGTAACGTAATTTATCTGTCCTTGTGTTCTCTACAGTCTTCTCCTGGGTTCTCGCTTTCGGTGCTGGGACTCGTTGTTCCTGTGACTTGGCCTGCTAGCTAGAACACATGGGGATGATGAGTGGGATATATCTTTATTTTACTATGCATTGCAGCTCTCTTTAAGTATATGTATGTAACACTTTACAATACACATTACTCACACACAAGACAACACTATTAATACTTTCATGTATCAATTAACTGCTCTGTCGTTTTGATGCTGTGTCCGGAGTTCTGTTGCGTAGGGCGCATACGGACTCGGAGGGGAGACAGAGTGAGAGAAGCGAAGTAGCCTATGCGGTAGTAGGCTACCGGCGTAGTACTGTTGCCTGCAACCTTTTAGTTATTCCAAGTATAGATTCATTATTATAATAAGTGACTACTATTTATGTTCCTTCCATGTGTATTATTAGGTATCTACTGGATCATGAACATCTTGTATGCTACATGCTAGTGCATGTTAGTAGGGGACTGTTATTGTAGTGCACGCGCTTTCAAGTAGGCGTGTACATTTGTCATTTAGCATTTCACTGTCATACCTTTAGCCTGCTTCTATTCTACATTATTAGAGGCTTAATATTAACGTAGTTTCTTGAGTATTGCATTTCTTTAGTAATAACGTAACCTATAAATGTCTGAGGGAGTTTAGCCTCATAGCCTACCCCTGTTGTACACTTTCGCCGAGTTAAGGTTACCTCGTTACCGTAGACGATAACTCTGTAGGGCTTTGGTGCTTTTGTTGTCTGCAGCATATAGTATTTGGGACTGGAATCGAGCGTGTCGTTGTCACTTAAGCCATTTCTGTCCTACGATCAAGAATCCCGAATATGTATTGCCGATCCAGCCGTAACACAAGACTCCTGTAAATTTGTCTACGGCTCAGTTTCTCGGTGTTTTATTCCATCATAACATTGGCTTGTGGAAACAGTTGCCAAAATAATGAGGTTGTACAGTCAGCCCATTTTCCAGCTTATAAGTCTATAGTTAATGTATCATTTCACCACTAATTGTTTTTAATCATTACACTTTTTTGTGTTTTTTGCGTTTTTGATCAACTTACTGATCTTCTCTTCTGGCTCTGTAATTAGCCCTTTCCTTTGTTCTTAGTTGTCGGAGTCTCTCTCCAGTACCTTCGGGTATGTTGTGGGGATTCATCTATTACAGGTGTATCTGTACCCTGTTGGGAGGCTCCTACTGTGTATATAATAATAATAATGGTAGTAATAATAACAATATTAATTATAATAATTATAATAATTATAATACCGGTATATATATATATATATATATATATATATATATATATATATATATATATATTGATTGACTGATAAATAGATAGATAGACAGATAGATATCGGCATATACTGTATACCAATTTTACAAAAATATTTCAGATACTTTTGTTTTTTCTCAAGAACGTGCATTGAATTCTCATAATATTATTTAAGATATTAATGTAACGATTATAGTGTCAGTAGTTCTTCGAAGTTTATCTGTATAAAGCGTGAATTTCATTAACTTAAAATATTAACTTATTTCAATTCCAGACCAAAGGAACGACCTTGGAAACGACTTTAACCCTTAATTAGCGGCGAGCAACATAAGTCGAGTTAAATAAAGCTGGACTATGTGGCGGCGCTCGACATAGGTCGAGTGGCAATTTCAGCACGTAATGTGGCTGAGAGAGAGAGACAAGTGGTGGCAGGAGACTAGCGAGCGTATGACTGCTCCAGACCACCGCGGCGAACCTACTGACACAAATCTCAGCTCCCTCCTCCCTCTCTCACTCGCTACATACTCAATTATGTACCGAAACTACCGAATTACCTGCTTTTTGCACTCGCGTTGCACGGTTATTGCAAGAAAACTATCCATCATACAAGGATCGTTATGGTGTCATTCGAAAGCTCTGTTTATGCCCTTTCAGGGATAGGTACTTGTTTTACGTTCTGGGTCTTATTTAGGCATGAAAATGATCACGTAAACAGCCCTATTTTGGCTAAAAACACCCCGCTGTGCGGTACATATAAATAAACCGCATAGGCCGCTCGTAAGGTGTTAAAAGTTAATAAAGTATTTTAATTTCACAAAAGAAAAAAAGAAAAGTTATGCACATTGTATAAGTACCAGCGACGTCTTTGTAATTATATTCTAGCCATATTTAGATGATTATATGTAGTTTAAGAAAGATCTTTCGTAGTATAAAACGGGTTAAGTGAGATAGTTTGAAGCCTGTTAATTGCTTTAGGCCCATTTTTATACTGAATGCAATCGCCTAATAGTATCCACAATAAAGTTAAAAGGATGGCACCGGTACTGAATGGGTTAAAATAATCCTTGGAGGTAGATCGGGGTGGTTGGTGATTATTTGCATTTTTACCACTCTTATTATCTTTATCCTCTCCCATAATAATATTTGATTTTCAGTTTGAACAAACGTCTTTGTTCTGAACAGAAAGGTCTCTCTGGTTAAAAGATTAATCTACCTATCTATCTATTGCCTGACGCCGTGATCCCCGAAGGGGTGGCCACGAACGAACCGCCCCCATGCACCTCTGTCCACAGTCAGTCGACGCCCCTCCCCGCAACCAGCACCGCCTTCGTTCATATACTTCCTCACTCCATCCTTCCACACCTCTATCGGTCTACCTCTCCCTCTCTGTCCCTCCACCTCGCTCTCATACACCCTCTTAGTCATTCTCTCGCTTTCCATACGTTCCATATGGCCGAAACATCTCAAAGTTGTTCCTTTTCACACTTTCCAGCACATCTACCTCCACACCACACCTCCTTCTTACTTCCTCATTAGTCTGCCCATCCCTCCATGTAACTCCGCACGCACTTCTTAAGTAATTCATTTCCACTCATTATCACTCATCAGAACTGTATCATCCGCAAACAGCAGTATAGGTAGCTTCCACTCAATTCCCTCCCTTTTCAGCGATACACCAACATCCACTGCTCTTGATAGTATTTCTTTCATGACTCCATCCATATATACAGTAAACAACCACAGGGACATCACACACCCCTGTTTCAAACCAACATTCAGGTCAAAGAACTCGCTCTGCTCACTCTCCACACTTACTGCCGCCTTTGCACCCTCATACATGCTCTTCACTGCTTTTAGATAATAGATGTAGGCTAATATTAAAACAAGAAATTTGTTAGATTGAAATGGCGAAAGAGCTGATGAATACAGTAAAGTCTTATTCAAGCAAACACTTGTTTAATAATTTCTTTTAATTTCCATATATGTGTATGATAATGAAGAGAAAGTGTTCAGTACTTTAATTTTTAAACCCTTCTGTACAGGCAACGGCCGTTTCATAGTCTGCCATGTATTAGATGGTATTATTAACCCGTTGAGCCCCGGCTAGTTATAATATTTTGTTCACCCCAGTCCCAAGCCATTTTCACTTCTTTTTTTTTTGTGCTAAACTGGAAGACAAGGATGAGAAATGAAAAAAAAATAAAAAAATCACCTCGGACATTTTTTTTTTGGGGGGGGGGGCCTCAAAAAAATGTGTTGAGCCAAAATGGAAGAGAATGGTGAGAAATGAAGACAAAAATAAAACAAAACTCATTTCGGTCATTTGGGGGGCGGGGGGGGGGGGGTTTCAATAGTTCGTCTCCCCCGCATGACCACCCGCCCGGGAGCACTAGGGTAAAAACTGAGTATGGCATTGTACGGCATACATCCTAAGGAGTGTCTCACATAAATCTCAAGCCTCTAGCTCCCATACGACCGGAGTAATGAAGGTTCAAAGTGGCGGTGAACTAAGGGTGTAAAGTATCCCCACTAAGCCCACCACCACCAGCCGCGCTGCTGTCTCGGCCCGCTCATACCTACTGGCCCGGCTCCCACACACACTACGGTACCTCCCCCTCCTATTCTCCCGCCATTTCCTACCTTACGAGCCACGTAAGTGTTTTTTATATGTCGGACGCACGTGATGCGTCGCTGGGAGTTGGTGATCAAACACTGCCGACGCAACACGTGCGACGCTGGGTCTCACTGGGTTAAGTTTAAAAAGGGCCTCCAGTAATTAACAGGCTTCGATCTATCTCATTTAACCTTTTTTACTTCCACAGATCCTTCTTAAACTCTACAAAACCGACTAATTATAGCTAGCATAAAATTATACAGGCGTCTCCAGTATATAGATGGTTAATGTTATATTATAAAATTAGGAGATAACTTTAACACCTTAAGAGCGGCCTAGGCGGTAATTTCTATGTACCGCCCAGCGTTTTTTCTTTTACCCTAAATAGGGTTGTTTCCGTGCTCATTTTCATGCATAAACAAGACCCAGAGCGTAAAACAAGTATCTATCCCTGAAAGGGCGTAAACAGAGCTTTCCAATGACACCCGAACCATCCTTGTATGACCACTGGTTCTCTTGCAACGATCGTGCAACACGAGTGCAAAAAACCTTAAATAAGGTAATTTCCGTACATAATTCCCTGTGTAGCGAGTGAGAAAGGGGGGAGAAGGGTGGAATACAGTTCAATAGGTCCACGGTGGTCGTGGGGAGCGGTCATAAGGTTACTACGCTCGTCCCACCGCTCAGCAACATTACGTGCTGAAAATGGCACTCGACAGCTGTCGTGCACCGCCACATAGTCCAAATTTATTTCACTCGACATATGTTGTGCGCCGCCAGTTATGGGTAAGCAATAACAAGGAGGAAAACTCTCCACCTTTCATTGAACTAATTTACTCTTTCTTTCCTCCTTTCCTTCTCTGACATTCACAGAGACCTCTCACCTCCCCACCCTGTCCATCCCCCATCAACTTTAACTTTAGGGAAAACTTTCAAACAACTGTAAGGGAGAAAGCCTTCATTATCCAACTCTTCTACTTTGTTCTTGCTTTCCTCCTTTACTTCTCTCTTCATTCTTAGAGACTTCTCACCTCCCCAACCTGTCTATCCCCCTCAACTTTAACTTTAGGGGATAACTTTATACACCAGCAAAGAGGAAAGCTCCCATATTTTACTCTTTGCTCTTTCTTTCCTCCTTTTCTTCTCTCATATTCTTAGAAACCTTTCACCTGAACTAGCCAACTCGAGCTCTTCCCAATTTTCCCAACTTTCTGGCATCTAGCCAAATACCTCTCCAACAACTTTTCTTCCTCGTCTTTCCCTCCCCTTTTCCACTCTGATGGCACAACCATCACTTCTTCCTCTGACAAAGCTGAACTTTTCGTTCAAACGTTTGCTAGAAACTCCACCTTAGATGATTCCGGTGCTATTCCTCCCTCTCCACCCCTCTCTCCCCTACTTATGCCTAACATCCTAATCTTTTCTAAATATTTACCTTCTACGCTCTCTGGGCTTAATACTAAGAAGGCGTACGGTCCGGACGGTGTTCCTCCTTTTGTACTCAAAAACTGTGCTTCCGTGCTGACTCCCTGTCTAGGCAAACTCTTTCGTCTCTGTCTCTCCTCTAATGTCTTCCCTTCATGCTGGAAGTTTGCTCTCATTCAACCTGTCCTAAGAAAGGGTGACCACTCTCAACATTCCAACTACCGTCCAATTGCTCTCATCTCTTGTATCTCTAAAGTTTTTGAAACTATTCTTGCTTCCAAATTTCTTAAGCATTTCTCTTCCCAGATCGCCAGTATGGCTTCCTCAAGGGTTGTTCTACTGGTGATCTTCTTTCATATCTTACTAACTCTTGGTCATCCTCCTTTTGGGACTTCGGTGAGACCTTTTCTATTGCACTAGACATATCGAAGGCCTTCGATGGAGTCTGGCACAAATCTTTAATTTCTAAACTACCCTCCTTTGGTTTCTATCCCTCCATCTGTGCCTTTGTCTCCACTTTTCTTTCCGGCCGTTCCATAGCTGCGG
The DNA here is from genome assembly GCA_032716605.1 of Paralithodes platypus. Lineage (NCBI taxonomy): Eukaryota > Metazoa > Arthropoda > Malacostraca > Decapoda > Lithodidae > Paralithodes > Paralithodes platypus. The sequence goes on from CM064512.1 coordinate 12,429,777, forward strand.
TTGTGGACGCCCATCGCTCACTTCCTCATCCTACCCACTCTGGTGTTCCTCAGGGCTCTGTCCTATCTCCTATTCTCTTTCTAATTTTCATTAATGATCTTCTCAACTGTACCTCCATTCTCATCCATTCATACGCAGACGACTCTACCTTACACTACTCAATTAGTTTTCCAGAACGCCCCAGCCAGCAATCCCTCAAAGACAAATGTAATGAAGCCATGAAACACTTATATTTTGATCTAACTACTATTTCCAATTGGAGCAGAGAAAACCTTGTTGCCTTTAATGCTGCCAAAAACCCAATTTCTCCATCTATCTAACCGTCCCCCGTCCGGAACCACCAGCGGACCATCACTTATTCTTCAACAATACAAAAATCAATCCTTCATCTTCTTTCAATATTCTCTGTGTCTCTTTTTCTTCTGCTCACACTTGGAAGGACCATATTACCTGTCTTACTAAAGCAGCCTCCCAGAAGCTTGCTGTGCTTAACCGCCTTAACCCCTTCTGTACCGGCAACGTCATTATTATTTTATTCTAGCTATATTTAGACGGTTTTATGAAGCTTAGCAAGGATATATGGTAGCTAAAAGGATTCATTGAGTAGTTTATAGCCTTTTAATGAGTGGATGGGGTTCCTAAGTTGTAAAAAATCGTCAAATAATTTTCAGAATATAATGAAAAGTTCATCACCGGTACAGAAGGGGTTAAGGGGTTCTTTACCCCTGCACAGCTTTATGCTCTGTACAGAGGCAGAGTGCGTCCTTGTATTGAGTATTGTTTACATTTGGGGGGAGGATCCTCTCACACCGCACTCCTAGACAAAGTAGAAAGGAAGGCCTTTTGTATCATTAATTCCCGCCCACTCACCTACTCTCTGCAAACTCTCTCTCTCTTCGCCGCAATGTTGCATCTCTCTCGCTATTCTATCACTACTACAAAAATCAGTGCTCCTCAGAGCACTCCCAGTGTATACCACCTCTTCTACACAGGGTACGTGGTATCCGTCTTGCAACACAATCCCACCCCTACTCTGTGCAACTCTCCAACCCAAGAGTGAAATGTTACTCTTTGAATTTCTTCTATTCAATAGCTAAGCTCTGTAACTCTCTCCCAGAATCAGTCTTTCCCTCCTCCTATGACTTAAATTGCTTCAAACTCCGTGTGTTCAGGCAGTAAGAGCGGTAAACCCAGCAGATAAAGACAAGTGAAGAAAGCATAATAGAGGTGGACAAGAAGAAAAACATAGAGAAGGCGTTGGGATAGAGTTGAAGGAAGTTAACTCCTTATGTACTGTCGACGTCTCCTTAATCTTATTCTTGATAATATACGACGATTTTATTTAGTTTCAAAAAGGCCTCCAGCATCTAATGGGCTTCGAACTATCTCACTTAACCCTCTTTACTACCACAGACCCTTTTTAAACTGCACAAAATCCTCTAAATATAGCTAGAATAAAACTAAAAAGACGTCGCCGGTAAAGAAAGGGTTAATGAAAGAAGTAGGAGAAGACCCTTGCTGCTAATGGACCAAGAAAAGATATAGTTTTCTTGGAGAGGGAAGAAGTTGATGAGGCTTCTCCAGACCATTAACCATTTGAGTGCGACCACCACCTTATCTAGTTCTTTTCATGATTACCAAAAATTTAGTATTTAGCTGGAACATTAATTTGGAGCTTGTGAAGTGGTGAATATAATATTCCGGTAAATTGTGGGTGTGAGCGAGTAAAGTGAGAATAAGTTTAAACAAAGTATGTAATATTTGAGGCTAAAAGTGTCCTGTTCAGATATGTTCTTTCAAATAATACATAAAGTCGTCAACATCATTTGCGTGATATTTTCAAAATTGTCGCTCACAAAAATTCTCTCTGCACGTAATAACATCGTGTACACATACTATTGCCTAAAATATATGAGCCAAAGTGTCTTAACCTCGTCAGCACGATGACGCCTTTTTACTCTGAGTCTGGCTAAAATTAGACTGTTTTATGCAGCTTAACAAGGACCTGTCTTATTGAGAAGGTTTGTTAAGATCGTATTCACCCCTTTCAGTCTTAGAGGGAAACTATAAACTAAAGAAAATCGTCTAATGGTAACCAAAATAGGATGATAATTAGGTCATCATGGTGAAGGGTTTAAGAAGGGAAGGTTTATGTTTTGGTCGATTATTTGATATATTTATTATTATTTTAGTCTCCTCGCTAGACCTTCATCAAACTTAAAAACAAAAAACATTCACTAGATCCCCCTTCTAATTTTTACATTTTTCGGTAGAAAAATGTCCCGGCCGAAGGCCGATTCCTCCAAAATTACAGGCTCACTACCGTTCGGCAGGAAAAAAATCGACACCTAAATAGCACGAAAGGTGTTAATATTGACAACGAAATGGGTCGAACAGTCTTAAAATCGCCAAACTAATGAGCCGAACGTCTTAAAATCTGAAAACTAATGGTGCTAAACATGAGGAAGAAGGTGGACCAGAAAAGCGACCCATCTCCCCTTTAACATGTGTTTATTGGGTGGATTGTTAGAACGTGAAGGTGGCGTCGCTCAAATAGTATGTTCGTGTTTGTCTACCTATACCCTGTTCCAAGTAATTGACCACCTACGAGTTTCAGACTATAAGGAAGTTGGAGCCGTGAACATCGATATTAAACAGAAATGCAATAATAATGTACGTTTCTGATAGAAAAATGGTATGTTGAATTGGGTTTTATGTATTTATAAATGTACTAAGACCGTATTTTAGCTGTAAATTCGGTTACATATCGTTGTCTACAGCTCCAACTTCCTTATAGAACGAAACTCGCAAGTCGGCAATTGGGCCAAAACTCTGGAACGTTAACCTCTATAACTCTCAAATGACTAAATTTGGGAAGGGTTAGCCAGGTTAACCTCTATAACTCTCATACAACTAAATTAATCGAGCCAATATTTCTACCATTTGGGAAGGGTTAGCCAGGTTAACCTCTATAACTCTCAAACGACTAGATTAATCGAGCCAATATTTCTACCATTTGGGAAGGGTTAGCCAGGTTAACCTCTATAACTCCCAAACGACTAGATTAATCGAGCCACTATTTCTACCATTTGGGAAGGGTTAGCCAGGTTAACCTCAATAACTCTCAAACGACTAGATTAATCGAGCCAATATTTCTACCATTTGGGAAGGGTTAGCCAGGTTAACCTCTATAACTCTCATACAACTAAATTAATCGAGCCAATATTTCTACCATTTGGGAAGGGTTAGCCAGGTTAACCTCTATAACTCTCAAACGACTAGATTAATCGAGCCAATATTTCCACCATTTGGGAAGGGTTAGCCAGGTTAACCTCTATAACTCTCAAACGACTAGATTAATCGAGCCAATATTTCTACCATTTGGGAAGGGTTAGCCAGGTTAACCTCTATAACTCTCAAATGACTAGATTAATCGAGCCAATATTTCTACCATTTGGGAAGGGTTAGCCAGGTTAACCTCTATAACTCTCAAACGACTAAATTAATCGAGCCAATATTTCTACCATTTGGGAAGGGTTAGCCAGGTTAACCTCTATAACTCTCATACGACTAAATTAATCGAGCCAATATTTCTACCATTTGGGAAGGGTTAGCCAGGTTAACCTCTATAACTCTCATACGACTAAATTAATCGAGCCAATATTTCTACCATTTGGGAAGGGTTATCCAGGTTAACCTCTATAACTCTCAAACGACTAGATTAATCGAGCCAATATTTGTACCATTTGGGAAGGGTTAGCCAGGTTAACTTCTATAACTCTCATTTCCCATGGAATGATTTCTGCTTCCATGGCCGAGGACCCTCGGAGAGTGCTGAACGCATTACCGAGGTAATCCTATCGGGCATGGAAGCATACATTCCATTCTCTTTCTCTCAGACTAATGCTAAAAAATCTTGGTTTACTCACGCCTGTTCTACTGCTGTCCGCAATAAGGAGGAAGCATTCAAACGGTACCGACGCCTTAAAACTCAAGACTCTCATTCTTCATATGTTTCAGCCCGGAATCAAGCCAAATCTGTTCTTCGACTTGCCAAACACTCTTTCATCAATAATAAATGCACTGAACTATCCAACTCTAGCTCTTCCCAAGCTTTCTGGCATCTAGCCAAAAACCTCTCCAACAATTTCTCTTCCTCGTCTTTCCCTCCCCTTTCCCACTCTGATGGCACAACCATCACTTCTTCCTCTGACAAAGCTAAACTCTTCGCTCAAACTTTTGCTAGAAACTCCACCTTGGATGATTCCGGTGCTATTCCTCCCTCTCCGCCCTCTCTCTTACTTATGCCTAATATCCTAATCTCTTCTAAAGATGTACTTTCTACCCTCTCTGGGCTTAACACTAATAAGGCGTACGGTCCGGACGGTGTTCCTCCTGTTGTTCTCAAAAACTGTGCTTCCGTGCTGACTCCCTGCCTAGGCAAACCTTTCGTCTCTGTCTATCCTCTAACGTCTTCCCTTCATGCTGGAAGTTTGCTCACATTCAACCTGTCCCAAAGAAGGGTGACTGCTCTCAACCCTCCAACTATCGTCCAATTGCTCTTATCTCTTGTCTTTCTAAAGTTTTTGAAACTATTCTTGCTTCCAAATTTCTTAAGCATTTCTCTTCTCATAATCTGCTCTCAGATCGCCAGTATGGCTTCCTTAAGGGTCGCTCTACTGGTGATCTTCTTTCATATCTTACTAACTCTTGGTCATCCTCCTTTCGGGACTTCGGTGAGACTTTTTCTATTGCACTAGACATATCGAAAGCCTTCGATAGAGTCTGGCATAAATCTTTAATTTCTAAACTACCCTCCTTCGGTTTCTATCCCTCCATCTGTGCCTTTGTCTCTAATTTCCTTTCCGGCCGTTCCATAGCCGCGGTTGTGGACGGCCATTGTTCACTTCCTCACCCTATAAACTCCGGTGTTCCTCAGGGCTCTGTCCTATCTCCTATTCTCTTTCTAATTTTTATAAATGATCTCCTTAACTGTACCTAATTCCCATCCATTCATACGCAGACGACTCAACCTTGCACTACTCCATTAGTTTTTCAGAACGCCCCAGCCAGCAATCCCTCAACGACAAGCGTAATGAAGCCACAGAACTCTTAAATTCTGATCTAAATACTATTTCCAATTGGGGCAGAGAAAACCTTGTTAACTTTAATGCTTCCAAAACCCAATTTCTCCATCTATCTACCCGTCAGGATCTCCCAGTGGACTATCCCTTATTCTTCAACAATACAAAAATTGACCCTTCATCTTCTCTCAATATTCTTGGTGTCTCTTTTTCTTCTGCTCTCATTTGGAAGGACCATATTACCAGTCTTGCTAAGGCAGCCTCCCAGAAGCTGGGTGTGCTCAAACGCCTTAGGGGGTTCTTTTCCCCTGCACAGCTTCTTGCTCTGTACAGGGGCATAGTGAGCCCTTGTATTGAGTATTGTTCACATGTGTGGGGAGGTTCCTCTCACACTGCTCTCCTAGACAAAGTTGAAAGGAAGGCCTTTCGTATCATTAACTCCCGTCCACTCACCAACTCTCTGCAATCTCTCTCTCCGCCACAATGTTGCATCTCTCTCGCTATTCTATCGCTACTATAATAATCAGTGTTCCTCAGAGCTATCCCAGTGCATACCACCTCCTTTACGTAGGGCACGTGGTACCCGTCTTGCAACTCAATCCCACCCCTACTCTGTGCAACTCTCCAACCCAAGAGTGAAACGTTACTCTCAAACTTTCTTCTACTCAACAGCTGAGCTCTGGAACTCTCTCCCAGAATCAGTCTTTCCCTCTTCCTATGACTTAAATTGCTTCAAACTCCGTGTGTCCAGACATTTTGGCTCGAACGTCCCTTGATATTGGCCCTGTCACTCTTTCAACTATGGGGGAGGCACTCGCTATAGGCAGTTATGCCTTTTGCCTCCCTCAATCACATAGAAAAAAAAAAAAAAAAAAAAAAAAACGACTACATTAATCGAGCCAATATTTCTACCATTTGGGAAGGGTTAGCCAGGTTAACCTCTATAACTCTCAAACGACTAGATTAATAGAGCCAATATTTATACCATTTGGGAAGGGTTAGCCAGGTTAACCTCTATAACTCTCAAACGACTAGATTAATCGAGCCAATATTTCTACCATTTGCGAAGGGTTAGCCAGGTTAACCTCTATAACTCTCAAATGACTAGATTAATCGAGCCAATATTTCAATCATTTGGGAAGGGCTAGCCAGGTTAACCTCTATAACTCTCAAACAACTAAATTAATCGAGCCAATATTTCTACCATTTGGGTAGGGTTAGCCAGGTTAACCTCTATAACTCTCAAACGACTAGATTAATCGAGCCAATATTTCTACCATTTGCGAAGGGTTAGCCAGGTTAACCTCTATAACTCTCAAACGACTAAATTAATCGAGCCAATATTTCTACCATTTGGGAAGGGTTAGCCAGGTTAACCTCTATAACTCACACACGACTAGATTAATCGAGCCAATATTTCTACCATTTGGGAAGGGTTAGCCAGGTTAACTTCTATAACTCTCAAACGACTAGATTAATCGAGCCAATACTTCTACCATTTGGCAAGGGTTAGCCAGGTTAACCTCTATAACTCTCAAACGACTAAATTAATCGAGCAAATATTTCTACCATTTGGGAAGGGTTAGCCAGGTTAACCTCTATAACTCTCAAACGACTAAATTAATCGAGCCAATATTTCTACCATTTGGGAAGGGTTAGCCAGGTTAACCTCTATAACTCTCAAACGACTAAATTAATCGAGTCAATATTTCTACCATTTGGGAAAGGTTAGCCAGGTTAACCTCTATAACTCTCGAACGACTAAATTAATCGAGCCAATATTTCTACCATTTGGGAAGGGTTAGCCAGGTTAACCTCTATAACTCTCAAACGACTAAATTAATCGAGCCAATATTTCTTCCATTTGGGAAGGGTTAGTCAGGTTAACCTCTATAACTCTCAAACGACTAAATTAATCGAGCCAATATTTCTACCATTTGGGAAGGGTTAGCCAGGTTAACCTCTATAACTCCCAAACGACTAAATTAATCGAGCCAATATTTCTACCATTTGGGAAGGGTTAGCCAGGTTAACCTTTATAACTCTCAAATGACTAAATTAATCGAGCCAATATTTCTACCATTTGGGAAGGGTTAGCCAGGTAAACCTCTATAACTCTCAAACGACTAAATTAATCGAGCCAATATTTCTACCATTTGGGAAGGGTTAGCCAGGTTAACCTCTATAACCACAGACAACTAGATTAATCGAGTCAGTATTTCTACCATTTGGGAAGGGTTAGCCAGGTTAACCTCTATAACTCACACACGACTAGATTAATCGAGCCAATATTTCTACCATTTGGGAAGGGTTAGCCAGGGAATAGGTATGAAAATGTACAGACCATTTCCTCTACCCAGTTTCTTAGTTACAGAGGTTAGGGTTCAGTATTTCTGGACTACCATTTTAGAACAGGTTATAGCATGATATTGTCTATTTTTTTCCAGATGATGGTGAATTGCTATGTTACTATATCTTGGTTTCTCAGCTATAGTCTATTCGCTGCAAGTAGGCGAGAAATCATGACCTCTATCCTCTGTACCTCAAAAAGAACTAGAGCAAATTGGTAATAAATTGCCACACCTATTCCTTGACTGACTCTTCCCAAATGGTAGAAATATTCGTTCGATTACTTTAGTCGTTTTTGAATTACAGATGTTAGTGGTTACGATTTATCGCCTACTTACAGTGTGACGTCTACCAGCGTTGGCAGAATCTCCTCTCGTTAGCCACTAGCGCTCGCCAGGGACATCGAAATGGGCTACAGTTATCAGAGAATGTTGTTCTTTCTTTCCTAGTAATCGCATTGTCACAGACAGTCCAGTGGTGGTCTTTGTTTTCGTCTGTGACAACGGGAAGTATTTTATATCATTAATAGAATATAAGATGCATTGTGTAAAGTTAAGGAGAAAGAGCGATGTAGGCAGTGTGCGTGTGTATGTATGTGCTGCCTCCCTAGCTCGGAGGAGCTTTCCCGCTCGTGCGCAGGCTTTTCCACGCCCTTGATTGGCTGGCGGATCCTGGCGCGTCCTAAGGACGCCTGCTGCCTTGTGACGTCTCGGCCCGTGATTGGCCGACCATCACGCCCTTGCGGGCTCCTGTGTAACTAACCTCCTCCATGAGGGTTCCCAGGAGCTGTCCTCGTCAGGACAGGCTTGACGCGCGTGCTTCTAACATCCCCTTGCATACTCTCTCCCGATCACCCAATTTATCATTGTTTCTCTCACTCGATTCTCTTTTTCCATACTCTAACCTTTATTAACTGCACAACAATCCCCTTAGTTTCTGCATACGGTTTTCACAGCCGGCCCATTGTATTGCATGCGCCGTCCTCAGAGATATTTACATGTACTTAGAATAGGTTTGAGGGTTCTTAGTTAGTATAGGTTAAGAAGTGTGTGTGTCTCCATTATTGATTTAGTGTTTCTTCTCTTTTATTTAATGCTAGACTGGGATAGGGTAACTGTAGTCGTTGTCTCCGATGTGTGTACGGTTTGCTTATACCTATACGACTTCGACCGGTCCTGTGGTAGCCTGGAATGTCTTTTCGGTTGCGTCCTTTGCGAGTGCAGCATTGTGTTGACTGAGGGTTTTGGCCTGTACCAGTTCCACACTTTGCTGCCTCTTTGCTTGTCTTTAGAGGGTCGCCAGGATAGAACCAGATACTTGTGATCTGGATCTATCAAGAGAGCACCCTAGTCAATTAAGGTAACTTAAAGGATGCAGTCTTAAGGACATCGCTAGGCTACGAGCCTGTCTTGCTCAACCCCAGTTCCTTACCTAGAGTGTCCCAGCTAGACATTATTAGTCGAGTAGACACTTGTTAGTATTTAATATAAGCTCTTTGATATGTACGCATTATTATTCACAGCATTTATTAGTCTAGGTTGTTGTTGAGCTGCACAACCATAGCAGACTGTTTCGTTGATGAGGAAGTACTTCTTTTAGTGTCGAGCATTGCTACCGTTGCGCATTTATAGTATTCTCGTGTCAGTCAACATTATATGTCCTATCTTTTAGTGTATTCGATTTACACGTGTGGTGTCCTGCCGCCTGCCTTTATATAGTTAAAGATACGAGCATCTTATGAGCATCAGACTTTCTTCAGAAGTTGCCAGGTCTATGCTGTAGGACTATACTTCACTTTCTTTCAGATAGGAGTGAAGAGTTTATTGTTGTTTAGAGTAACTGCATTGAAGCATCTTTTTATTGTATTAAATCTTGCAGTTATTTAATTGATCTCTCCATAGGTTCTTTTTTATGCATTTTAATGTAACTTGCATCTTGTTTGTTATCAGGCTATAGCAGTGTGGGTTAGCCTGAAGTAGAGTACATTTATGCCCAGTTAAGGATACCCCGCTATCGCAGATTAACTCTGGAGAGTATAGGTGTTTTTGTTCGCCGGCATATAAGTTCGAGGGTTTTGATCTAGCGTATCGTTGTTGCATAGTGCCCTATTACTAGTCCAATCATTAAGTGCCCTTGTTTTATTCGTAGTCCCGGTCATAACAAATGGCGACCTTGCCTAGTATCTTATCTTAGTCGTCATAACAATGGGCGACCTTGCCTAGTATCTTATCTTAGTCGTCATAACAAATGGCGACCTTAGTCTAGGATTTAGTGAACTAAGAAATAATTGCAGGATTTTTGAACATTTATTTTTGAAGAATATTTTGGACAAGTTGGATTTTTTGTTGGCAACGTAGTATAGCACTTGAGTTATCTTCAAGCATTTTTTGAGTGAATAGTGCTACATGAGAGTTTAGGTACTTTTTTTTTGTTATAAACGTTGAGGATTTCCGGTGGACACTATGTCGAATGACGGATCAGTGCACAGTGAGGACACAGTACGGGAAGCAGGCTCTGAGGTGCAAAAGCTGGGTTTGTTAGAAGGCATTAGAGTAGTAACTAGTGAGGAGGATGCAAGGAAGTTTCTGGAGATGCCTATTACTGTTGACCGGGTGTCGGGGATTGATCGGTATGGTCTCCAGTGTTTTGCCACGGTCATGGGGCATGTTGGCACTAGCAGCATGACGAGAAGTGACCTGGTGGCCTGTGTGCTCGGTGGGGTGCGTGGGGCTTCGGGTGGAGCGGGAGCTGGGGCACCTTCGGCCCAGCCCCCATTCCACTCGACTCCTACCATGGCGCCCCCTCGGGCTCCGGAGCCGGATACGTTCCCGCAGGCCGATGCCCGATGGCGGTTGGATATGCCTCTAGGTGATTCACGGGGTGGGTCCCCGATAGTAGCATCCCCTCCTCAAGGTTCGTCTGCCGAGATGTTGTTTCAGCTCGAACTCGCCAAACTTAACCAGCAGGCTGAGCAACGAAAGCATGAATCTGAGCTTGAGATGGCTAAGCAGCAGATTGAGATGGCTAAGATTCAGGCCGAGGAGAGAAAGGTCATGTACTGTGCAGACATAGAGCTTGAGAAGTCTCGGGTGGAGTCGACAGGGCAGCGTCTCGGTTCTGGAATCGAGGTCTTGATCAGTCTTTATCGCACCTTCCTAAGTTAATCCCTGCATTTGACGAGTCGGGTGTCACCGAGTTTTTCCTGCGTTTTGAGAAGAAGTGCCGGGAGCACCAATGGCCCGAGGTTAAGTGGGCAGCCCTTGTTTCCTCTAGGTTGGTTGGCAAAGGACTCAAGGCATATGATGCGTTGCCCTTGGAGTCTTGCATCGATTATGAGGTATTGAAGGAAGCTGTTCTGCGGGCGTACAAGTTACAACCAGAGACATATAGGTGAAGTTTCGGGGTATTATGAAGGGTAGTGAGTGCACTTTTCTAGAACATGCCCGGGAACTGTCTGATGCTTCGAGAAATTGGCTGAGGTCAGAGAAGGTGACGACGTTCGAAGAGCTTGAGCAGTTAGTCCTTCTAGAGCAATTTTTTAAATGCACAGGCGGCGACCTAACTTTGAACCTAAAAGAGAAACAACCTAAAACTCTATAAAAGGCAGCTGAGATGGCTGACCTGAGATTATCGCTGATTCGTGGGTGCGTGTCTGCACAACGGACTGATGAAGTTAACAAGGGGCGCAACACTCCACCCCCCCCGAGTCAGTGATGCAACATTTAATAACGAAAGTAAGAGCAATGATACTAATTTTGATCACAAACCAAAAACCGTCCCGTTTAAGAAAGGTCAGGGCCCTTCCCCACCTCAGGGGAAGTCCAAGGGTGAAGTAGAATGTTTTAAGTGTCATCAAAAGGGGCATTTTGCACGTTCCTGCCCTAGTAACCAACCTACAGCAGTCGTGTCTTTGGCTAGCAACATTGGGGTGTCTCTGAGGTCTTCTGCGTTTACCCGGGGTGATATGTCAGATGCGGGGGCACAGCCAGTGAAGGAGTGTCCGGAAGGCTCGAAACCTGTCCGCGATGCTTTTTGAGACCATAGAGGGCGTGGCTGCGTGAGTTGGGCTGGTTGCAAGCATGGGTTGGAGTTGTTGCGTGATACAGGTGCATCCCAGACTCTGATGAAAACCTTTGCAGGCCAACCTATAAACGCGGCACGGGTAGTTGTGGTGCAGGGTATTAATGCTACACGGTCATACCTGTTGGTTCGAATGGAGCTGGAGGTTGATGGTGTGACACGAGAGATAGATGTGGGAATCGTAGAGAAACTGCCAGTAGAGGGCGTCGACCTTCTTCTCGGCAACGACTTTGCGGTGCCTACTTCTGAGGTTCCACCCTTAGTCGGTGCCGAGAGGGCGGCCGACGTGAGTAGGGAGGGGCAGGAGTTGGTCGAGAGAGGTCAATTACAGCAGATGGCGTGTGTTGTCACCCGATCTTGTGCATCTAAGGTGTCTCAGCCTATTCCTCAGTCTCTAGACCAGCGGAGGAACGGTCGGAAGGAGAAAGCTAAAGTTGGGAGAAGTTTTGTGAGTTTTGATCCAGCGGCTCTTCTTGGCGACTCGGTACTTGACCCAGAGGTGAGCTCCGGAGTGGCCCCAGAACCTGTCCTCCCTAGTAACATGGTTGGGCGTGATGGCACTCCGCGACAGAGTAGTTCCCAGGTGGAGGAGAGTTGTGGGAACGGGGCTATTGAACCCGAGGACGGGGAAACATGTCATGTGAACCTGTTAAAGTAGTTTGTGAGGCAACCACCTGAGCAGCCTACTGTCCCTGCGTTGGTCTGCAGCGGCCAAGGTGGAGAAGGAGTGGGGGGCAGTGGGGCACAGGTGGAGGAGAGTTGGGATTGTCATGTCTCGGCCGAGAAGTGGGCGGGGGACACGAGTCTAGTGGCTGTGGAAGCGCTAGAGCACCTGCCTGAGCAGCAGTGTGCAGCGCTCCAGCACCGGCTCAGTTCATACCCCACTGGTCGTGCCGAGCACCCAGGCCTCACAACTCATGCGTTGCATGATGTTCCGCTGGCAGGTCACTTGAGTGTTAGTAGACCGTTAGCCTCATTGTTTCGGTGGTTCAAAGTGGGCGACGAGGCTTTTGCATGGTTTTCAGGTCAGGGTCGACCCATGGCTGCTAAGGGTGGTGGTCAGAATAAGGACATTGAGCAGATTGGTGAGGTTGGCTGTGGAGTGGATGCGCCTGGTCGTCGCATAGCCTCCCAATGCTGCTCTAGTAATTTGCAACAGCCCTACCATAGACCGACTGTATCTGGCCATGTCCATGAAGGCGGTGATGCTGCGCAGGCAGGTGTAGTCGCAAGGAATGCGGGGGTGCGCATGTACGATATCGGCGGGGAAGCCTTAGCAATTATGAACTATGGGAGTGACTGCACAGGTGGTACTGATTGTCCCTCTCATGACCTGGCTGTTCTAGGGACGAAGGTGGAGAAGGAGGGAGACTATAGTTTAGAAGCTGCAGTCTCGGCTGGCTTGTGGGAGGGTACTAGGCATGTTGTTCTTTGAGATAAGTTGCAACCTGTTGTTCCTGAGCGCCAAGAGAAGTTGTTTACTAGGCTGTGGCAGTACGTCCGCATGTTTGTTGCTTCTCCAGGCCTGATGTATGGAGTAGAATCCGACATGGAGGCTAGAGACAGTGCAAGGCTCAAGTTAGTTCCCTACCGTATAAATCCTGCTCGACAGCCTGTCGTGAAAGCAGAGCTAGACGTCGTGTTGGAGAAGGGTCTGAGGGATAAAGGATATCGTGAGTGGTGCCAGTGAGTGCCAGTGAGTTTGCAACCTGAGTTAAGTGGCAAGATCCGTGTGTATGTTGATTGCAAGAGTGTGGAAGCATTATCCCTGACAGACGCCTATCCATTACCTAGAGTTGACGACACCATAGTCCGCATCGGGGCTGCCTCACTCATCACGAAGGTAGAACTAGTGAAAGGTTATTGGCAGGCCCCGTTGCCGGAGAGAGCGAAGAGAACTGCCAGTCTTGTGATGAACTGGGCAGTATATCAGTGTAAGGTGTTGTTTTGCTGCCAGAACACAAGTTGGATGTGTGGCATGTTAAGGGCACTGATAATGTTTTGGCTGATTGTTTGTCACGGGAGGGTATGTTTGCAGGAGAACCCTCGCCGTTCAGTCAGTGTGTGTTGAGAGTGGAGAAAAACCGGGCTTGCCCCTGTAGATCAGCCGTCAAAAACAACATTAAAATTAAAAAAAAATCACATATAAAACTCTTTCTTTTTGATAGTTAATGGTAAGTTGCCAATGTTATAGCTAAAGTCCTAAGTTGAACCTGTCTGTCACTTAGTAGGCTGGGCTCTGTGAAGCTCGCTCAGGGAGCATAGCAGGCTAAAATTATACTATTGTGTTTGGGAGGGGTTATAAGATTTTCTTTATGCTAATATGTTGTTTAATTTATGATTGAGCTTTGCATTTCATTTCTGGTGGAGTGGCTAGGTGTAGCGGGTCTTGTCGGCATTCTGCCTTGTCAGATATGGTGCTCGCCTAATGTTGAGCGTCCCATATCTTGGGCGGGGTGTGACGTCTACCAGCGTTGGCAGAATCGCCTCTCGTTAGCCACTAGCGCTCGCCAGGGACATCGAAATGGGCTACAGTTATCAGAAAATGTTTCTTCTTTCCTAGTAATCGCATTGTCACAGACAGTCCAGTGGTGGTCTTTGTTTTCGTCTGTGACAACGGGAAGTATTTTATATCATTAATAGAATATAAGATGCATTGTGTAAAGTTAAGGAGAAAGAGCGATGTAGGCAGTGTGCGTGTGTATGTATGTGCTGCCTCCCTAGCTCGGAGGAGTTTTCCCGCTCGTGCGCGGACTTTCCCACGCCCTTGATTGGCTGGCGGATCCTGGCGCGTCCTAAGGACGCTTGCTGCCTTGTGACGTCTCGGCCCGTGATTGGCCGACCATCGCGCCCTTGCGGGCTCCTGTGTAACTAACCTCCTCCATGAGGGTTCCCAGGAGCTGTCCTCGTCAGGACAGGCTTGACGCGCGTGCTTCTAACATCCCCTTGCATAATCTCTCCCGATCACCCCCTTTTTTCACTGTTTCTCTCACTCGATTCTCTCTTTCCATACTCTAACTTTTATTAACTGCACAACACTCCCCTTGGGTTCTGCATACGGTTTTCATAGCCAGCCCATTGTATTGCATGCGCCGTCCTCAGAGATATTTACATGTACTTAGAATAGGTTTGAGGGTTCTTAGTTAGTATAGGTTAAGAACTTTGTGTGTCTCCATTATTGATTTAGTGTTTCTGCTCTTTTATTTAATGCTAGACTGGGATAGGGTAACTGTAGTCGTTGTCTCCGATGTGTGTATGGTTTGCTTATACCTACACGACTTTGACCGGTCCTGTGGTAGCCTGGGTTGTCTTTTCGGTTGCGTCCTTTGCGAGTGCAGCATTGTGTTGACTGAGGGTTTTGGCCTGTACCAGTTCCACACTTTGCTGTCTCTTTACTTGTCTTTAGAGGGTCGCCAGGATAGAACCAGATACTTGTGATCTGGATCTATCAAGATAGCACCCTAGTCAATTAAGGTAACTTAAAGGATGCAGTCTTAACACCTTACGAGCGGCCTATGCGGTTTATTTATGTGTACCGCACAGCGGGGTGTTTTTAGCCAAAATAGGGCTGTTTACGTGATCATTTTCATGCCTAAATAAGACCCAGAACGTAAAACAAGTACCTATCCCTGAAAGGGCATAAACAGAGCTTTCGAATGACACCATTACGATCCTTGTATGATGGATAGTTTTCTTGCAATAACCGTGCAACGCGAGTGCAAAAAGCAGGTAATTCGGTACTTTCAGTACATAATTGAGTATGTAGCGAGTGAGAGAGGGAGGAGGGAGCTGAGATTTGTGTCAGTAGGTTCGCCGCGGTGGTCTGGAGCAGTCATACGCTCGCTAGTCTCCTGCCACCACTTGTCTCTCTCTCTCAGCCACATTACGTGCTGAAATTGCCACTCGAGTTATGTCGAGCGCCGCCACATAGTCCAGCTTTTTTTAACTCGACTTATGTTGCTCGCCGCTAATTAAGGGTTAAGGACATCGCTAGGCTACGAGCCTGTCTTGCTCAACCCCAGTTCCTTACCTAGAGTGTCCCAGCTAGACATTATTAGTCGAGTAGACACTTGTTAGTATTTAATATACGCTCTTTGATATGTACGCATTATTATTCACAGCATTTATTAGTCTAGGTTGTTGTTGAGCCGCACAACCATAGCAGACTGTTTTGTTAATGAGGAAGTACTTCTTTTAGTGTCGAGCATTGCTACCGTTGCGCATTTATAGTATTCTCGTGTCAGTTAACATTATATGTCCTATCTTTTAGTGTATTCGATTTACACGTGTGGTGTCCTGCCTCCTGCCTTTATATAGTTTAAGATACGAGCATCTTATGAGCATCAGACTTTCTTCAGAAGTTTCCAAGTCTATGCTGTAGGACTATACTTCACTTTCTTTCAGATAGGAGTGAAGAGTTTATTGTTGTTTAGAGTAACTGTATTGAAGCACCTTTTTATTGTATTAAATCTTGCAGTGATTTAATTGATCTTTCCATAGGTTCCTTTTTATACATTTAACGTAACTTGCATCTTGTTTGTTATCAGGCTATACCAGTGTGGGTTAGCCTGAAGTAGAGTACATTTATGCCCAGTTAAGGATACCCCGCTATCGCAGATTAACTCTGGAGGGTATAGGTGTTTTTGTTCGCCGGCATATAAGTTCGAGGGTTTGGATCTAGCGTACCGTTGTTGCATAGTGCCCTATTACTATTCCAATCAGTAAGTGCCCTTGTTTTATTCGTAGTCCCGGTCGTAACAACAGCGAATAGACTATACTACGTAGATTTTGTAGAGAAATAGGTTAATTATGATAATTTGGTATAAATACGATGCCTGGACATATTAAATTCATAGCTTCCCATTAAGTGGCAGGTAGTCGGTTTATCTCCCTCCCATTAGCTTTGATATTATATGACGTTCGTTCCATTAGTTTGGCGATTTTAAGACATTCCACCCCATTTTTTTCAACATAAATACGTTGTGTGCCAGTTAGGTGTCGAGTTTTTCCTGGCGAGCGAAAGCGAGCATGTAATTCTGGGAGGGACAGGCTTTCGGCCAGGACATTTGTCTTCGGAAAAATTTGCACATTTATCTAGAAGGGGGTCTGGGGAGTGTGTTTTTTTTTTTTAGCTTGATGGAGGTCTAGCAAGGTTACTATAATACATATATATATATATATATATATATATATATATATATATATATATATATAGACAACAAAATAACCATTATCCCCTTAGGTATAGAGAAATCAGCTGAAATAATACCAACTAACGTGATTCTGGCTTTCTCTATGTCACCACCTATTTGCCAATCTCACCTTCGATTACGCCACTTATGTAGAATCCTCTTATTTAGTTTACTATGATTTCAGCTACATGTAGACGATTCGATGAGGCTTGGGAAGGATCTGTGGTAGCTCAAAGGATTAAATGAGGTATAGTCTGTAGCCTTTTCATTGTTAAGGGTTCTGCCGAATCTGAATACAATGGTCTACTAACAGGTAATAATTTAATAAAATCGTCGACTACTGACCAGAATAAACTGTCAAAACGCGTCATAATCCTCAAGGGCTTAAAACTAGATATCCAAAAGACGATTCACGCAACCAACCACTCTGCTATACTAAGGGGAAGTATGTATGTACCCCCTTCTCCTTCATGCTTAGCCTCATTAGTTTTCATATTCAAGGTGATAATACTTTCGCCCATTTCGTTGTCAATATTAACACCTTTTGTACCACATTGGTTATTGACAAGTCTGTAATTCTGGAGGAACCAGTCTTCGGCCAGGGCATTTTTCTACCGAAAAATGTACAAATTTATATCGAAGGAGGTGTTGAAACGGCATTTTAAATAATTTGATAGAGGTCTAAGGAGCAAACTAAAACAAATATATATACCGGTCATTAATATATACAGTATATATATGATTAAAACATTAAAATAACGTCCCCGTAATTTTGGTCAGGTGGTTAAAGGAATTGTCCACCACCCTGTATTTCAAGGGTAATTAACCCTTTCTGTACCGGAGACGTCTTTTTTATTTGATTTCAGCCACATGTAGACGATTTGGTGAAGCTTAGAAAAGATCTGTGGTAGCTCAATGGATGAAAACGGGTTGCCTGTAGCCTTTTTATTGTTAGAGGTTCTGCTGAAGCTCAATAATATCGTCTAATACTTGCCAGAATATAATGAAACGGACGTCGCCGGTACAGATGGGGTTAACCCAGCCAGAACCGGTGGCATCCATTTCAATATATTCTGGCAACTATTTGACGATTTTCTTAAGTTTAGAAAGGGCCTCCAGCAATTAACAGGGTCCGAACTATCTCACTTAACTCTTCTTACTACCACAGACCCTTCCTAAACTGCACAACATCGTTTTTATATAGCTAGAATATAACTGAAAAGACGTTGCCGGTACAGAAGGCGTTAAGACTAATTGATATTATTGTCAGTAGCCTTTTAATGGGTAAACGTCCTTTCTAAGCTGAATAGAATCGTCTAATAGTTGTCAGATCTTAATAACTGGATGGGAGCCAGACACCAGAGGAACGATACAGCCCTCATGTAATTGCAGAACTCCTTTATGACAAGAAATTGGTGAGGGGAAATGTCCATATTATATAATTGGGGATTTAGATTTTTAAACTATATTGCTTGTGAATCCCTTCGAAGCCACACTTTTCTCTCACACAATCACTCTCTCTCTCTCTCTCTCTTTATATATATATATATATATATATATATATATATATATTATATACACACAGATAAAGAGAGAGAAGATGAGGGATCAGAGGGTGCCACTCAAATTTGTTGAGTATTTTGTACCATTGTAAGATATCAAAGTGTATCCTAGAGTAAGGTGTGACCAAATTGCCAACCCTGCTCAGGTTTATTGGCCCCATATGGGGCAAAAAATATGCGTAAAACAGGTTTTTCGCGAATATTTCACAGCCGGAGGCCGATGGCAAGAAGTTAGGACGACTAGCAGTCAGTCCGCATCGTCCTACGACTGGGAGAGGGAGTGAGCCGCCGCTCTCTCTCCTCTCCTTTCCTGTACCAACCTGTCCGGTCACCATATGGGGTCCATAATCCCACTTGTGTACTACAAATTTCCCCTTCCTATCAAATTTTTTTTTAGCCCCAGAGTTCTGCCTTGTTGTCACCCAAGACCCTCAGCCATCCCCTCCACGGCCCTGCAACCAAATTAATCCAGCTTATGTAATGTATGATATATGCCTCACTTTTGTTGACCCTTTTTATTATTATTATTATTATTTATTTTTAAAGACCTAATATTAACAGTAGTGTAATTTGCTCTTAACATAATATTAAGCATTAATTGTAGTTTCTATTGGTAACAAGAAATTTAAAATCCATCAATCAGTTTTTGGATGAGAGCCGTTTAAAGTGCCGGTCCCCATATGGGGCCACATTGCTAATTTCGCCACACTTCTGGAACAATACCTTAGCAGGGTTAAGGGGGCCCACCTCTTTTGTTTTTGTAATCTCTCTCTCTCTCCCTCTCCTATTCATATCACTTCACTTAACCCTCCCGCATTCGGTAACTTAAATATGTAACTTATGGTAAGGCCTTCTCTAATTTGCCAGGAAATGTCAGGCTGGGCGAGTTTTCGAAGCCTTGTGTTTTTCTGTATTTTCATCAACCAGAATGCTGTTTATTGTGATGTATCATATGTCAATGGAAAGAGGAATATTTATAGTACATGATAAAACAAAACAAAATGTAAATAAATCGAAATATGAAAGTGTAAATGAGCCCGGAATACAATTATTTCCATGCAATTGTCTTCACACCGTCTTATCTCTAAATTGTGAGTGATGACCATATATTTTTTTTTGCTCAAATAATAGTATTTATTTGTTCTCCTCTTTCCAAATCTGAAAACAGAAATTGTTTATCTTCAATAGTTCTCAAGCAGTGACAAAAAAAAAAATATATAATTTTGATTAATATGGTTTATAACATTTTCGTTTTATTTCGTTGCTACGAAGTGTATGATTTTAAATTTAGGGTGTATGAATATGGCAAATAATGCTGATGAGTATAAAACAAACTAGAAGTTCCTACGACAAATACTTTTTGCGCTATGAATATTTGAAATGAAGAGCCAAAATGCGAATATTTACGCTTCACCCGTCTCTGTTCCGCCGATGCTAGCCGGGTTCCAAGCTGTTCCCCACCTCGGCGTTGGGTTATTTGCTCGGATACGTATATAACTTTATATCACCGTCATCGGAAAATTATGCTCTTTCTAATGGTGAAAACCAAAATATTATAGCGTAATTGGTTCGCGAGCTATGCGCAATTGTTTCCATGCATTGTTATTGTTATGTAAATATATGAGAATGTTTATACAGTTGTATATCTTTGCCACAATGTATAACACTTATATAAATATATATATCTATCTATATATATATATATATATATATATATATATATATATATATATATATATATATATACAAGGTGTCAAACAAAATATAATGAATGGTAACAAAAATATGTGTATGTGTGTGTGGGTATCTATATACAGTATACTGTATATATATATATATATATATATATATATATATATATATATATATATATATATATATATATATATATATATATATATACAGTATACATACAAGGTGTCATAAATATATATATATATATATATATATTTATGTGGTATATATATAAAATAAATAAAATAAAAATATAAATAAAGTGAAATAAATAACATAACATAAATAACAACAGTAATAAATAAAATAAATAAATATATGAATAAAATAAAAATATAATAATAATATAAATACTCGATTATGGGCCTTGGGCTTGCTCGGGACCTTGGGGCTGATCCGCTAGATACCCTGGGCAACAGGAATAAAAAAAAAATATATATATATATATATACAGTATATATATACAGTATATATATAATTATATATATATATATATATATATATATATAATACATATATATATATATATATATATACGATATATATATATATATATATTTATATATATATATGGTATATATATATATATATATATATATATATATATATATATATATATATATACAGGGTGATTCAGTAACCCTTTTCATAAATTTCATGGCAAATTCGGGAGACAAAAATAAGACTAATTTACTCTATGACCCTTAGGGTGAGTCATTGATATGATGGAGATATTACACCTTTAAAGTTATCGATAGATAGAAAAGAACAAAATCTAAGGAGTGAAAATGAAAATGTCGTTGCTAACTGGCAGGATAGTGCAACCAAGACTTGGTATCAAAATGTATACTGTAATACTGTATTGTAAAGTATTTGTAAATAAAGTATGTACAAACATGAGATTTTCATTAACCATAAATTTATTTATGATGAAATAATAACAAAAACCAACATAATGAGGAGCTTTAAAACACCACATGAAACAATTACTGTACAAACCATCAACAGCATTAATCAATAATGATAACAATAAATTTCACAATACTGTATAAATAATTAATGATAACATGCTAATGACATAACTTGACCTAATAATAATAATAATAATAATAATAATACAACTACGACTATTACTACTACTATTACAGCTACGATGAATAGAGTATTAATTATGATGATGGTGATAAAATGCTAATGTTCTTTTGAGCATTGAGACAACTGCTACCATATGCAACCATTTACATACCATGTGTAAGCAAAGAAACAATCTTTAGATTCATGTACAGATTGATTCAAGATTCATTAAGTCGAGCGGAGTATCAAAGCTCAAAGTCGGCAGGAAGATCCCTCCTCCTCCACCACTTACTCCTCCTCCTCTTCCTCTTACTTATCCTCCACCGCCTGCTTCTCCCCTTGCTACTACTACTACTAATACAATGATTATTAATAATAATGATGATGATAATACAAATACAGTAGTAATGTACCTTTGTAAATTGCGAAACGAACTGCATCCAGCGACCGTATGGACCCATTTTGATACCAAGTCTTGGTTACGCTACCCTGCCAGTTAGCAACGACATTTTCATTTTCACTCCTTAGATTTGTTTCTATTCTATCTATCGATAACTTTAAAGGTGTAATATCTCCATCATATCAAAGACTCACCCTAAGGGTCATAGAGTAAATTATTCTTATTTTTGTCTCCCGAATTTGCCATTAAATTTATGAAAAGGGTTACTGAATCACCCTGTATATAAAATAAATGAAATAAAAATATAAATAAAATTAATTAAATCAAATCAAATAAATAAATATATAAATAAAATAAAAATGTAATAATAATATAAATACTCGATTATGGGCCTTGGGCTTGCTCGGGACCTTGGGGCTGATCCGCTAGACACCCTGGGGAACAGGAATAAAAAAAAAAAAAATATATACTGGGTATATATAATTATATATATATATATATATATATATATATATATATATATATATATATATAAATATAAATAAAATAAAAAATATAATAATAATATAAATACTCGATTATGGGCCTTGGGCTTGCTCGGGACCTTGGGGCTGATCCGCTAGACATCCTGGGGAACAGGAATAACAAAAAATATATATACGGTATAATTATACAGTATATATATATAAAATAAATAAAATAAACATAAATAAAATGAAATAAATAAAATAAAATCAATAAAAACAATAATAAATCAAATAAATAAATATTTAAATAAAATACAAAATATAATAATAATATAAATACTCGATTATGGGCCTTGGGCTTGCTCGGGACCTTGGGGCTGTTATATACTGTATATAGGCTATATATAATATATATATATATATAATATATACTGTAATATAACTAAAATTCCATAGAGTACTTACCATACTTCCTGTAAGCATTCCTGTGACATCTTCGTGATTATAATGTATTTATTTCGTAGGCAGTATTTATTGATAAATATATTATTTGTCCTTCAAACAAAAAATAGTGTAAAGTCATCAATGATACTTAGACAAAACTGCATCAATACTCAAGGGGTTAACCAAGATTCACTCCACTCAGTCACCAAAAGTCACAAGTAACATCTTATATACATATATAGTTAGAATTATTCACTAAACACTTTCACTGGGTAGATGAAATAATCCATAATTGCCTGCCTATAGCTAGGCATGGTGGGCCAGATGGAGGGAGCCCAGAATTTAAAGGGCCGGGACCCTGCCTCACAGTCTGGGGGCCGGAAAACTACTGACTTAACAAAGGCCCGGGCTCCTCAGAGAGGGACACTATGTGGTTGCTAGATACTTCCTTTTGTAACTTACTAATGCCTAACTTACCTAAAATGCCAAATTGCGTCAAAATCGACTCATAAACTTATTTTTGGCGAATATTTCTAACTTACAGGTGGCATTATGACGCGATTGCGTCATACGAGCACTCTTCGAGGGGTGGCATTAGGACGCGATTGCGTCCTAAAATGCGGGAGGGTTAACAAGCACTACACTTAACAATGCAACTTTCCTAAGTTGCATAAGATTGTTTATAAGTAGCTAGCATAATATAGAAAATACGTCATTAACAGAGTTAAGGGGGGATGGATCGTTTTTCTGGTCCCCATTTTCCCTCATGTTTAGACCCATTAGTTTTCGAATTTGACGACGTTCGGCCCACTAGTTAGGCGATTTTAAGTCTTTTCATCGCATATTTTGGCCAATATTTAGACCTTTCGTACAATTTACGTGTAGATTTTTTACTGGCGAGCGATAGCGAGCCTGTAATGTATGAGTAACCGGCCTCTGGCCGGGACATTTGTCTAACGAAAAATGTACAAAGGGTTGTTTGTCTTGACCACTTTCTCCCTTATGTTTAGCCCCATTAATTTTGATATGTTATGACGTTGGACCCATTAGTTTGGCGATAATAAGTCCTCTCGCCTTATGAACATTTTAAGACTTTTCGTGCCAATTAGGTGTCAAAATTTTCTTGGCGAGCGAAAGCGAGCCTGTGATTTATGAGGAACCGGCATTCGACCGAGACATTTTTCTACCAAATAAATTTACAAAATTTTGCTCGCAAGGGGGTATTGGGGGTATTGTTATAAGCTTGATGGAGGTCTTGGGAGCAAACTAAAAATCTTCCCTTAACCGGGAAGACAGGTTGACTATATTTAGACGATTGTGTCCAGTTTAAGAAGGATCTGTCGCAGTAATAAGGGTCAAGTGTGATAGTTCGAAGTCTGGTTATTGCTGGAGCCCCATTTTTAACTGTAGCCTACCGCTACCAGGAGTGAATGTTAGTGGTTACCGTGACAGCATACATTATTATTGAGTCATTGACTGACGAGTAACGACTCATACTTTCATAAGTCTAGACGTGACTCTTGATTGACTTATACGACTATTTTTTTGTTTTAATAAGTGTTGTGAGCCTAGCGCCGACTTGAGAAATTCACTACAGAAAAACTAAATTTACATTTTCAAAGTTTTATGATAGATTGTTGAGGTTTCTATTTGGGTTTATATTTGTTTTTATCTATTTTATTGTTATATAGGCTACTTATATAGAGTTTACCAGGGCGATTGACCGATTGTAGAGTACTACTGGAAGATGCTTTGAATAGGCTACTATTACTTTGGAATAGTTTTTATTGTTTTGACTACTGGCTGGTGAACTTATGCACTAAGGTAATTTTATTATTTTTATATTATTAATTGTTTATATTAAAATACTGTAGGCTATCCTAAATATATCAACCCAACCTAACCTAGATTAACGTAACCTAACCAGATTAACTTAACTTATCCTTGCCAAACCTATATTAATCTAACCTATCCAGATACAATACAAAGATTAACAAGTCGATATCAAGTTTATGAAAATATATTCCTAAGTCTTCATAAATTTTGAAACTTTTTTAGGGTGATCTGATTTGTCATTATTAGCGGAATAATCGGAATTTCATATTTACCTATTATATTTCGATTTTAAAATACGGCACTGATAGACAGGGCTATAAGGATGAGGGAAACTGAGGGGTAAAAGCAGTAAATAACATAACATTAATGTAAAACTGAAATTCAACCTAACCAACTAACCTAACCAGGGTGTCAAAACTCAAAAGAAAGCCGATTCCATTCTGTTTAATCTAGATCAACCTAACCTAACCTAGATTACTCAATTTAAATTCAGAGGTAAGCGGGCATCATGGTGCTGAAGGGGTTAATCTTATTGATTGTGTTCTACTGTCCATCCCCATCTAAGTTTTCTAACTCAATAACAATATTTCCTATTCGACAGAAGTGTAGTTGATTGTAAGCTAATGCTTATTTCATTTGTTCATATAATTATTTATGTACAACAGGATGCACATACTCATTCATTAATCATCTGATCTTGGCATTCTATGATTCTTTTAGCCTATGTTTTGGAAAGCTGTGTCTAAGCAGTAAGCTACAACTACAACCTACAGCATATTATAGTTTTAGCTTTCTAGGTCTGTGTTTAAGGGTTTTAGAGGGAAAAATCAAACCAATGCTAAATTCACATGAAAACAGTTAGCTGTTAACTGTTATCGTTAGCTTCCGCTAATTTCTTCAGCAATTTAGCGATTTAGTGTTATCTCAGCTAACATTTTAAGTTAGCTGATTAGCGGTTATCTCAGCTAACTTTTCGGTTAGCTGTGCCCACCACTGCGAGTCAGTCTTCGAACCAGACTTGGTAGTATCAAACTTAGCAGGTTGACCAGAGCATTTGGTATATTCAGTCTTCAGACCTAAAGTGCTAGTCTCATACCTAGCAGGTTTACCATTAACACTTGGTACTATCAGTCTTGAGACCTGATGTCGGTACCGAACAGAAGGTTCCGTCTCGTACCTAGGTTTGTTCCAATCTTCAGACCTGGAGATGCTAGTATCGACCCTAGCCGAATTATTTCTCCCAGGTTAAGTGACATAGTATGTCCTAGTCCTAGGAATGCTGGTTTCTATTCGGTGTGAGCTAGACGGGCACGATCTGATGTCCCGGCCAAAGGCCGATTCCCCCATGTTTACAGGCTGGCCATCACTCGCCAGGAAAAAAATGACACATAAATTACACGAAAGGTGTTAATATTTACAATAAAATGGGGCAAAAGGTCTTAAAATTGTCAAACTAATGGGTCAAATGTCATATAATCTGAAAACTAATGGGTCAAAGCATGAGGGAGAAAGGAGCCCAGAAAATATTCAAGTATCCCCCTATAAAAGCATCTCATCCCAGCCTGAATAATTAAGAATGATCAGACAACCCAAGCATATTACATTTATGACATGTTTTATTAAAGAGGGGAACACTAAACTATTCATTTTCTCTCCCAATACATTTATGACATGTTTTATTAAAGAAGGGAACACTAAACTATTCATTCTCTCTCCCAATACATTTATGACATGTTTTATTAAAGAAGGGAACACTAAACTATTCATTCTCTCACCCAATACATTTATGACATGTTTTATTAACCCTCTCTGACATATGACGCGATTTTGAGCCTATTGGGGATACTTTAAAACCTTTGTTACCATCAGGGGTATTTAGAAATCATTAGTTTAGTTACTTCATCCTCTGCAGTTGTCTTTGAGTTAGCTGTGGGCAGAAAACTAATTTTGGAGAGGCAATTATAAGAGTGAGAGAACTCTATTTCTTATTGCTAATCTGGCAACCTCTGCGTCATATGAGCGTGAAAGGGTTAAAGAAGGGAACACTAAACTATTCATTCTCTCTCCCAATACATTTATGACATGTTTTATTAAAGAAGGGAACACTAAACTATTCATTCTTTCTCCCAATACATTTATGACATGTTTTATTAAAGAAGGGAACACTAAACTATTCATTCTCTCTCCCAATACATTTATGACATGTTTGATTAAAGAAGGGAACACTAAACTATTAATTCTCTCTCCCAATACATTTATGACATATTTTATTAAAGAAGGGAACATTAAACTATTCATTCTCTCTCCCAATACATTTATGACATGTTTTATTAAAGAAGGGAACATTAAACTATTCATTCTCTCTCCCAATACATTTATGACATGTTTTATTCGCATTATTAGATTCAAACATGTTCATTATATTCTGGCAACTATTAGACAAGTTTATTCAGCTTAGGAAGGACTTGTACCTATTAAAAGGCTACAAACTATTTCAATTAATCCTTTCAGCTGCCATATATTCTTCGTAAGCTGCACAAAATCGTCTAAATATAGCCTGAATAAAATTAATAACACGTCTTCGGTACAGAAGGGGTTAATTGAATAAGTGAAGGGTGCCCAATACCAAACAAATCGCCTTCTCCAAAAACAAACCCTGGAACCTCGGGAGAAACCGGTTTAACCCTTTGAGTACCAACGACGTGTTATATTCTAGCTATAAGACGATAATATGCAGTTTAGGAAGGATCTGTTGGTAGTTAAAAAGGTTGGTTGGGATAGTTTGAAGCCTTGTGTTATTACTAGAGGTCCTTCCTAAGCTGAATAAAATTGTCTAATGGGTGCCAGAATATAGTGAAACGGACGTCACCGTTACAAAGTGGGCTAAGGGGGAAGTAGTTTTTTTTCTGGACTTCCTTCTTCCTTATGTTTAGTAACATTAGTTTACAGATTGTAAGACGTTCGTTCCATTAGTTTGGTGATTTTGAGAGCTTTCGCCCCTGTTCTTTGTCAATACTAAGACTTTCGTGCCATTTAGGTGTCAATTTTTTCGTGACGAACGATAGCGAGCCTGTAATTTTGGAGGAACCTTTCGGGCGGGACATTATTCTACCGAAACATGTCCACATTTATCCTGGAAGGGGGTCTAGGTGTTCTTTAATACTTGATAGAGGTCTAGCGAGGAAACTGAACAAATATATTATACAAACAGATAAATAAATAGACCAAGAAATAACCACTACACCCTTAATTCCTAAGTTGAAGGTCCCTTATGATATCATATATACTTGAACAAAACAACTCACTGATGTATAAAGATATCCATATTATAATTGTTTACCACTGTTTGACCCTACTATAACTCTCTGGAAAGGCTAGATTACAACTAGTCTTATTTGTATGTAATGTATGTAGGCTATTAACACCTTACGAGCGGCCTATGCGGTTTATTTATATGTACCGCACAGCGGGGTGTTTTTAGCCAAAATAGGGCTGTTTACGTGATCATTTTCATGCCTAAATAAGACCCAGAACGTAAAACAAGTACCTATCCCTGAAAGGGCATAAACAGAGCTTTCGAATGACACCATAACGATCCTTGTATGATGGATAGTTTTCTTGCAATAACCGTGCAACGCGAGTGCAAAAAGCAGGTAATTCGGTACTTTCGGTACATAATTGAGTATGTAGCGAGTGAGAGAGGGAGGAGGGAGCTGAGATTTGTGTCAGTAGGTTCGCCGCGGTGGTCTGGAGCAGTCATACGCTCGCTAGTCTCCTGCCACCACTTGTCTCTCTCTCTCAGCCACATTACGTGCTGAAATTGCCACTCGACCTATGTCGAGCGCCGCCACATAGTCCAGCTTTATTTAACTCGACTTATGTTGCTCGCCGCTAATTAAGGGTTAAGTGTGTGACGCTTCTGCATAGTAGCCACGTGCGGGCATGCGCGCGCGTCGGCTGCCCAGCCGTTTAGTAACCGGCTGGCGGCAACCGGCCGGCCGGCTTTTCCTTAGTATATATCCTACGACAATGTAACTAATGTCTGGGATATTCTTATGTTGTTTCACAGTTTGTAGCTGCCCTTATTCTTAACCAACGCATCTTAGTATATTTTATTCTCGATAGTTGAGTGTTTCATTATAATATATAAGATGTAAGTCTAGTGAGAGTGGGAGGAGACGAGCGGGAGAGAGAGACCGGCTGGGGGACGTTGCTTCGCGCGGAGAGTCTAGTTTGGGACGAGCCTGATGTTGCCTGCCATATGCATTTGTTGGCAACGTCAGGCTTAGTTTCGACTCACGCACGGGGTAGACGATTTTGACCCGGCAACTGTGTTGAGTGTTGCCAAACCTGGGATGTATTCTGCATGCCTAGGGCGGGGTCCAGACAGATTCAAGACTCAGAGCTCACCTCACTGTCGTACCCTTCGGACCCCCTTGATATCTATCCCTCTCAACCCCACTTAGATACTTTCTCTCTTACTTTGTATACCTTCCTTCCACTACTTCACCAATCTATTTAATTATCCCATCCCCTTGATAGACCTTATATCTATTATTGTATTAGCGACGAGCTCTCAGATAACTAGATAGGATTTTTGGCCTTATGCAGAGACGTAATTGTTAATGAGACCTAGGAAGCTTTTTTGTTGTCTCATATTTGGTGGTTTCATGCTTGCTAGTGTGTTCTTATGTCAGGTTAGCAGGGGCTAGACCGGAGGGGAGGCTTTTTGTGATCGTTTAAGTAAAGTCTGCTGGTGCGAGTCCTGTGGACCCGCACGACTTTACTAGGATACCCGTGGGAGTCTGGGGGCATTTTCTTGTCTGTGTCCCTGTGTGTCTAGTGTTGTGTTGTGTGAGGGCCCTTTCCTAGTCCACTCAGCACTGCGCTAGCACGTCTTGCTTTTGTTTTAGGGTCGCCAGGAGAGAGTCAGATACTTGCAATCTGAGTCTCTCAAGAGAGCACCCTTTCAATTAGAGTAATTTGGCGCACAGACTTGGGAACGTCCCTAGGCTAGAGCAGGTGGCTCAGCCCGGGTATCCGAAGCCTATATCCTTCCAGCTAGACCTCTGCCACCTGGCAGATTAACAGCTAGGGGTTTATTATTTCTGTATGCTTGTTATTGTGCCACAGTTTACCGTTTTTGTGAGCATTGTGAGTCAGGGTGTGGCTTAGAGACTCTGTCCGAGCAGGCTTGCCTGACTAAGAGTGAGAAGCACACCTGTATGTGGTTATGTTGCGAGTTGCTGCCTTTATTTAATTATACCTATGCCATTATACACTGTATGGCCTATCACTAGTATTTATTCCTGCTTATTAGTTAAGAGTTCTCTAAATCCGTAACGTACTTTCTTTGCTAAGCATCAGATCCTACAGTAGCCAGCCGCATGCAATTTAGAAACCCGCATCTTGTCTACCGGTACAATGTTTTGAGGACTGTTTGCTTTCACCTTCTTTCACGCAGGGGTGATTAGTTGTATTAATTAACGTAACATTAAATGTACTTTCTTCTAGTTTGTTATTAAATTGTTTCTGCAATTTAATTCCGTTATCTATCTTTTCCTTGAAGCTTTAAGTCAACTTAATTGTGTGATCTTTTATATAGCCTGCTTGACTATCAGCAGTCTATAGTGCGTGCACCCTGTAACCGAGTCATAGGATACCTTGTTGTCCAGGCAGGACTCTTGACGGTATAGGGTGGTTTGTTGCCTGGGTTTATAGATAAGGGTTGGATCTAGCGTTTTCTGTTGTTGCTTGTTGCCGTATACCTAGTCCAATAGAAAGAGCCCAGTGTTTATATATCCCAGGACGTAACAAGTGTGTACTGCAATTATTCGTGATATTATTTACATTTTGTCTATGTTTATGAAGGAGACACAGGAAGGTTCCCTGTAACGAGTGTCTCCCCCAGAGCCAAAAGAGTGACAGAAAGCCAAATTCATGGGAGTTATGGTAAAAAAAAAAAAAATGGACTCGCGAAGTTTACAGCAGGTTAAGTCGTAAGATTAAGGACAGATTGGGTGAGGGAGAGAGTTCCAGAGTTCACAAGTTGAGTATAAGAAATAATATATAATTATACTGACGGAGCAAAATCTCAATATACAGGCATATTGAAGTATAGTTTGTCAGGGGAACTGAATAGGAAATGCTGAGAACGCGTGAATAGAGGGGAGAAAACAAATACGTGCATATTTTATTGTGTAGTCCTGTACGGAAGGGGAATGTCCCACAAAGCCAATGCAGTAACTTGTGTGTGTATGATATTAAACGCATATTTTATTGTGTGGGGAAGTACGGAAGGGGAATGTCCCACAAAGCCAATGCAGTAACTTGGGTGTGTATGATATTAAACGCATATTTTATTGTGTGGGGAAGTACGGACGGGGAATGTCCCACAAAGCCAATGCAGTAACTTGGGTGTGTATGATATTAAACGCATATTTTATTGTGTGGGAAAGTACGGAAGGGGAATGTCCCACAAAGCCAATGCAGTAACTTGGGTGTGTATGATATTAAACGCATATTTTATTGTGTGGGGAAGTACGGAAGGGGAATG
The DNA here is from genome assembly GCA_032716605.1 of Paralithodes platypus. NCBI lineage: Eukaryota > Metazoa > Arthropoda > Malacostraca > Decapoda > Lithodidae > Paralithodes > Paralithodes platypus. The sequence continues at coordinate 12,460,555 of CM064512.1, forward strand.
TCCCACAAAGCCAATGCAGTAACTTGGGTGTGTATGATATTAAACGCATATTTTATTGTGTGGGAAAGTACGGAAGGGGAATGTCCCACAAAGCCAATGCAGTAACTTGGGTGTGTATGATATTAAACGCATATTTTATTGTGTGGGGAAGTACGGAAGGGGAATGTCCCACAAAGCCAATGCAGTAACTTGGGTGTGTATAATATTAAACGCACAAATCTGCATGAAAAGGGATATATATTTTATTTGGTATATAATGTAGCGTGTTTGCATAGTAACCTATACTCTCTTCTCATTGGTGTGGCACGGATTTACAATGCAATACAAATGTGTTGATAGTTTCCTAAACAAATATTGACATTGATATTCTAACTATGTGTAACAAACAATATTAAAATGCTAAGTATTCTAAGATGTGTTTACAATTTTACGTTACAAAAGCTAACACGTGAATTGAGAATATGTCAGTAACTGACACATGAATACACTACATTCATTAATGGCAATATAGTGTCACTAATTTACGGCTTACCATTTATTGCATTGGTTGCCGAGTATATTGGGGCACCCCTTATTCTATTTTCACTAGAGAACCCAGGTTAGAATTATTGGGATCAAGGCATACTAAATTATATAAATATATATATATATACAGTATATAATATGCCTTACCTATGGGTATGGCAGGTTAGTGGATGGATTAGCCGAACACCACTGTAGAAATATAGTGCTAACAAAATACACAGAGGGCCTCTGAGTCGGACGGATCCTAAATTGAGTGGTCAATCCTGTAAGTCCTCCACTAAACTGGCTCGGGTTGTCCCTCTCACAGGGAATAGGTCCGCTTGGGGGCATTCTGTGTATGGCCACCCTCGTAAGGGGAGTAAGGCGTCCGGCAATAGATAGATAGATAGATATATATATATTGAGTAGAACCTCTGCTGGAGACCTAGGGCACCGCAATTTCCATAGTAGAAGGACAATGAGGGAAATAACGCCGGGAACCATCTTAGTTTATTCAAATTTTTGGCACCTTATGGAGCCTTCATCAGGAACTATATGTACAAAGCTTGTGCTTGTTCCCCGCTTGATATTTAAGCATTGATTTTCCTTTATGATTTGAACAATGTCCAGATTTTCAATGTTATTTCAGTGTCCTGTCTATTAGAGAGTAGTAATTTTCCTATTAGATGATTATACAAATCATTTACTTTAAGATTGTAACTAGAATTGTGTGATATTTTGAACTTTTAATTTGTATTTTCAATTATTAATATTTAGCCCTACTTGATTGTTTACTGAGTCTAATCTCTTTTTTAGGGTATATATAGTTCCTGATGATGCATGAGGTACCGAAAATTCGAATATATTAAGATGGTTCCTGGCGTTATTTCCCCGATACATATATATATATATATATATATATATATATATATATATATATATATATATATATACTATCGTCCAATTGCTCTCATCTCTTGTATCTATTAAAGTTTTTAAATTATTTTTGCTTCCAAATTTCTTAAGCATTTCTCTTCCCATAATCTACTCTCAGATCGCTAGTATGGCTTCCTTAACCCGGCAAGCGCAATAGGCCTCACGGAAGGCTTCCTATAGGGAACGCAATGGGCCTCACGGAAGCAAGACCATAAAAAAAACCTTCCAAAAAAAAAAAAGGGCCTATCAAAACAAAGGAATTTGTCTCTAGGTGAGATAATTCCCCTCCAGTACTCATCCATGTAAATCTCACCCACCCCCTCCCCTCCTTCCCCACCTTATTCCCCCCTCCCTCCCCTCCTCAATTATCACCTATTTTTCCTCTTATTATCATCATTTATCGGTTATTTTTCTCTCCCGCGATAATGTAGCACAAGTGGGTTGCAGAAAAGATCGTTATGTAACACCCAGACACCGGCCCACACCGCCCCGCTCGTCTCAGTTACCTCACAGACAGCGAGAGAGGAGGGTTGCCTGTGGCTCTCTCTCGCCTGAGATTATGACCGGGTGGCCAATATCTTCGTTTTTCACCACCCAAATGCTTTTCCCACTTATTTTAGCACTCTTGAAGGTTCATATATACATCATATATGACAAATAAAAGCATACCGAAAACAAATAATGCTCTATATTGTAAATATAACGAATTCTGTCAGAATCCAAGGCTAGAAATGCACAAATAACTACCCTAGCCCCTAGGTCTATTTCGCGCTTGTCAGGTTAAGGGGAGGCTGAATCTTCATTTAGCCCAGAAGTCAAAATTTTGCTCTATAATTTTTATAGGGATATATCGCATTTTTTTTATAGTATACCATACAACTATCGTTTTCTCTTACAACTAAATAATAGAAAACGTCTTTGGCAAGGGTAGCTAAGATATTTTTCGGCAAAATATTGCGACGATAAAAAATGTACTTTCTTCTGCGATTTCCAGAGATCATATATTGGGAGAAGGGGAGTGCACCCGATGACTGGATGACTGGCATAATAGTCCCCCTATATAAGGGCAAAGGAGAAAGATGAGTGTGTGGTAACCACCGAGGAATATGTCTTCTAAGCGTAGTAGGGAAGGTATACAGTAGGGTAGTGATTGAGAGAGTGAGAGTGAGAACGGAGAAATGGATAGGCGACGAGCAGGGAAGTTTTAGGAAGGGAAGAGGATGTGTAGATCAGATTTTTACCCTGAATTGTGTTGTGGAGAAATATCTGGAGAAGAAACAAAAGGTGTATGTTGCCTTTATGGACTTGGAGAAGGCCTATGGCAGAGTGGATATAGAAGGTTTGTGGAAAGTACTTAGAATATACGGAGTAGAGGGCAAGTTGCTGAAAGCAGTGAAGAGCATGTATGAGGGTGCAAAGGTGGCAGTACGTGTGGAGAGTGAGCAGAGCGAGTTCTTTGACCTGAATGTTGGTTTGAAACAGGGGTGTGTGATGTCCCCGTGGTTGTTTACTGTATATATGGATGGAGTCATGAAAGAAATACTGTCAAGAGCAGTGTATGTTGGTGTATCGCTGAAAAGGGAGGGAATTGAGTTGGAAGCTACCTATACTGCTGCTTGCGGATGATACAGTTCTGATGAGTGATAATGAATGGGAGTTGCAGGGTCTGCTAAATGAATTTGGAACAGTGTGCGAAAAATGGAATTTGAAGGTAAATGCGGGGAAGAGCAAGGTTATGGGCTTCGAAAGGGGTGAAGTCACAGAGTGTGAGGTGAAGCTGAACGGTCAGGCTATGGAGATCGTAAACTCTTTTAAGTAACTGGGCAATGTATTGAGTAAAGATGGGACTATGGATGAAGAAGTACAAAGGAGTACAAAGGAGTACAAAGGAAATCAAGCAACAACAGATCTAGTGACCCTTCTAGGTTGCTTGTCCTCCAAAACACTGAGGATCAAGTGTCCAAACAGTGGTTTAGAGTGGGTAAGGGAACATTGGAAAGGGAATTACTGCCCTGGAACTAATGTCCGTGGCAGGATTAGGAAGTTAGTAGGGGACAGATTGGTTAGTAACTGAGGGGGGGATAAAATAAAGTTATTCATTTACAAACGCAGTCAGTCGCGGGTTTGATGCGAGATATTTGTCTAGGCGGAGTTTAAATGAATCAACGGTGATGCAGTCTATAACGTTTCGGGGAAGCCCATTCCACAAGTTGACAACTCGATTGAAGAAGAAATTCTTAGATTCGTGTGAGTTAAAAGATTTACCAATAATTTTGCAACCGTTTCCCCGCGTGTAATTAGATTGGTCGATAGTGAAGTACTTACTACAGTTCATATTGTCGATGCCTTTGATGATTTTGAACACTTGAATTAAATCACCTCTTAATCTGCGCTGGGTTAAAGGAAATAGATTTAATTCTCTAAGACGCTCTTCGTATGGTTTGTTCTTTAGGCTAGGTATAATTTTGGTAACTCTACGTTGAACTCGTTCTAGCTTGTTTATATCTTTTTGGTAATAAGGGCACCAGGATTGAACGCAGTATTCCAGAAGAGGGCGGACTAATGAATTGTAAAGGGTTAGGATAACTTCTTTGGATTTATGCTCAAATGACCTGCCTATAAAGCCAATTATTTTGTTTGCCTTCTTAACAACTTCTGAACATTGTTGACTCGGTTTTAGGTTACTCGATATTGCGGGAGAGGGTACAACAGGGGAAGAGGGTTGTAGGAACGCTAAAAGCAGTAACAAGAAATAGGGTGGTCAGTATGGAAGTGAAGAAGTCCTTGCATGACAGTGTGGTAATCCCGACACTGACTTACGGAAGCAAAGCATGGACGTTGGTTGAGAGACTCCGACCAAGAGTGAGAGCAGTGGAAATTAATTACTTAAGGAGTGCGTGCGGAGTTACATGGAGGGATAGACAGACTAATGAGGAAGTAAGAAGGAGGTGTGGTGTGGAGGTAGATGTGCTGGAAAGTGTGAAAAGGAACAACTTGAGATGGTTCGGCCATATGGAACGTATGGAAAGCGAGAGAATGACTAAGACGGTGTACGAGAGCGAGGTGGAGGGACAGAGAGGGAGAGGTAGACCGAATGAGAGGTGGAAGGATGGAGTGAGGAAGTACATGAACGAAGGCGGTGCTGGTTGGGGGGAGGGGCGTCGACTGACTGGGGACAGAGGTGCATGGGGGCGGTTCGTTCGTGGCCACCCCTTTGGGGATCACGGCGTCAGGCAATAGATAGATAGATAGATATATTGGCAACTGCAAAGTGAAACTACTATTTTGTATATTGGTCTGCTTCGTTCCCCTTCTACACACTATATATAGGACTATATGGCACCTGTCTAGCGTTCTCAAAATGGCCGCCCTCTTATATTTTCCAAGATTCGACCTTTTTCATGTCGAATATTGCGCCACAAAAAAAAAATATGTATATTATATATTTTTTTCCAGCACCTTCTATTATTCAATATGGGAAAGCGAGACTGTTACGCTGTAAAGGATGCTTGTAGGATACGCCATAACAAAATTGCGGGAAATTTGAACAATTTTCAATGTCTAGAATGATTTTTCATATAATACGATGAAATTCGCGCACGCACATAGAGAGATGATTTTTTCAGCGAGTCTTAGTATTTCCATTGGCATTAAGATGGTATAATGTCAGAAACAAAATCTCTTATACAGGGTGAATTGGGGGTGTAAGGTTCAGCCTCCCTCTAAGGGTCGCTCTACTGGTGATCTGTTTCATATCTTACTAACTCTTGGTTATCCTCCTTTCGGGACTGCGGTGAGACCTTTTTTATTGCACTAGACATATCGAAGGCCTTCGATAAAGTCTGGCACAAATCTTTAATTTATAAACTACCCTCCTTCAGGTTCTATTCCTCCATCTGTGCCTTTGTCTCTAATTTCCTTTCCGGCCGTTCCATACCAGCGGTTGTGACTTTACCTTACACTACTCAATTATTTTTCCTGAATGCCCAATCCAGCAATCCCTCAAAAACAAACAATGAAGCCATGCAACACATATCTTCTGATCTAACTACTATTTCCAATTGGGGCAGAGAAAACCTTATTGCCTTTAATGCTTACAAACCCAATTTCTTCATCTTACTACCCGTCTGGAGCTCCCAGAGGACTATCCCTTGCACTTCAACAATACAAAAATTTATCCTAAATTATATCTCAATTTTCTCGGTATCTCTTTTTCTTCTGCTCTCACTTGGAAGGACCATATTACCAGTCTTGCTAAGGCAGCCTCCCAGAAGCTGGGTGTGCTCAACTGCCTCTATGGGTTCTTTACCCCTGTGCAGCTTCTTGCTCTGTACAGGGGCACAGTGCGTCCTTGGATTGAGTATTGTTCATATGTGTGGGGAGGATCCTCTCAAACCGCACTACTAGACAAAGTAGAAAGGAAAGCCTTTCATATCATTAATTCCCTTCCACTCACCAACTCTCTGCAATCTTTCTCTCTTCGCTGCAGTGTTGAATCTCTCTCGCTATTCTATGGCTACTACAATAATCAATGTTCCTCAGAGCTTCCCAGTGTATAACACCTCCTTTACATAGGGTACGTAGTACCTGTCTTGCAACATAAGCCCACCCCTACTCTGTGCAACTCTCCATCCCTTGAGTGAAACGTTATTCTTAGTCTTTCTTCTATTCAACTGATGAGCTCTCTCTCTCAGAATCAGTCTTTCCCTCTTCCTATGACTTAAATTGCTTCAAACTCCGTGTGTCTAGGCATTTTTGGCACGAACACCCCTTAATTTTGGCTCTGTCACTCTTTCAACTCTGGGGGAGGCACTCGATACAGGCAGTTCTGCCTTTTGTCTCCTTCACTCACATAGAAAAACAAATATAAAATATATGGTATCTATATATATATATACAGTATATATACTGATATAAAGAAGTGGGTGAGGAGAGCTGGAGGGAGGCGAGAGGAGGGTGGAATGGTGAGGAGGGTGGAGAGGTTGCAGGAGGAAGAAGTCAGGGAGGAGTACAGGAGAGCAGTGGAAAGACGACTAGGTGGGTTTCGACCTGGAAGTTATGGAGGAAGTGGAGGAGATGAGCAAGGTGTTTAAGGATGAGATCTGTACAGCATGTGAGGAGGTGTGTGGAGTGAGGAGCAGAGGGAGGGGAGTGAAAGGTACAGCATGGTGGACAGAAGAGGTAAGAATAGCTGTGGAAGAAAAGAAGAAAGCATATAGAGAGTGGTTGGGTAGTAGACGGAATGAAGATTTCGAGAGACAGAAACGAGCGAGGTACGTGGAGAGTAAGACGGTGGTGAAGAGAGTAGTGAAGGAAAGTAAGAGAAGAGTAGATGAGGAATTTGGAAGGAATCTGAGTGTAAAATGGATGGAGAGTAGGAAACTGTTCTGAAAAGAAGTCAAGAAAGTTAGGGAAGGTAGCAAGGGAAACAGTAAGGGTGTGACCGTGTGAAAGATAAGAATGGGAGAATGCTAGCCAAGAAGCAAGAGAGAGTTGAAAGATGGAGGGAGTACTTCAACAAGTTGCTGAATGTAAGGAATGAAGAGCCAGCAAACATAGTTGGATATGGTATGGGAGGGAGAAGAAGAGAAGTAGTGGAGGAGGAGGTGGGGATCAGGAGGTCAGAAGTGTGGGAAGCCATGAAAGGAGTAAAGTTGGGGAAAGCACCAGGAACAGATGGAGTGTGTGGGGAAATGTTGAGGTATGGTGGTGAGATAGTGATCGAATGGGTATGGAAAATATGCAAACTAACATGGGAGAATGGGAGTGCACCCGATGACTGGAAGACTGGCATAATAGTCCCCCTATATAAGGGCAAAGGGGAAAGAGGAGTGTGTGGTAACTGTATATGTTGGGTCTGGCTGCTTCCAGACGATCCCCAGGTACTTATCAAAGAGGTGGGATAAGTTAAACACTGGGTAAAAGTTAATAGGTTCTTGTATTCAGGAGTGAAGTGGGTACAGTGTACAGGGAGACCTTTGGTAGGCTAGTCTCTCTCTAGATCTGATCATAACATACCCCTAGTGGGCAGATCATGAAATACCCATAGTTACCATGTGCAGTCAATACAGTACAATTATATAAGTGAGTGCACATGATCACTATGGTACATGTTTATTATAAGGAGGTATGCATATAGAAAATATTAGTGTTACATACAGATACTTAAGAATGCTGTTGCCTCAATAAATCATATACATACAGTAATCACTGAGGAATATGTCTTCTAAGCGTAGTAGGGAAGGTATACAGTAGGGTAGTGATTGAGAGAGTGAGAGTAAGAACGGAGAAATGGATAGGCGACGAGCAGGGAGGTTTTAGGAAGGGAAGAGGATGTGTAGATCGTATTTTTACCCTGAATTGTGTCGTGGAGAAATATTTGGAGAAGAAACAAAAGATGTATGTTGCCTTTATGGACTTGGAGAAGGCCTATGACAGAGTGGATTGAGAAGGTTTGTGCAAAGTACTTAAAATATATGGAGTAGATGGCAAGTTGCTGAAAGCAGTGAAGAGCATGTATGAGGGTGCAAAGGCGGCAGTGCATGTGGAGAGTGAGCAGAGCGAGTTCTTTGACCTGAATGTTGGTTTGAAACAGGGGTGTGTGATGTCCCCGTGGTTGTTTACTGTATATATGGATGGAGTCATGAAAGAAATACTATCAAGAGCAGTGGATGTTGGTGTATCACTGAAAAGGGAGGGATTTGAGTGGAAGCTACCTATACTGCTGTTTGCGGATGATACAGTTCTGATGAGTGATAATGAATGGGAGTTGCAGGGTCTGGTAAATGAGTTTGGAACAGTGTGCGAAAAACGGAATTTGAAGGTAAATGCGGGGAAGAGCAAGGTTATGGTCTTCGAAAGGGGTGAAGTCACAGAGTGTGAGGTGAAGCTGAATGGTCAGGCTATGGAGATCATCAACTCTTTTAAGTATCTGGGCAGTGTGTTGAGTAAAGATGGGACTATGGATGAAGAAGTGCGGAGAGGGTACAACAGGGGAAGAGGGTTGTAGGAACGCTGAAAGCAGTAACAAGAAATAGGGTGGTCACTATGGAAGTGAAGAAGTCCTTGCATGACAGTGTGGTAATCCCGACGCTGACTTACGTAAGCGAAGCATGGATGTTGGTTGAGAGACTCAGACCAAGAGTGAGAGCAGTGGAAATTAATTACTTAAGAAGTGCGTGCGGAGTTACATGGAGGGATAGACAGACAAATGAGGAAGTAAGGAGGAGGTGTGGTGTGGAGGTAGATGTGCTGGTAAGTGTGAAAAGGAACAACTTAAGATGGTTCGGCCATATGGAACGTATGGAAAGCGAGAGAATGACTAAGAGGGTGTACGAGAGCGAGGTGGAGGGACAGAGAGGGAGATGTAGACCGAATGAGAGGTGGAAGGATGGAGTGAGGAAGTACATGAACGAAGGCGGTGCTGGTTGGGGGGAGGGGCGTCGACTGACTGGGGACAGAGGTGCATGGGGGCGGTTCGTTCGTGGCCACCGCTTCGGGGATCACGGCGTCAGGCAATAGATAGATAGATAGATACTGTTAGTGTATATATATATATATATACGGTATATATATATATATATATATTTTCTTTAATACATACGAGGTTGAAAGAAATGGCAATTTCTGCGTTGGAAATTTTATTATTCAAAGTTTCCAGGTCTCTGATGAGTTTTCGCTGGGTGGCAGGAAGTAGATGAAGGAGATGAGCAAAATTCATGGTGGTACAGGGTTACATAAATGTACATGATGATACAGGATATACGACGCGTTTCACTAGACAACCAGCATTATCAAGTAAGGAAGGAATGATATGAAAGGTAAACAGGAAGGGTATATATAGAGGGTGGAGTATCAGAGGAGGCGGAAAACAGGGGGCAAAAGTCTGCTATTGGTGGAAGCGTAAACTAGGAGAGAGAAAGGGGTTAACCGCTTCACGCATGCGCACTGGATGCGGGATGGTGGTCAGTAGGTGGGGTCGAAGCTGATTGGCTGCGTGTCGAGGGGCGTGGCCTAAGTTGTGTGGCGCCTGCAGAAGACGAAGCTGAAGGAGGTAGCGCGGGGGGCTGCATCAAGGGCACCGGTGGCGAGGAGGGGTGTTAGGTCCTGTAGGGTAGTGCCTTTTGGCAGAAGGAAGGATCTGAAGGTCCAGAGTTTGGTTGATGATGTTGGGATGTAAGGCTTGGATATATAAAGCTTCGAGTATAGGTAATCTCCTTGGGTCACTTTCTTTATCGAGTATGGTGGTGTGTTTCTCTAACTCGTTGCGTGTGAGGTGAGGGTGGTTAGGGGTGAGATAGTGGTCTTTGATGGCTCCAGCCTGAAGGTGAAGAGTTAACCGACGTGAAAGACGAGTCTGCGTCATACCAATATAGGAATGAGGTCCACAGTCCTCATAATTACAGGTATGTTGGTAAATGACGTGATCGTCGGTCATCGGGCTCTTTATCTTGGTGGAGGCTGGTTTGTTGCGGAGAACGAGGTTCGAGGTCTTGGGGGATTTGTAATAAATTATTAATTTGATTTTGTTTTCCGGGTTGGTTGGGTGGACATGCTTGGAGATTATTTCTTTTAAGACGGCGTCGTCATTTTTGTGTTCAGAGGACATGTAATTGCGGTAGAAGATCTTAATTTCATTGGGGGGGGTCAATGTTGGGAGGGCTTTGGGTGTACCATTTTTCAAGATGGTGGTTGATGGTGCTGGAGATGTCGGAGTTGGAGTATCCGTTATTTACTAAAACTTGGGATAGTCTTTCTAGTTCCTGGTGGGTGTCGGCCCAGGTAGAGCAGTGCGTGAGGGCTCTCCTAACATAGGCGGAGATGGAGGATAGAAGATAACGGTGGGGGCATTCACTATCGCCGTTGAGGCATTGTCCTGTGTTAGTAGGTTTAATGTAGACGGTGGTTTTGAAATTGGTGAAAATGGTGGTGGAATATCTTAGAAAAATGGACGTCATCTTAAGTGACAACACTAAATTTAAAAAGATCACCCGCAACCCAGCCGACGAAATCAAACGTATTGCCAACACCACCATCACCGCCATCAACGCCAAACAAGGAGGGATCCACCTTAAAAAACTTGTCGGAGAATACACCCCTGGTTATGCGTACGGAACCATCAAAACACACAAACCTGGGAACCCCCTCCGCCCCATCATCTCCCAGATCCCCACTGCCACCTACCAGATCGCCAAGGCCCTGAACAACCTCCTCACCCCTACGTGCCCAGCCAATTCAACCTTAACTCAGCCCACGATTTCTTGGAAATTTTACGAGACGCCCCCCGTAACAACAACCACACTATCGCCTCTCTCGACGTAGAAAGCCTGTTCACCAACGTGCCAGTGGATAGGACCATTGACATGATTCTACGTCGAATTTATCATTGCCCTGATACACCTACACTGGACATCCCGGAGAAGGCCCTGAAAACACTACTGGAGCTATGTACCAAGGAGGCCCCCTTCCTTTGCCCCCGGGGCAACATGTACAAGCAGATAGACGGTGTGGCGATGGGCAGCCCCCTAGGAGTTCTTTTTGCGAACTTTTTCATGGGTACCATCGAGGAAGAGCTCCTAACGACCTGCCCAACGACCAGCCGTCTACTGTAGATACGTGGATGACATCTTCGTGCAAATCAAGGACCTCCACGAACTACAGGAACTCCAGCGTCGCTTCATGACCTCCTCCGGACTTAACTTCACCTTTGAAAAATCTAACAATGGACAACTCCCCTTCCTCGACATCCTCGTAGCTCTGAACGACCATGGGTTCAAAACCACCGTCTACATTAAACCTACTAACACAGGACAATGCCTCAACGGCGATAGTGAATGCCCCCGCCGTTATGTTCTATCCTCCATCTCCGCCTATGTTAGGAGAGCCCTCACGCACTGCTCTACCTGGGCCGACACCCACCAGGAACTAGAAAGACTATCCCAAGTTTTAGTAAATAACGGATACTCCAACTCCGACATCTCCAGCACCATCAACCACCATCTTGAAAAATGGTACACCCAAAGCCCTCCCAACATTGACCCCCCCAATGAAATTAAGATCTTCTACCGCAATTACATATCCTCTGAACACAAAAATGACGAGGCCGTCTTAAAAGAAATAATCTCCAAGGATGTCCACCCAACCAACCCGGAAAACAAAATCAAATTAATAATTTATTACAAATCCCCCAAGACCTCCAACCTCGTTCTCCGCAACAAACCAGCCTCCACCAAGATAAAGAGCCCGATGACCGACGATCACGTCATTTACCAACATACCTGTAATTATGAGGACTGTGGACCTCATTCCTATATTGGTATGACGCAGACTCGTCTTTCACGTCGGTTAACTCTTCACCTTCAGGCTGGAGCCATCAAAGACCACTATCTCACCCCTAACCACCCTCACCTCACACGCAACGAGTTAGAGAAACACACCACCAATCTCGATAAAGAAAGTGACCCAAGGAGATTACCTATACTCGAAGCTTTATATATCCAAGCCTTACATCCCAACATCAACAACCAAACTCTGGACCTTCAGATCCTTCCTTCTGCCAAAAGGCACTACCCTACAGGACCTAACACCCCTCCTCGCCCCCCGGTGCCCTTGACGCAGCCCCCCGCGCTACCTCCTTCAGCTTCGACTTCTGCAGGCGCCACACAACTTAGGCCACGCCCCTCGACACGCAGCCAATCAGCTTCGACCCCACCTACTGACCACCATCCCGCATCCAGTGCGCATGCGTGAAGCGGTTAACCCCTTTCTCTCTCCTAGTTTACGCTTACACCAATAGCAGACTTTTGCCCCCTGTTTTCCGCCTCCTCTGATCCTCCACCCTCTATATATACCCTTCCTGTTTACCTTTTATATCATTCCTTCCTTACTTGATAATGCTGGTTGTCCAGTGAAACGCGTCGTATATCCTGTATCATCATGTACATTTATGTAACCCTGTACCACCATGAATTTTGCTCATCTCCTTCATCTACTTCCTGCCACCCAGCGAAAACTCATCAGAGACCTGGAAACTTTGAATAATAAAATTTCCAATGCAGAAATTGCCATTTCTTTCTACCTCGTATGTATTAAAGAAAATTTATTACCTGGCTTTACTAACATATATATATATATATATATGTATATATATATATATATATATATATAATTATACAGTATATATATATACCGGTATATAGCGTGTACTTGAAAGTTATTTTGTAAATATTTATTATGTTTTTATGTAAGAATACAATATTCACCAATATTTGAAATTGAACAGAGTAGAACTCGTATACATAAATACTGTTTTGCTTAGATGTGGATGCAAATATTATGTTAACACCAAGTATGGTGAGCGACTAAATAGTCTGATTGTATTCAGCAGGAACCAACAATCAGTCCAAAGGTGCCTGATTGTTTTACCTGAGAAGGCAATGAAGTCTGATGAAAGACAAAAGTGAAGCGCGAGAACAAGCGGTTTGGAACGAGTAGAATCAAGTTCACTAGAATGACTGACAATACATGAATGATACCGGGATATCCTAGAATTTTAGCCGGAATCAAAGGTTAAAAGACGTTATCGTGCTGCAGGGATTAATTGATTCGTACGAATAATGATGAGTCTTCACAAATATTTCGAAATTAAATTTCACATGTCACCACTATCAAAACTAAATACCAAAATAGTGTGTTAAAGTTATAACTATATTATATATTTTTCGTACGAGGAGGAGCAAAATAATAGAGATAATGTCGAACTTTAAGGGGGTAGTGCTTGGTTTTGGTCTATGTATTATAATTACTTAAATATTGTTTAGTTCTCTCGCTAGACCTCCATCAAGCAAAACAAATCACCCCTAGACCTCCCTTGAAAATAAATTTGTAAAATTTTCGGTAAAAATATGTCCTGGCCGAAAGCCGGTTCCTTCTAAAATTACAGGCTCACTACTGTTCGCCTGAAAACAACATCGATACCTAATGGCACAAAAGGTTTTAATATTGACCTCGAAATTGGGCGAAAAGTCTAATAATCACCAAACTAATGCTATAGGTTTCATAAAATATAAAAACTAATGGGACTAAGCATGAGGGAGAAGGTAGTCCAAAAAAGCAACTTCCTGCCCCTAAATCGAAAATGCTGTATATACCTTTTACTTGTTCAGGTTGTGTCTAACCTGACCAATTACTGACGTAGTTTGTCTTATTTCCTGTGTAGTGTTGTCCCGTGTTAACCCCTTCAGTACCGGTCATGTCCTTTCCATTATATTCAGGCAACTATTAGACGATTGTATTCAGTTTTAAAAGGGCTTTCTTGCAATTAACAGGTCTCGTAGTATCTCAAGTAACCCTTTTTACTGCCACAGATCCTTCTTCAACTGCAAAAAATCGGCTACATATAGCGAAAATACAATACAAATTATGTCACCGTTACAGAATGTGTTAAGGGGAGTGAAGGGTGATCTGTCTGGCAAGCCAAGGGTCACTCAGGCAGTAATAACGAAAGAGGAACTAAGTGAGAAGGATTTTTTTTTTTTTTTTTTTTTTTTTTTTTTGGTCAATATGAGTTAGGGAGGCTAAAGGCAGAACTGCCTGTAACGAGTGCCTCCCCCATAATTGAAATAGTGACAGGGCCAAAATCAAGAGACGTTCGAGCCAAAATGCCTGGACACACAGAGTTTAAGTCATAGGAAGAGGGAAAGACTGATTCTGGGAGAGAGTTCCAGATCTCAGCTGTTGAATAGAAGAAAGTCTGAGAGTAACGTTCCACACGATATTGATTCAATAATCTGTTTCTTACAACTGACGAACAATATAATACCTTATCAGCTGATTATCAACTATGAATAGAAGAATATCAAACTAAAAGCTCTCAACATCTCATTAATACCACGCGTTCATTATCAACAACATATCTCACTAAGCAATCTTAGTAGTAGCCGAGTAACCAAGAACGGGACATGGCAATTTACCGTCAGTTGAAATAAAACAGAGTATAGTTAACAGTATGGCACATCTATTATTTACTTCTTGCTGGACTTAATTTACTCTCAATAGCGCTTACATTATTACCACTCTTCGGCCATTTTAGAATATTTTGTTTTAGTTTTCTTTTGATCAGATATTGTCAAACATATTTAGATATTATAAATTATCTAAAGACATAGGCCATATATATGTTCATGGCCAAACAACTTACATGAAGGTAGAGATGAACATTTGGGTTACACTAATTCAATGAAACAAATCACTGCTTTTCTTTCCACTAAATGTTACCCCCTCTGTACCAGCAACGTCCTTTCAACTTTATTCTGGCTACTATTAGACGATTCTATTCAGTTTCAAAAGGGCCTCCAGCATTGTACAGGGTTCTAACTACCTCACATAATCCTTTTTTACCACAGATTCTTCTTAAACTGCACACAATTATCTAGATATAGCTAGACTAAAATGAAAAAGACGTCGTTGGTACAGAAAGGGTTTAAATTATTTGTTTCTGTACAGATCAAATTGTGTTGGTGAAGGTGTTCTATATATCAGTATGTATACGTTTAGTTTATTGTGTTGGTGAAGGTGTTCTATATATCAGTATGTATACGTTTAGTTTATTGTGTTGGTGAAGGTGTTCTATATATCAGTATGTATACGTTTAGTTTATTGTGTTGGTGAAGGTGTTCTATATCAGTATGTATACGTTTAGTTTATTGTGTTGGTGAAGGTGTTCTATATATCAGTATGTATACGTTTAGTTTATTGTGTTGGTGAAGGTGTTCTATATATCAGTATGTATATGTTTAGTTTATTGTGTTGGTGAAGGTGTTCTATATATCAGTATGTATACGTTTAGTTTATTGTGTTGGTGAAGGTGTTCTATATATCAGTATGTATACGTTTAGTTTATTGTGTTGGTGAAGGTGTTCTATATATCAGTATGTACACGTTTAGTTTATTGTGTTGGTGAAGGTGTTCTATATATCAGTATGTATACGTTTAGTTTATTGTGTTGGTGAAGGTGTTCCATATATCAGTATGTATACGTTTAGTTTATTGTATTGGTGAAGGTGTTCTATATATCAGTATGTATACGTTTAGTTTATTGTGTTGGTGAAGGTGTTCTATATATCAGTATGTATACGTTTAGTTTATTTGTGGGGAGATGGCACGGTTTTCTGGTCCCCCTTCTTCCTCATGTTTAGCCCCAGTAGTTTTCATATTTGAAGATGTTTGACCCATTAGTTTGTCGATTATAAGACATTTCGTCCCATTAATTTTTCAACAGTATGACCTTTCGTGCGATTTAGGCGTTTATTATTTTCCTGGCGAACGATAGTGAGCCTGTAATTTTGGAAGGTGGGACATTTTTCTACCAAATTGTTTTACAAATTAATCTAGAAAGGAGATCTAAAGGATGTTTTATTACATTTGATGGAGGTCTAGGGAGGAAACAAAACAAATAAAAAATAAATAAAATAATATATATATATATATATATATATATATATATTTCTAATCTCTCAGTGGGGTTCGAACCGCCGACCGTCAGGACGATAGCCGACGCTTTAATCAACTACACCACGGCAGTAGTTGATTAAAGCGTCGGCTATTGTCCTGACGGCCGGCGGTTCGAACCCCACTGAGAGATTAGAAACATTTAGTGGCTCACGTGTATTTGTGATACATACTCAATATAATTATATATATATATGTATATATATATATATATATATATATGTATATATGAAATAATCGACCAAGACATAAACCCTTCCCTCTAAGATTATATTGGTCGTCCAGCATCCTCATGCACTCGTTTCACTATGTCAGAGATTATATTGGTCTTTCAGCATCCTCATGCACTCGTTTCACTATGTCAGAGATTATATTGGTCTTCCAGCATCCTCATGCACTCGTTTCACTATGTCAGAGATTATATTGGTCTTTCAGCATCCTCATGCACTCGTTTCACTATGTCAGAGACTATATTGGTCGTCCAGCATCCTCATGCACTCGTTTCACTATGTCAGAGATTATATTGGTCGTCCAGCATCCTCATGCACTCGTTTCACTATGTCAGAGATTATATTGGTCTTCCAGCATCCTCATGCACTCGTTTCACTATGTCAGAGATTATATTGGTCTTCCAGCATCCTCATGCACTCGTTTCACTATGTCAGAGATTATATTGGTCTTCCAGCATCCTCATGCACTCGTTTCACTATGTCAGAGATTATATTGGTCTTTCAGCATCCTCATGCACTCGTTTCACTATGTCAGAGATTATATTGGTCTTTCAGCATCCTCATGCACTCGTTTCACTATGTCAGAGATTATATTGGTCTTCCAGCATCCTCATGCACTCGTTTCACTATGTCAGAGATTTGTAAGGTAATCTATCTCTCATTTGGGGAATTTAAGGGGGTAGTGCTTGGTTTTTGGTTTATATATTTATGTAATAATTTATTTTTGAGTGTCCTCGCTAGACCTCCATCATGCCTAAACAAATACCCTTTAGGCCCCGTTTCAAGAACAATTTGTAATTTTTATGGTAGCAAAAATTTCCCGGCCAAAGGCCGGTTCCTTCTAAAAAATTTGAGGCTCGCTATCGCTCGCTAGGAAATAATCGACACATAAATGGCACGAAAGGTCTTAATATTGACAAAGCAATTAGGCGAAAAATCTCAAAATCGCCAAACTAACGGAACGAACGTCTTAAAATGTCAAAAGTATTATGCTAAACATGAGGGAGAAGGGGGTCAAGAAAAAACGGCTACCTCCCCCTTAATCAGCAGAGGAAGAATTAGAGTACACAATTAATGGTATATAGTTTTACCTCATGTTCTTGTTTTCCAATTTAATACAATTATCTAAGATTGCCAATTTAAAGAGTAAATTATTTGGTTTTGCATTGTTAGCCCTATCTCGCTTTATTTTGCAGGGCACTGAATTAAACACCTTTTTATGTTGTTCAACTTTACCTTATGGTGCGTGATTGTACAATTATGTTATTATCTTCTCAAAATATGGATGGCAATTCAGAAAAATGCATTAGATAGTTTATAAAATCAAAAGGAGACATAATTATTTATTGTGTGTGTACATTAAACAAAATGTTGTGTAATCATAAAAAATGGGAGTAAAAGAATTAGAGGGTAAACTGAGTTGAGTAAATGTGAGACGAAGCAGGACGATTAAGTTTGGTTGGGAAAGCTCGGCAGAAATTGTTGTGCCTATTTTGTCCGCTGTCTCTGAGCTGCAAGGAGAGCATTATGTTGATAGAACTTTATTATATTTCTAGAATTGTTCTTTGGTCGGACAGAGATAGCTTTCCTCATATGTTCATGCAATCACATGCCGAATCCATTCAGTTTGAGAACCGAGAGTTTACTTGACATTGCTTTTTTTTTTTTTTTTTTTTTCTCACTACACCGTTGAAAACATTGTCTATTGTTGAATAAACGTAACCATGAACAATTTATATTAATACAGTGTATATATATATATATATATATATATATATATATATATAATTATATATACCTTCTTCGGCCTGAAAGGGTTAGACGATAATCCTGAGTTTAGAGATAATATAAGATAGTATTGCCTATTTCACTGTATACTCCCACCTCCTCCTCTTACCTTTCTGTGTAGACTAATGTTCTCTGTACCCCCTCCTTTGTTATTCGGTCGTCACTGCCTTCTGAGTGGGATGTTAGAGTCCTGCGGGAATATCCACCAGATGCTTTCAGAGTGAGGTAGGCGGAGATTGATATATAGATGGGCAGATATGTAGATGAATTATAAGATAATACAATATATTTAGATATATAGAGAGAACAATGTAAAAAGTGTGTCGGTTCATTAATTTTCTTCAAAGAAATTAAGCCATCCAAAATATATTTAGAGGGGCGGACACTGGGAAAGTGTGAAAAGGAACAACTTGAGATGGTTCGGCCATATGGAACATATGGAAAGCGAGAGAATGACTAAGAGGGTGTATGAGAGCGAGGTGGAGGGACAGAGAGGGAGAGGTAAACCCAATATGAGGTGGAAGGATGGAGTGAGGAACTACATGAACGAAGGCGGTGCTGGATGGGGGGAGGGGCGTCGACTGACTGGGGACAGAGGTGCATGAGGGCGGTTCGTTCGTGGCCACCCCTTCGAGGATCACGGCGTCAGGCAATAGATAGATAGAGATAGACACTGGGCAACCACATCACCGATTGTCCGACAGATGGTTTCTCCAAGGCTGTCCAGTTGATAGTCGATGTGGATTATAAGGAGGGGTGGCATACTAAGTAGAGCATCGGCTGCAGATCAAAAGATTGGCGGATCGAGCCTGCACTGTCAAAATGTTATTGGTAGATATCAAGCCCAGGCAACTTGGCCTAACAATTCATGACAAACGCCCAATGTTTATGGCCACCCATTCTCAGGAATTATGTTGTCTATCTATATATTTATTTGCCGAACGACGTGATCCATGAATGGGTAGCCACAAACGATATGCCCCCATGCACCTCTTTTCTCAGTCAATCGACACCCCATCCTCCCATCCAGCACCACTTTCGCGCATATGCTTATTAACTCCATCCTTCCACCTCTCACTCGGTCTTCCTCTCCCTCTCTGTCCTTCCACCTCATTCTCGTACACTCTCTTAGTCATTCCCTCGCTACCCATACGTTCCACATGGCCGAACCATCTCAATGTTTTCTTTTCACACTTTCCAGCACATCTACATCCACACCACACCTCTCTCGTACTTCTTCATTCATCTGTCTATTCCTCCATGTAACTCCGCACGCACTTCTCAAGTAACTCATTTCCACCCCTATGACTCTTGGTTTGAGTCTCTCCACCAACGTCCATGCTTCGCCCCTGTAAGTCAATGTCGGGATTACCACACTGTCATGCAAGGACTACTTTACTTCCATGCTGACCACCCTCTTTCTTGTTACTGCTTTCAGCGTTCGTACAACTGTTTTCCCCTGTTGCACCCTTTCCTGCACTTCTTCATCCATCCTCCCATCTTTACTCAACACACTGCCCAGATACTTAAATGAGCTGACGTTCTCAATAGCCTGACCGTTCAACCTCTCCTCACACTCTGTGACTGCACCCCTTTCGAAGACCATAACCTTGCCTTGCTCTTTCCCGCATTTACCTTCAGATTCCGTTTTTCACACACTGTTCCAAGAATATTTACCAGACCCTGCAACTCCCATTCACTATCGCTCATCAGAACTGTATCATCGGCAAACAGTAGTACAGGAAATTTCCACTTGTTTCCTTCCCTCATCAGCGATACACCAACATTTACTGCTCTTCCTTGTAATTTGTTCATGACTCCATCCATATATATATTGAACAACCATGGGGACATCACACACCCTTGCTTTAATTAATTAACCCAACATTCAGATAAAATAACTTGCTCTGTACATTCTCCACACACACTGACACCTTAGCACCCTCATACATGGTTTTCACTGCATTCAGCAACTTGCAATCTACTCTGTATATTATCAGTACTTTCCACATACCTGCTCTATCAACTCAGTCATAGGCCTTCTCCAAGTCCATAAAGGCAGCATAACAGTTTTGTCACTTCTCCAGATATTTCTCCACAACATATTTCAGGGCAAAAATCTGATCTACACATCCTCTTCCTTTCCTAAACCCTCCCTGCTCTTCACCTACCATTGTTCCGTTCTCGCTCTCACTCTCTCAATCAGTACCCCACTGTACACCTTACCTACTACGCTTAGAATACATATCCCCCCGTGATTACCATACACTCCTCTTTCCCCCTTACCCTTATACAGGGGGACTACTATGCCTGTGTTCCAGTCATCAAGCGCGCTTCCCTTCTCCCATGCTAGTTTAAACATTTTCCATACTCATTTGATCACTATCTGACCACCATATCTCAGCATTTCCCCACACACTCCATCTATTCCTGATGCTTTCCCAATCTTCACTCTTTTTCATGGCTTCACACACTTGTGACCTCCTGATCCTCACCTCCTCCTCCACTACTTTTCTTCTTTTCCCTCCCATATCCCATCCAACTCTGTTTGCTGCTGTTTCATTCCTTACGTTAAACAATTCTTTGAAGTACTCCTTCCATCTCTCGACTCTCTCTTGTTTCTCGGCTAACACTCGCCCATTCTTATCTGTCTCACCCCTACTATTTACCTTGTTACCCTCCCTAAATGTAATGACCTCTTTCCAGAACGGTTTCTTACACTCCCTCCTTTTTACACTTAGATTCCTTCCAAATTCTTCATCTGCTCTTCTCGTACTTTCCTTCACTGTATACTCTCTTCACCACTCTCTTTTTCTCCAAGTACCTCGCTCTTTTCAGTCTCTCCAAATATTCGTTCCCAACCATTCTCTATATGCTTTCTTCTTGTCTTCAACAACTATTTTTACCTCTTTAGTCCACCATGATCTACCCTTCACACCCCTCCCTCTTCTCCTTAATCCCCATACTTCCTCACATGCTGCACATATCTTTTCCTTAAACACTTTGCTCACCTCTTCCACTTCCTCCATTCGCTCCAGGTCAAAACTACCTACTATGGGTTTCAGAGGCCGTGTGGCATCGTTTTTCGGGAATAACTTTTTACCAAACAGTTGGTGTGGTAAACTATCAATGGAAGTTAAATATTTCTAAGCTATAATAATTCAAACAAAATCAATCTAAATTAAATTACTCCATATCTAAATTGAATTCAATCTGAAACAAGCTAATTTATATCCAAAGGTCTCACATAATAAAATATATATATATATAAGGAAAAGTTATAATGGTTAATATTATCCAGGAATTAACTCACCAATTAATAGTTCCATGTGGCAACGAGACAAAGGAGAACCATCACCCAATATGGCGGACAATGGGGAAGTAAGCTCGATCAACTGAAAGCGGAAATTAGATATTAACTGGTTGGTGGTGGTCGTGGAGGCTCTGAACTTCGTCCAGACCTACATGATCTACATCTTGCTGCCTTGGCAAACGCCAGGAGCCCAAATTATCGTACCGCATCTAGGTTGCTCAATACGAGAAATAATATTAATATATACGATAAATTCATATATACTACATAAGACCATGTCAATATTACTTAATAGCATTTATATAAGGCCTTTTATAATCTTAACTTGGAAGAGAGGCAAGTGAGTATCAATGAAGAAACTACATGGAATATTTGTTGTGTTCTTTATCCCTTTTGTACCGGCGACGTATTTTTATTTTGTTATCTTAGTCTAGCTATTTTATTGACGGTTTTGTGCAGCTGAAGAAGGAGCTGGGGTAGTAAAAATGTTTAAGTGAGATAGTTGGAAGCCTGTTAATTGCTGGAGACCCATTTTAAGTTAAATACAATTGTTAAATAATAGCCAGAGTCAAGTTAAAAGGACGTCGTCGGTATAGTATGGATTAAAGTCCAATATAATTCAAAACATAGGCATTAAGTTGGATAAAGCTTTGATTGTGAGAAGGGTAACGATACTAACGAAGTCTGTTTACAAGTTACCAAATTGGTGGAATATTTCTCTGTTCAGTTCCAGGGAAACAAGTTTCTTATATCTCGTTCAGTATCAGTGACGTCGTTTTCATTATATGCTGGCTACTATTAAACAATTGTATTCAGTTTAAAAAGGGCCTCCATCAAAAACAGGCTTCGAACTATCTCACTTTACTCTTTTGACTATCTCCATTCCTTCTTAAATTGCACACAATCGTCTAAATGTAGCAAGCATACAATTAAAAATACGTCTTTGGTACAGAAAGGGTTAAAGCGTATCTAATATATATAGATACTTCTCAAAATCATATATTTTAAAGTGATGGTCCAAATTATGTGAACAAACGGAAATAGAGGAGTTCGAAGGGTAAGAAAGAGGAAGGTTTGGTCTGGCTGAACGACCCCTATACTCAACAGACATAAGGGTGATATTCGACTTGGTTTCCCCTATGTACCGGTCCTTAAAGTCTGGGCAAGTAAATTGATATATGATGTTGGGCATAAGGGAGAAGGGGAGAGGATGTTTAGACTTGAAGAGGAACCAGCGGTGAAGGTATTAGTTAATATGTATCTTAAATTCGTTTCAGGGTAAATATCTTTCATAATTTTACCAAAACTTGTCTTAATATAATATTCAGATGGTTATAGTAAGGTAAGTTTACATAATGAATATTAGTCTTGTCTGGCAGGGGGCATGATTCAGGAAAAAGTTAATATTTTAGAAGGATTTAACCCTCACTGTAGCGGTGACGTTCTTTATTATATTCCAGCTATATTTAGAAGATATTATGCAGCTTAGGAAGGGTCTTTGAGAGTTAAAAGGGTTAATTGATATAGTTAGAAGCATGTTAGACCACTACTGTACCGGTGACGCCATTATCATTTTATTCTAGCTATATTTAGACGATTTTGTACAGTTTAAGAAGGATCAGTTGTAGTAGAAATGTTTAAGCGAGATAGCCTGTCAAAATGTTGGAGACCCTTTTTTAACTGAATGAAGTCCTCTAATAGTAGCCAGAATAAAGTAAAAATTACGTCACCGGTACAGAAGGCGTTAAAGGTGAACTACCGGGATGAACGAAAAAACGAAGATTAATGCAGGGTCATAACTTGGCATGAATATACTGTAATATGTATATGGGCAATATCGATATAATTCCATTAAACTCCAGAACAAAATACTAATATATATAGTCGTTGGTGACGAATTGGCATTTTCAGCCAGCTGGAGTGACTCCATTGTGCAGAGAAACCGTTTGTAAACTAGATATGCGGTCCAGAACAGTGAGGTCTGTTTTTCGTAATTAATACCTTTCAATTCAATACTCAAGCTCTGCAAACGATCGAACAACATCCTGAAGATGTGGTGCACATTAAGAAATAATCCCATCTCGCCAACAATAAACATATAGCCAGTGTTTGGGAGTGTTTTAGCCTGGTCCAAAGTTGAGGCAGGTCGGTTCTAAGGCCTATTTCGTAATAATAATATAGTTTTCTGTTCAATTTATATATCGCGGTCCCTTGACCAGACAGTGGTGAAGCCAAATTTTGAGCTGTAAACATGCATACAAATTATTAGAGTTTCTCACATAAAAAAAACACAGATTCACCCATTTCCCATGTCAAGAGTTCCCGCCATTGCACAAAATGACGTCATGGTAAACACGCCAGTTCGCGCCACATAAAATAACTTAGATAAGCTATATTTCTATATTGTTAAAACAAATTGATGAAAGTTCTTCAGTATCATGTACTTAAAACCAAGCAGATCCCAATGAACATTGTAGTTTGAATAGGTTTCATCCCTGGAATTCACCTTTAAGGGGAAATTCCTCTGTGATTTTAAAGTTGATGGATCATGTTGACTTTTTAACATGTTACGTGTACCAGTACAAGGAACAACACAGCCAACAATGAACCAAATCAGATATTTTTCTTTTTCTCTTTACTCATAAAAAATTGAAATGTGGAATCTTCTCTCCTTCCTTGTTTATGGACCGATCTTGATATATTTCTGGAAAAAAAAAAAAAAAAGATAAAACAAATAAGTTGCCAGGTTTTCCAAACGCCCTTCAAGTTAGCCTCTCCAATGCGTTAACGGGAGATGGTTCGTTTTGCTGGTCCACTTTCTCCCTCGTGTTTAGCCCCACTGGTTTTCAGATTTTAAGACGTTCGGCCCATTAGTTTGGCTATTTTAAGACCTTTTGCCCCATTGTTTTGTTGTCTATATTAAGACCTCTCGTGCTATTTAGGTGTCGATTTGTTTTCCAGGCGAACGAAATTGAGCCTGAAATTTTGGAAGAACAGCCCTTAGGCAGGGAAATTGTTCTACCAAAAATAAAAACATTACCTAGAAGGGGTATCTAATGGATGTTTTTTTTTAAAGTTTGATGGAGGTCTAGGGGGGAAACTAGAAAAATAATTAATACATGACAAAAACGACCAAAAAGTGAACCATCAGTGCTAAGTTTAAAAAATATACGCCTCGTGTCTCAATATTTGCCTCTACCCACAATCGGTTTTGCACTTTGTATTTGCTCTTTCCAGCAATATCAGTATATTCAAAACCAGTCCATAAACAAGGGAACTTATAGGAAATAGGCTTCCGAGGAACAAATTTGGGGGATACTGCCCAAAAGTTTTCCTTTTCGTTGTGAGTTTTTGATTGTCCATAGCGTCTTCCTGGAGCTAAAATATTGTCATACATGCCATCTTTGATTGATCTTACCAGTTGATTGAGTTTATCTACTAGCTTATATATATATATATAGGAATAACAGGACCAGGGTTATGACAAACATCTTGAAGGCAGAGGTTATTATATCGACAACGTTTTGGACATATCTACGTCTAGGGGAGGTGTGGTGGAGTGGTCATGCCACTGGATTGGTAATCCAATGGACCCGGGTTCAAATCCCGATATGTCAATGGGAAGATATTATTGGGATTGAATTTGTGCTATACCTAGTATCAGTGCATTACCACAAAGCCCACCGAAATGCCAAAAGAATACCCTCATTGTTCCCTGATTAAATAGCACTGTATGAATATTCCAATATTCAAAACATGTTACAGGGGGACAATGCCTAGTGAGTTCACTGCTCAAAAGGTGGCGTTCTGAGAGTGAAGGTCTGAGTCTGGAGGGTGAGACAGTGAAGCACTTGGAATGTACAGGCTCTCAGGCTATGCCCGAGAGGGAGTAGTTGGAATATAGAAAACAGAAAAAAAATCATCAGGTCTAAACAGCAGAAGTGAACACAATATTTACAAACATTTAGAGAGAAATTTGCGGTTTTAGACAGTAGCGCCAATAACTTGGACCTACTCACTCAACATTCATCAAGCTATGGTACGCCCTAGCATAGGTGATAATGGAACCTCTGCCCCCCTTCTTTGCTTTTAATATATTGACCTTTGTGCTTATAATAACTTAGAGTACCGTTAACGACCTAAATGTTCTTTATCTCTATTTTAATCATATATATAAATTATGTCCTTTACCATTTCAATTGTTTCTGTATTAGGTTTTTCTGGTACTACATTTTTAGTTGATTTTGAGAGTTCCTGCTATTTCGGCTTTCTTTGCCCATATTATTTTATGTTTTACATGCTTGTAAATATTGTGTTCACTTCTGCTTTTTAGACCTAATGATGGAAGTAGATATATCCGAAACGTTGTAGATATAATAACCTCTGCCTGCAAGATGTTTGTCATAACCCTGGTCCTGTTATTCATATATATATATATATATATATATATATATATATATATATATATATAGAGAGAGAGAGAGAGAGATAGATAATGCAGGAATATGTGGCAATACAAGGTTGCCGGGTTTACCCCCCCCCCCCTCTCTCTCTCTCTCTCTCTCTCTAAAAAAAAAAAAAAATCCTAAAACATATCAAACTATTTTCATTTCAACATTTCGTATAACAGATCCAACTCCCTTCAGATATTGTTTCCCCTGAAATACTCCCTCGGTAATATAAATACAAAGTTAAGCAACATGGTACAGCACTGGTGATGGGCTGGTCTATCAGAGTGAGACCTGAGTGATCTCTGCCATACCCATAGCTTACTCTGACTGTTCCTTTTACTTATATATCTTATCTCAAGTGGCGGCGTCTTTTCCGTGGATTGACCTCCCTACTGCTAACCTAGAAGTTGGCAGATTGGGAGCCAAAGCGTCACATTTTTCCCTTGCCCCTCAGCTTTCCCTTCATAATTGGTGAGGGGCACAGGGCCTTGGGTGGGGCTTTGGTTTCCCGGGCGTTTCCGTACCCTCCTCAGCTCCCTGCCTTGGAGTGGCTTCGGTCACCCGGGCTTTGTTAGTGGTAAGCAGGGAGGATTTTGTGGGGGCGCTCATTTATGGCCTTGGCCTTGCTTGAGACCTTGGGGCTGTTCGGCCAGACAGCCTGGGGAACAACAACAACAACAACATGGTACAGCACTCACACACACACACTCTCTCTCTCTTGCACGGTTGCACAAAATAATATAAAACACGTAACCTATACAAGTTAGCGAATTCAAGCTTTATAAATGTTGTTAACCCCTTCAGTACCATAACGCCTTTATACCTTTGATTGTGGCTAAACTTAGATGATTTCATGCAGTTTAAGAAGGATCCATGCTACTAAGAGGGTTTATCTGCAATCCTTTATCAAGGATTTATCAATAAAATCCTGGTTTATCAATAACCCTGCAATCACACAGGACCTTCCTACATTAGCCATACGAAGAAACGTTGCATCCCTTGCATTATTCTACAGATATTTTCACAGCAATTGTTCCGAGGAACTTGCTTCAATTGTGCCGCCTCTCCACATCTTTCCCCGTAGAACTAGGGCAGCTGAGAGCGCCCATGAATTTACACTTTCTCCTCCACAATGCAGAACTTCTGCTTATCAGAATTCATTTATCCCCAGAGCTACTACTCTTTGGAATTCACTTCCCTCGAATTGCTTTCCACAAACTTACAATCAACAAATGTTTAAATCCAGTTGTTACAAACATTTTATGAATGGAGGATGCCTTTAGGCACATGGACCTTTTTGTTTTATCTGTGTTTTTCCTTCCTCCGTTCATTGTCTCTTAAAAAAAAAAAAAAAAAAAAAAAAAAAAATCTAGATCATGAAGGTGTTAGAGGTAGAGCCGGCCTCAAGACCTGAGAGTGAGGCACTTTCATACTGTATATATTTAATTATATTTCATATATATTTTATTGTACGTATGTGTGTGTATTTGTATGTACAGTATAACTATGTGTGCAAAATATCTGATACATATGGATGTGTGCACTTATGTGGAAAGAACATAAGAGAACGGGAGTCTGCAGAAAGCCGATTGGCTTTCACACCCATCCCATCATGCCCATATCCTAAACTCTCAATCGGTCTTAATCCTACTATAGCACTTGGTAGCCTATTCCACACATCTACAAATTAAGAGTAGAAATACAATGAATAAGTTAAGGTTGCTAAATGGTACCGGTATGTAAGTAAATCATCAGTCAATTGGTGGTACCGGTATACAGTATAAAACTTGTAATGTCTCAACATTTGTTTACCTATCCTTTTAGTATGTAACCCATATAAACAATAGTAAAATATTAGTTTGTTTTTCTATGTGATGAAAGAGTGTAATCATTAAATGATAGCTTCTAATATCTCAAATTGAATAAGTCTCTGTATTATTTGAGTATGTAAAATACACAAAAAAGTAAAATAACTTATTTACAAAATAGATCTACTATATCATTAAGTGTAATCAATAAATAATAGTACCATTACGGGTAAGAGAGTGGCCTGGAGGTAGCTAACATGGCTAACTTTAGTGTCAACCTGGTGTCAGCCATATTGGTGTAGGCACAGAGAGCCCTGACCTCACTAAGGCTCACTACACTCCCCTGGATTTGCCAACCCTTCCGGCTCCACCTCTAATACCTTCATAATGGAGATAGTATTTACCGATTTGAGTCGCAAAGTAGACTATAAACTAAACTAAAATCTATCCATAAGTTCAGAAGTAATATATATATATATATTAATCTGATTTTAACCTTTGTATTGACCTTTGAGCTTGTAATTTGGAATACATATTTGATATAT
This sequence comes from Paralithodes platypus, assembly GCA_032716605.1. Taxonomy (NCBI): domain Eukaryota; kingdom Metazoa; phylum Arthropoda; class Malacostraca; order Decapoda; family Lithodidae; genus Paralithodes; species Paralithodes platypus. The sequence continues at coordinate 12,488,638 of CM064512.1, forward strand.
GTTCAATAATATGTCTGTATAAACAACACCTAAGAGAGCGATATTGAAGAAATTCCTATAATATTTAACACTCAAAGAGCGGCTGGTGGAGTATATTTCACTGTGCCGCCCAGCGGGTTTTTTTTTTACCATAAATGGCATTGTTTCTGTGCTCTTTTTCATGCATAAACAAGAGCGGGGGGCATAATACAATTATGTATCCCTGAAAGGGCATAAATTAAGCTTTCCAATGACGTCAGAACCTTCTTCTACAATCACTTGTACAAGTCTTGCAACGATCGTGCAACCGAAGGGCAAAACGCTAAAATACGGTCATTTCGTTACATAATTACGTGTGTAGCGAGGGAGGGAGGGTGGAGTAGTGTAGAGTACATGTCAGTAGACCCACGGCGGCCGTGGCGAGCGGTCATGAGGTAACCTACGCTCCTCCCGTCGCTCGTCTCTCTCTCAGAGCCAATATTGCGCCAAAATTGTACACAAACTTAAGTCGGGCCCCGCCACATTGTCCAGCTTTTTAGATACGGACTTAAGTCGGGCCCCGCTAAAGAAGGGTTAACACCTGTTTTAATAACTGAAATTTGACCTTTACCTGAGGAAATATTCTATTTATTATATGAGCATTTCATTGACAAATCAAATAAGTATGTATATTTTGACAACACAAATATTGATTAATTTAGAAATTATGAATATAATTGGTATTGACCTTTGACCTTTATTTTGACCTATGCGGAATGTGTCTCATAATTTGCAATTATCATTCTTATACCAATATCAACAAATTCAGCAAATTTTGTGAAATTTGGTTAAACCATAAAGAAATTATATTGCCCTTAACATTTGACCTTGATCTATGACCTTGACCTTTTTGTAATATCCTATGTTTGGACCTGCTGGCCTTTTCATAGGTATTTTTGATATCTCTGCAACGCTTGGCGAAAATCTGTACATTAGTTTTGAAGTAATATAGATAAATATAAGTTTGACCTTTGACCTTAACCATAGGAATGTTTAACTGAAAGTTGGTCAGTGTGTTTGCCATATACATTATGTAGCATCTAGCATTGTGAATATGGTGAAAATTGAGAAAGTAGTTAAACAGTTGGAAAATTGACCTTTATATTTGACCATTATGATTAACCTTAACCTATGAGTAAGGTCAATATCCTTTTTTGACTGACATCCGCACAGGCTGTCTAAATTCATGGGTAATCATTTCGTAAGCATCTACTGTATAAATAACCCTAGGAGGAAATATTGGACAGACAGACAGACAGACAAGCTGGCCAGTTTTGCAAGGTATACGAGGGATCGCTACCATTCTGCTTCGCATAATTGATAAAAGAATATAAATAAAACTAGAGAGATAAAAATATTCAAAGCTCCCCTCAACCACTCAGGCCCTGCAGCTGTTACTGGTTGAAAAATACCAAAAGCAAGTCCGACTGGAATATTCTGCCACGAAGATTGTAGTAAAACATGGACCAACGGGTATGAACACTTTCCACTCTATTAACCCCTTCTGACCCGGTGACGTCTTTCTATCTTGGATTCTGGCTAAATATAGCCGATTTTATGTAGTTTAGGAAGGAACTATGTTATTCAGAGGATCTATTGAGATCGAATTTACCCATTTGAGTCCTCGAGGTAGATTATTGACTAATGAAAATCGTCTACTGGTTACTAGTATATGATGAAAATGACATAATGGTGGTGAAGGGGTTAATGTTGCAATGGTGGTGAAAAGGAGAAATATGTAGTGTATTGTGTATGATTGTTTAATATGGAATCATGAAAGAAGTTCAAGGAACAGCAGTAGATGTTGGTACGTTTAGAGTTTACTGAATGATGCTGATATTTTCCAAACGCAAACGATTATCCTGCCCCTAGTTCTCAGACAGTCAGTCCGTCAGTAGCCACCCTTTACTACCACAAAGGGTAGGGAGGATCAGAAAGAGACACAATATGTGACAGGATATCACATATAACAGTTCGCCCACAAAAAGCAAGCACCCAAGCATTCAGAAACACCAATTACTAATCAGCCCCCGAAATCAATGGCTTCACCTCAGTTCTAAAGTAATACTGGAGGACAGGTATGCACTTGGAACCTAAGAACACTTATAAGTGTATTAGCCCGTAAGAACAGAGATACATTTTATATTATGAGATGCATTAACAAGATCATGTACGGCTGAGCTATTTTATTAAAACATTTTAAAAGGCTTCTATCGTATGCTTTAAACTGTTGAGTGGTACTTGAAAAGTAGACAGAATGGATAAAAAACACCATCTGAGGAAGAGCACTTTATTGACAACGTTTCGCAGATAGCTTCATCAGGTTACTAACAAATTCTGGTACCTAGGAGGCCTTAAATATCCGTCATGAAAGGTGGCGGTGGAAGGGTGGGGATGCGGTGATTGGGAGGGAGGAAGGAGGCAGGGCAAGGGAGGGGAGGCGGAGACTATCACAATCTGAGTTTTCTAATTCCATATTAGCTAGTTTATATTTAACATTTGTATGCATCTTCCCTATCTTTAATGCCTTGCATTTGTCAATGTTAAACTTCATCTGCCAATTTACTGACCATTCGTGTAAGGAATCTTGATCCCTTTGGAGGCACTCTATATCTCTATCTGAATCAATTTTTCTCCCCATTTTGGTATCGTCTGCAATTTACTTATCCTACTAGTTATACCTAAATCAAGGTCATTTATGTATATAACAAACAACAGAGGACCTAGTACAGATCCCTGGGGGACACCACTTTTGACTGCTCCCCATTCTGACTTGGTACCATTTATGCTGACTCTCTGCTTCCTACCAATTAGCCATGGCCTAATCCATCCCAAAAACGCCCGACCTATGCGCCTCAACCTTTCTCAACAATCTCTCATGAGGGACCCTGTCGAAAGCTTTACTGAAAAATCTAAATATATTATATCATATGACTTGTCATTATCTACTGCTTCATATATCTCTAAGAAAAATATAAGCAAATTATTAAGGCAAGAACGTCCCTGAGTGAATCCATGCTGAGAAGAATTTATTAAATTAAATGTTTCTAAGTGGTTTCTAATTTTACTAGCAATAATTGACTCTTGTAGCTTTCATATGATTGATGTGAGACTAATGGGACGGTAATTGGATGCTATTGATTTATAAGTTTTTTTGAAGATCGGAACTACATATGCAATCTTCCATGCTTCTGGAACTAAGCCTGTCTCTAATGACTTGTTAAATAGAAATGTTAATGGGTAACTTAACTCATTTCTGCATTCTTTTAATACTCTAGCATATACCTCATCAGGACCAGGCGATTGATGAGGTTTCAGTCTGTCAATTTCCTTAAGCACATCATTTCTACTTATAGTAACCATACCTAACCTATTTTCTATACTATCGCTATATACCTTTCGGACTTCTGAAACTGTGCCAAATTGTCATTACTGAAAACGGAAAGAAATTGACTATTTAACCCTTAACTGGCGGCGCGCATCATATGTCGAGTGAAAGAAGTTTGGACTATGTGGCGTCTCACAACATAAGTCGTGTGGCAATTTCAGCACGTAATGTTGCTGAGAGAGAGAGAGACAAGTGGTGGCAGGAGAGTAGCGAGCGTATGACTGCTCCAGACCACCGCGGTGGACCAACTGACATGAATCCCACCCTCCTCCACCCTCTCACACTCGCTACATAGTGAATTGTATGGGGAAAGTACCGAATTACATGGTTTTTGCATTCGTGTTGCGCGGTTGTTGCAAGAAAACTAGCGGTCATACAAGGATCGTTGTGGTGTCATTGGAAAGCTCTGTTTATGCCCTTTCAGGATAGATACTTGTTTTACGCTCTGGGTCTTTTTTAGGCATGAAAATGATCACGTAAACAGCCCTATTTTGGGTAAAAACACCCCGCTGGTGGCTACATATTATTTACCGCCTAAGCCGCTCGTTAGGTGTTGTACAGCACATTTCTAAATCATGTTCTGTCATTTCTCCTATTGAAGTTTTAAGGGGACCAATTACATCTCTAACCTTGGATTTGTATAGTTGGTAAAAAGCTTTAGGATTATTTTTTGAGTCATTGGCAACCTTGATTTCAAAATGTATGTTGTCTTTCTTAATATCCTTTTTTACCTGTCTTGATAGGTTCTGATAGTAAGCAAGTAGGTGAATTTCGCCTTTCTTAATTTTGTCTATATATACCTCTTTTTTTTCCCTAGAAGATCTAATACTCTATTATTCATCCATTTGGGTTGGTTCTGTGTTCATCTAAATTTTCTTTTGGAGATATATTTATTTTGCGCATTGAATACTGACTTGATAACATTATCGTATGTGTCTACCAAGTTTGACGTCTCTTCCTGACTTAATTAAGCTGACAGGTTCCTGAGAAGGGGTACACTCATTTGGACACCTGGATTGACTTAATTTTTTGACCATAGTGTCATAGGACCATATAATTATGTATTATTATTATTATTGTTATTATTATTATTATTATTATTATTATTATTATTATTATTTTGTACTAGTATAGTTGTTACCCTGTATGCATGTTTGTATATCTGATTTTGCTTGTGCCTACTGATGTATTTTACCCATATCTAGTCTCCGCCTCCCCTCCCCCCATGCTTCTGCCCCCTCCCTGTCCTGCCTCCTTCCTCCCTCCCAACCACCGCATCCCCACCCCTCCACCACCACCTTTCATGACGGATATATAAGGCCTCCTAGGTACCAGTATTTGTTAGTGACCTGATGAAGCTATCTGCAAAACGTTGTCAATAAAGTGCTCTTCCTCAGATGGTGCTTTAAACTGTCTCGCTAGTCAGAACGAAATGAACATTATTATTAAGCAAAATGGACGTAAACAAATAAAAAACATATTGTATCAAATTAGTTTATAGGCCACCTTTAACAGACAGGAAAAACAACTTCATTACTCATTGGTCTCTGTCTTCATCGCCGGCGAGAATACTACATGGTTCTTAATGTGTGTATATTAACCCCTTGAGGATTATGGCGCCTCTTGACAGTTTATTATGGCTATTATTAGACGATTATATGCAGATTAGGATGGGTGAATGGATGTCAGAGGGTTATTGAGAGTGTCTTTACCCTGTTGATGCCCACCGATCCTTCCTCAATTGCCTAATAATCATAATAATAATAATAATAATAATAATAATAATATAAATAATAATCATCATAATAATAATAGCCAGCATAAACTGTCATGTTGCGTCATATTCTTCAAGGGGTTAAACAAATAGAAACATTCCCTAATATCCCTGGGTGGAATTGATACCTGTGTAGATTATATGTAGCTTTATAATCTGTTTACCTAGCTTCCGAGATGAAAGGTTTCATAAAATCTTGTAAAGACATAATGCGCCATAATCCTCAAGGGGTTAAGGTGACAATGGTTATTTTTGGGTCTATATATTTTTATATTCATTTATTTTTTTGTTTCCTCGTTAGACCTCCATCAAGTTTTAAAATACACCTGTCCAAGACCCTCCTTCAAGAAAAAATTAGTACATATATCGATAGAAAAATGTCGTCCCGACCGAAGGCCGATTCCTCTTAAATTAAAGGCTCGCTATCCATCGCCAGGAAAAAAATCAAGACCTAAATGACACAAAAAGTCTTAATGTTTGACAAAGAAATAGAGCGAAAGGTCTGAAAATCGTCAAACTAAAGGAACGAACGTCCTAAAATCTGAAAACCAATGGGGCTAAACATGAGGAAGAAGAAACGGCCCATCCCCCCTTAACCCACTTACCTGGCGCCCCAGTTGAAGGCGAGAGTGTCACCTGTATATATCCCACCATCTGACACAGAGATTACAGATGAAGGCGAGAGTGTCACCTGTGTATATCCCACCATCTGACACAGAGATGACAGATGAAGGCGAGAGTGTCACCTGTGTATATCCCACCATCTGACACAGAGATCTAGTAGAGGCTTAATGTGGTAATAGAGGGAAGATTACTAACGCCTGTGTACAAAGGAGTACAAAGGAAATCAAGCAACAATAGGTCTGGTGACCCTTCTAGGCTGCTTGTCCTCCAAAACACTGAGGATCAATTGTCCAAACAGTGGTTTGGAGGGGGTAAGGGAACATTGGAAAGGGAACTACTGCCCTGGAACTAATGTCCGTGGCAGGATTAGGAAGTTAGTAGGGGACAGAGGGGTTAGTACCTGAGGGGGGGGGGGGGGGGGGGAAATAAAGTTATTAATTTACAAACGCAGTCAGTCGCGGGTTTGATGCAAGATATTTGTCTAGGCGAAGTTTAAATGAATCAACGGTGCTGCAGTCTATAACGTCTCGGGGAAGCCCATTCCACAAGTTGACAACTCGATTGAAGAAGAAATTCTTAGATTCGTGCGAGTTAAAAGATTTATCGATAATTTTGCAACCGCTTCCCCGCGTGTAATTAGATTGATCGATAGTGAAGTACTTACTACAGTTACTACAGTGTGTATACTTGTATACTAACGCACACACATACACACACACAGACACACACACATAATAACCCTCACACCAACACACTTAGTCGCACACACAAACACACACCCACAGTTACTCACACACACACATAATAAGTCTCACACCCACAGCCACACAGTTACTCACATACATCCACACACACACACACAGTTATTATCTCTCTCTCTCTCTCTCTCTCTCTCTCTCTCTCTCTCTCTCTCTCTCACACACAAACACTCAAACCCACACACACAGTTACTCCCCCCTCCCCCCACATACACATAATAAGTCTCACACCCACAGCCACACAGTTACTCACATACATCCACACACACACACACAGTTATTATCTCTCTCTCTCTCTCTCTCTCTCTCTCTCTCTCTCTCTCTCTCTCTCTCTCTCTCTTAGAGAGCACTCAGCACTAAGCACTAAGCACTCAGCACTAAGCACTCAGCTTAAGAATGTAAACAGAGAAACTGATCTGGGAGTAACAATATCGAGTAACCTAAAACCGAGTCAACAATGTTCAGAAGTTGTTAAGAAGGCAAACAAAATAATTGGCTTTATAGGCAGGTCATTTGAGCATAAATCCAAAGAAGTTATCCTAACCCTTTACAATTCCTTAGTCCGCCCTCTTCTGGAATACTGCGTTCAATCCTGGTGCCCTTATTACCAAAAAGATATAAACAAGCTAGAACGAGTTCAACGTAGAGTTACCAAAATGATACCTAGCCTAAAGAACAAACCATACGAAGAGCGTCTTAGAGAATTAAATCTATTTCCTTTAACCCAGCGCAGATTAAGAGGCGACTTAATTCAAGTGTTCAAAATCATCAAAGGCATCGACAATATGAACTGTAGTAAGTACTTCACTATCGACCAATCTAATTACACGCGGGGAAACGGTTGCAAAATTATTGGTAAAATCTTTTAACTCGCACGAATCTAAGAATTTCTTCTTCAATCGAGTTGTCAACTTGTGGAATGGGCTTCCCCGAGACGTTATAGACTGCAGCACCGTTGATTCATTTAAATTCCGCCTAGACAAATATCTCGCATCAAACCCGCGACTGACTGCGTTTGTAAATGAATAACTTTATCCTCCCCTCAGTTACTAACCCATATGTCCCCTACTAACTTCCTAGTCCTGCCACGTTAGTGGCAGGGCAGTAGTTCCCTTTCCAATGTTCCCTTACCCACTCTAAACCACTGTTTGGTCACTTGATCCTCAGTGTTTTGGAGGACAAGCAACCTAGAAGGGTCACTAGACCTGTTATTGCTTGATTTCCTTTGTACTCCTTTGTACTCTCACACACAAACACTCAAACCCACACACACAGTTACTCCCCCTTCCCCCCACATACACATAATAACTCTCACACCCACAACCATACAATATATTTGTTGTGTATGTGTATGGAAGAGACAAAACGCAGGTTGCCTGTAGCAAGAGTCTCCCCCAAAGTTAAAAGTGACAGAGCCAAATTCAAGGGACGTTGGAGTCAAAATGCCTGGACACCAGAAGTTTAAAGCAGTCTAAGTCATAGAATGAAGGAAAGATTGATTGAGGGAGAGAGTTCTAGAGCTCACTTGTTGAGTAGAAAAAAGACTCAGAAAATTGGCCAATTCTTGGGTTGGAGAGCTGAACAGAATAAGAGTGGGACTGTGTTGACAGGCGGATGCCTCGTACTCACCATAAGGGAGGGGGTATACACTGAGAGAGCTCTGAAGAACACTGGTTGTTGTAAAAGTGATAGAAGAGTGAAAGAGATGCAACATTGCGGCGTGTAGAAAGAGATTGTAGGGAACTAGTAAGAGGAGGCGAGTTGAAGAGGCTAAATGCTTTGATTCTACTAACTTTATTTTATCCTCCCCTCAGTTACTAACCCCTATGTCCCCTACTAACTTCCTAGTCCTGCCACGGACATTAGTTCCAGGGCAGTAGTACCCTTTCCAATGTTCCCTTACCCCCTCTAAACCACTGTTTGGACACTTGATCCTCAGTGTTTTGGAGGACAAGCAGCCTAGAAGGGTCACTAGACCTGTTGTTGCTTGATTTTCTTTGTACTCCTTTAATAACTCGTTCGAGAAGTGCGGTATGGGTGGAGCCTCCCCACACATGCGAACAATACTAAATACAGGGGCGCACTGTGCCCCGATACAGAGCAAGAATCTGTGCGGGGTGGAGAACCCACGGAGACGGTTGAGCACACCTGCCTTTCAACACACTTCCACCCCTAGTCCGTCCAACTCTCTAACCCAACAGTGAACCGATTATTCCAGTCTTTCTTCTACTCAACAACTGTACTCTGTAACTCACTCTTTCAATCTATCTGAAATTCATCATAAGAATAATATTGAACTACTTCAAGCTCCATTTTGACTAACGTACATTTTGGCTCCCTATCACTCTTTCAAATTTAATATATAGTGTTTAATCAATTGAAAATGACTTTGCAATTATAATCATATGTTGGCCTGGCTATGCTTTGGTCTACCGGGATTGAAATAACTTTAATTAATGATTTTTGCGAGAAATTCAGTATTTTGTTTCCAGTGTAGACAATCGACACTGTATCGAGTTATTGTGGTGTTATTCGACTGTGGGTTCGCGGATATTTTACGTAAAACTGTTCTGTTTAAGTGTCTGTTAGCCAATTTAGTACCAGTGACATCCTATTAATTTTATTTTGGCGACTATTAGATGGTTTAAATCAGCTTAGGAAAGGTAACTACCCGTAAAAATAGTGAAGACTATTTTAATTAATCCTTTTAAATACGGTACCATATGTCCTCCCTAAGTTTCACAAAATCGACTATATGCAGCAGAAATAAGTACAAAAAGACGCTGCCGGTATTGTAAAGGTTAAATTAAAACAAATAATAAGTAAAACACAAATAATATAATATATATTGAGTGGACGCTGTATTTGTTCCGTACATAAATAACTACACTCATGATCTACAGTAACACACAAATAATATAATATATATTGAGTGGACGCTGTATTTGTTCCGTACATAAATAACTACACTCATGATCTACAGTACAGTATATTATATTGAGTGGACGCGTATTTGTTCCGTACATTACTAACTACACTCAT
>CM064512.1:12498341-12503341 GCA_032716605.1 Paralithodes platypus
TACTAACTTCCTAGGTCCTGACACGTTTAGTGGCAGGGCAGTAGTTCCCTTTCCAATGTTCCCTTACCCACTCTAAACCACTGTTTGGTCACTTGATCCTCAGTGTTTTGGGGGACAAGCAACCTAGAAGGGTCACTAGACCTGTTATTGCTTGATTTCCTTTGTACTCCTTTGTACTCTCACACACAAACACTCAAACCCACACACACAGTTACTCCCCCTTCCCCCACACTCACATAATAACTCTCACACCCACAACCATACAATATATTTGTTGTGTATGTATATGGAGGAGACAAAACGCAGGTTCCCTGTAGCAAGAGTCTCCCCCAAAGTTAAAAGAGTGACAGAGCCAAATTCAAGGGACGTTGGAGTCAAAATGCCTGGACACCAGAAGTTTAAAGCAGTCTAAGTCATAGGATGAAGGAAAGATTGATTGAGGGAGAGAGTTCTAGAGCTCACTTGTTGAGTAGAAAAAAGACTCAGAAAATTGGCCAATTCTTGGGTTGGAGAGCTGGACAGAATAAGAGTGGGACTGTGTTGACAGGCGGGTGCCTCGTACTCACCATAAGGGAGGGGGTATACACTGAGAGAGCTCTGAAGAACACTGGTTGTTGTAAAAGTGATAGAAGAGTGAAAGAGATGCAACATTGCGGCGTGTAGAAAGAGATTGTAGGGAACTAGTAAGAGGAGGCGAGTTGAAGAGGCTAAATGCTTTGATTCTACTAACTTTATTTTATCCTCCCCTCAGTTACTAACCCCTATGTCCCCTACTAACTTCCTAGTCCTGCCACGGACATTAGTTCCAGGGCAGTAGTACCCTTTCCAATGTTCCCTTACCCCCTCTAAACCACTGTTTGGACACTTGATCCTCAGTGTTTTGGAGGACAAGCAGCCTAGAAGGGTCACTAGACCTGTTGTTGCTTGATTTTCTTTGTACTCCTTTAATAACTCGTTCGAGAAGTGCGGTATGGGTGGAGCCTCCCCACACATGCGAACAATACTAAATACAGGGGCGCACTGTGCCCCGATACAGAGCAAGAATCTGTGTGGGGTGAAGAACCCACGGAGACGGTTGAGCACACCTGCCTTTCAACACACTTCCACCCCTAGTCCGTCCAACTCTCTAACCCAACAGTGAACCGATTATTCCAGTCTTTCTTCTACTCAACAACTGTACTCTGTAACTCACTCTTTCAATCTATCTTAAATTCATCGTAAGAATTGAACTACTTCAAGCTTCATTTTGACTAACGTACATTTTGGCTCCCTATCACTCTTTCAAATTTAATATATAGTGTTTAATCAATTGAAAATTACTTTGCAATTATAATCATATGTTGGCCTAGCTATGCTTTGTTCTACTGGGATTGAAATAACTTTAATTAATGATTTTTGCGAGAAATTCAGTATTGTGTTTCCAGTGTAGACAATCGACACTGTATCGAGTTATTGTAGTGTTATTCGACTGTGGGTTCGCGGATATTTTACGTAAAACCGTTCTGTTTAAGTATCTGTTAGCCCATTTAGTACCAGTGACATCCTATTAATTATATTTTGGCAACTATTAGATGGTTTAAATCAGCTTAGGAAAGATAACTACCCGTAAAAATAGTGAAGACTATTTTAATTAATCCTTTTAAATACGGTACCATATGTCCTCCCTAAGTTTCACAAAATCGACTATATGCAGCAGAAATAAGTACAAAAAGACGTTGCCGGTACTGTAAAGGTTAAATTAAATCAAATAATAAGTAAAACACAAATAATATATATAATATATATTGAGTGGACGCTGTATATCTTCCGTACATAAATAACTACACTCATGATCTACAGTAACACACAAATAATATAATATATATTGAGTGGACGCTGTATTTGTTCCGTACATAAATAACTACACTCATGATCTACAGTACAGTATTATTATATTGAGTGGACGCTGTATTTGTTCCGTACATTAATAACTACACTCATGATCTACAGTACAGTATTATTATATTAAGGGGGTGGTGCTTGGTTTTTGGTCCATGTATGGATTTGTTTATTTATTTTGAGTTTCCTCGCTAGACCTCCATCAAACTTAAAATAACATCCCCCTAGACCCCGTTTCAAAATCAATTTGTACGTTTTTCGGTAGAAAAATGTCTCGGCCGAAGGCCGGTTTCTTTTTTAGTTACAGGCTTGCTATCGCTCGCCAGGAGAAAAAATTACACCTAAATGGCACGAAAGGTCTTAAATTTGACAAAGAAATTAGTCGAAAGTTCTTAGCATCGACATACTAATGGAACGAACGTCTTACAATCTTAAAACAAATATGCTTAACAAGTGGGAGAAGAAGGTCCATAAAAAGAGACTCCCCCCCCCCCCCCTTAAGGTTACCGCTTGGCCAATACTAACTGAAAATGAACACTGGAATTTACAATGTTTACTCCTTCTGTACCGGCGGCGTCTCTTAATATTTTATTATAGCAACACTTAGACGATTTTGTGTAGTTTTAGAAGTATCTGTAGTAGTAATAAGCGATAAGGGAGATAGTTCGAAGCCTTTTAACCGCTGGAGGCCCTTTTTAAACTGAATGCAATTATCCAACAATAGCCAGGATAAAGATACAATAACGGCACCGGTACAGACGGAGTTATAATAACTTCTGTACCGGTGATGTACGTTGCATTACATTCTGGCAACTAATAGACGATTGTATTCAGCTTAAGAAGGACGTCTACCCATTAAAAGGCTACAGACTATCTTAATTAATCCTTTTAGCTGCCATATATCTTTCCTGAGCTTCATAAAATGGTATAAATGTAGCTGAAGTAAAATTAAAATACGTCGCCGGTACAGAAGGGGTTAAATATCGGCCTTAACGATGACCCCTGCAGTTATTGAGCCACAGGACGACCAATTGTGTGGCTGAGAGAGTTGGAGGCCAGAGTCGTTACGGCTGTTATATGTTACACGGGGGCTACCTTAAGGGGAGACAGTTGTTTTTTCTGGACCCCCTTCTCCCTCATGTTTAGCATATTAGTTTTAAGGTTTTAAGACGTTCGTTCCGTTAGATTGGCGATTTTCAGATCTTTTGCCCCATTGCTTTGCCAATATTAAGACCTTTCGTGACATTTAGGTATCGATTTTTTTCCTGGCGAGCGACAGCGAGCCTGTATTTAAAGAGAAATCGGGCTTCGGCCGGGACATTTTTCTACCGAAACATTTACAAATTTATATCGAAGGCGGGTCTTGTGGGTGTTTCTTTTAGTTTGATAGAGGTTTAGAGAGCAAACTGAACCCCCTCCTTAAACCATTGAGCCGAACCAGTAAATTATACCGCACAATACCGTCTGGGCTCCCTTAATTGACTACTTGCGAGTTGCAAGGTATAAGGAAGTTGGAGCCGTAAACATCCATATTTAACAGAATTACCAGCTACAATACGGTTATAGTGCATTGATAATTTCTTCAAATCTATTTAATCATCCTGTTTGACCATCAGATATTTACATTAGTATTGTATTTCTATTTAATATCGATGTTTACGGCTCCAACTTCCTTATAGCCTAAAACTCGCAAGTGGTCACTTAAGGGCAGATTTCCATTTATTCGTTTTATGTATTTTGGTATTATATTTTGGTATTATATTTTGGTATTATATTTTGGTATTATATTCATTAGTTTAATCCAAAAACCTCCATCAAGCTTAAATAATTATATCCCCAAGACGCCCTATCCAGATAAATTTGTACATTTTATGGTAGAAAAATGTCCCTGCTGAAGGTCGATTTCTCGTAAATTACAGGCTTGTTATCACTGGCCAGGATAAAAAACCGACACCTAAATAGCACAAAAGGTCATACAATCGACCAACTAATGGAGCGACCGTCTTATAATATAAAACAATAAGGGGCAAAACAACAGGGAGAAGGGGGCCAGAAAAATACTCTCCTTAAGTATTTCTTTTGACGTTTGCTTCTCTGTCTTTGTCTTTCTCTTTCTAAAACAAAAAAGTAGGATGACAAATTCACATAAAGTCAACAATAAAAGTGTTGGCGCTGTACCTGAAAGAGTAACTTTAATTGACACTGGTTTGAGTGGCAAGTGGGAACACAAATATATTGTCATTGTGTATATACATATTTTGATTTTGGTATTGATGAGTTATTTGTATGGCTCCTATATCATGCCGTTCAAAACAAAAACAAAATCTTTAAACAGATTCAGGCAATGTCATATGCATTATGTCATGTTTTTAATATTTTTTTTTTTTCATGTGTTTATTTATTTCAATAATTTATTTGTCGCTTGGTTCGTGGGGTCGGGTTGCTGTTTGACATGTCACGTGGGGTTGACGGTGCCTGCTTATCAACATCCTTTGTTCTCATGTTTTTTTAGGCGATCCTCCGTGCAAAAGCCGCTCGTATTAACGCTGTGTACGCTTATGCATAAGAACCACAGACTCCAGACTCAATATGCCCTACCCTTGTTCGGCTTAGCTACATTTTGTTTTCGTACCAGGAAAAAAATAAAATAGGTAGCTGGATACTAAGTGACTCTGTAGAGGTCATTGAGATGTTTGGTTACATTCGATATCTACATACAGCTTCTCAAGTGCACTTTACCTTTTATGTCTGTAGGTTATATTGCATTGATCAGTGTTAGATAACTATGTCGCAGACAACTTACATAACAATAGCTCGACTTACTGAGTGATTGACCTGATATACAGTACCTGTGCAATATCTTTGTGGAGGACATATTTTTTTCTTCTATGTGTATGCAGAAGACAAATGGCAAGCTGCCTGTAACGAGTGTCTCCCTCAAAGCCAAAAGAGTTACAGAAACTCAAATTCAAGGGACGTTGGTCTCTAAACGAAATCTATCTGTATGTGGTAACCTAGGTTCGAGTCTCGGGAGGATCACATGCTTTCATTAATTTCATTGGGAGGTGTTTGGAGTTGGGAGTGAAATTAATAAATTAGATTATAGCAAAACTAGTTAATTA
>CM064512.1:12508341-12518341 GCA_032716605.1 Paralithodes platypus
AAGCTGAAGCCTTTTTCCTTTATTGGTAATGAAGTGAGCCAATTTGAAGCCTCCATGTCTTGTGACATCTCAACTCTCATTTTCAGTTCTTCACTACATTCGGTCTTAATTTGTTCTAGGCTATGTTTCTGTCTCTCTTCTCTGCTCGTTGTAATTTCCTGTCTTGCATTTCGTTGTTCCTCTTCGTCCACCTCATCATTTTCATTTTGCTCCCGTATTTTTTCTGTCAGAGACGTAGTAAGTTTTATGGAATTTTGGTACTCATGAGGTGCCGCCTCCACTGGCTTTATGATCCCCATATCTCCGAACCTTGGCGGAAGAGCTAATAGATCTCTTAGCTCTTGCGTGACGCCTTCCATCTCTTTAAAGCAGGTATGAATGCTCCTCTGATTGCTTCCTCCAGCGGTTGGAGCATCTGTCCAATGTCAGGCACTGTTCTCATAAGAAAGGTTCATCTGTGCCTAACACCATATGTGAAGGCAGTATATGCAGCATGTGGTTCAGATTTCGCAATGTCTGTCAGGGTTTTCACTTCCTTTACCCACTCCGCTACCTTTTTTCGCACATAGACTCTCTTGCATTCCTCTGTGCCTATTACTGCTCCCAAATGGCGTTGACCCTCCTTTGTAATCTTCACTCCTGTCCCATCAAAATTCCGCACTGCTTCTTCATACTTGTCTTCTTTCACTATTAGTACAGATTTACTAGCATTAGGATGGTACCCAATGACTGCGCCAACCGATTGTACTCTCCGCCACCATTCTTTGAGATCCCTTATTCTTCCTGCACCTGTGAGGTCATCAGCATACGCCACTTGTTTCACTCGGGTTGCCTCATGTTTTATTTTCTGCTGCAGAATAGATAGTGCCAGTGCGTACATTGCCATTGCCACTGGATCTCCTTGCGTTGTTCCTTCATTTGATTTGAAAATTTTCATTTCTTCCTTCTTTGTGCTTCCAACTATATACAGGTTAGCTGGCTCCTTATAAGTGTTTTATATATACTTTGCGATGCTCGGACATTTGATCTTGATGTTGTGAATAGCTGCCTCCCTATTAATGGTGTTAAAGGCATTTGTTGCATCCACTAGCAGTACCGCTTCACAATCTTCCTCATCATAGACCTTCCCCATTGCATGTATTGCTGCTTCTCCTCCGGCTTGTTGTCCTGCATATACTTGTAAGTTGCCCACTGCTCTTTGTACATCTTTTCCAAATACGGGCATGATTGCTTGTCACGGCCCTACAGTGTTGAACCCAAGAGATTAAAATTCAAACACCGGCAACACGCAATCTGACTACGGACATAACACCTAAATGGTTATTAACACAACCATGAAGAAAAGGATGATATCAAACACCACTAATTTTCGTATTAATTAAATTATAGTTAACTAGGGTAAACGAACAGGTTGACAAGCACAATCATTCAGTTAATCAAAGCAATGATCTTTGATACAAAACACCAGAAGAAACACCTGAGTAACAATTAATAAGAATTGACTAAACACCGAATGAAAGCTTTAAGTAAATGCACTCGTTACAAGGAATAAACACACTGAGAGAACACTGAAGACAAACGGTTAATCAACACTTACTACACTGAACATAAACTGTGAATCACAACTCAATCACAAATCAACACACGACACCATATAATATCACCACGGTGTAACACACAAACACCACTCACGGATATTTAATTAACATTGATTGACAGGCTACCTTGTTTAGATAATTATCGCCAGATAACGCTCGGACGAAGTGTGTGCTCAAGGACACGAATCAGTGTCCACTACACAAACACATAAGCACACACCAACATAAACACACACCAACATAAACACACACCCCGTGGCGTAACATATAGCGTGTCTGGCTCACAACCAGAAGGTCCCGAGTTCGAGAACCGGGCGGGGAAGAGACATTTGGGCAAGTCTCCTAACGGTGTAGCCTCTGTTCACCTAGCAGTATAAATAGAAAAACTGGAATAAGTGGACGAAGTTGTGCCGTCCCATCTGGGGTTGGTGATCGGTTACAAGGTGAGATGGGTATCGTACTGGTCAACCTAAGTTACTGGTCAACCTAAGCCTTCGGGTGAGACTGGTACCGTAGTGAGAATGGTACCGCACAGATTAACCCTAAGCTTTCGTTTCCAGATGTCGCCAATTGGCTAAAATACAGACTACACACACATCGACAGCCATTCCAACGATACATAAACACTTAACATGCATCTCACGCAATATATTCCCAGTTAAGGAGGCGCGATAATAATGAGCTTAGCTCGCATTGCGTGGATTCCCCTTGACGAACAAGTGAGTACAAAGGAAATCAAGCAACAACAGGTCTAGTGACCCTTCTAGGCTGCTTGTCCTCCAAAACACTGAGGATTAAGTGTCCAAACAGTGGTTTAGAGTGGGTAAGGGAACATTGGAAAGGGAAATACTGCCCTGGAACAAATGGCCGTGGCAGGACTAGGAAGTTAGTAGGGAACATATGGGTTAGTAACTGAGGGGAGGATAAAATATAGTTATTCATTTACAAACGCAGTCAGTCGCGGGTTTGATGCGAGATATTTGTCTAGGCGGAGTTTAAATTAATCAACGGTGTTACAGTCTATAACGTCTCGGGGAAGCCCATTCCACAAGTTGACAACTCGATTGAAGAAGAAATTCTTAGATTCGTGTGAGTTAAAAGATTTACCAATAATTTTGCAACCGTTTCCCCGCGTATAATTAGATTGGTCGATAGTGAAGTTCTTACTACAGTTCATATTGTCGATGCCTTTGATGATTTTGAACACTTGAATTAAGTCACCTCTTAATCTGTGCTGGGTTAAGGGGAGGTTTTTAGTGTGTTTCCTAGACTTCCATCAAGCTTGAAATTACACCCTTTCAAGATAAATTTGTACATTTTTCGATAGAAAAATGTCCCGGCCGAAGGCCGATTCCTCTTAAATTACAGGCTCGCTATGGCTCGCCAGGAAAAAATCGACACCTAAATGGGACGAAAGGTCTTAATAGTGACATAAATGGGGTGAAACTTCTTAAAATCGCCAAACTAATGGGGCAAGCGTCTTTAAATCTCACAAGCAATGGGGCTAAACATGAGGGAGAAAGAGGTTAAGAAAAAAATCCCTCCAGTGGAAATCTCCCCTTAAAGGAAATAGATTTAATTCTCTAAGATGCTCTTCGTATGGTTTGTTCTTTAGGCTAGGTATCATTTTAGTAACACTACGTTGAACTCGTTCTAGCTTGTTTATGTCTTTTTGGTAATAAGGGCACCAGCATTGAACGCAGTATTCCAGAAGAGGGCGGACTAAGGAATTGTAAAGGGTTAGGATAACGTCTTTGGATTTATGCTCAAATGACCTGCCTATAAAGCCAATAATTTTGTTTGCCTTCTTAACAACTTCTGAACATTGTTGACTCGGTTTTAGGTTACTCGATATTGTTACTCCCAGATCGGTTTCTCTGTTTACATTCTTAAGCTGAGTGCCATTCATCGAATAGTTTGCTTTCTCATTTAGGTATCCGATATGTAGTACTTTACATTTATTCGCATTGAAACTCATTTGCCAAATTTGGGCCCAATGTGATAATTTATCTAGATTGTGTTGCATATCGTCAACTTGTTTTTTTGAGAGTACGCTATTTGCAATTTTTGTATCGTCAGCAAATTTTGAGATTGTACAGGTGAGACCCTCATCTATGTCGTTGATGTAAATTAGAAAGATAATTGGTCCTAGTACCGATCCCTGGGGTACCCCGCTACTTACATTGGTTCATTTAGATGCCTTACCGTTTATGACTACTCTTTGCTTTCTGTCGCTGAGCCAATTTTCTATCCATTTCAACACACCGTCTTGTATTCCATGCGCTTTTAGTTTTAGCAGTAAACGTTTGTGGGGAACTTAGTCAAAGGCCTTTTGAAAATCAAGGTATATAATATCTACAGCTTTACTCTCATCGTAGAGGTTGAGGATATCGTGGAAGAAGTCCAAGAGGTTTGTTAAACAGGAACGTTTTTTACGAAAGGCCGTGTTGAGTATCTTTAAGTATGTTATTTTCCTCTAAGTGATTTACCAGTCTGTCTCATATGACCGTTTCTAGCATTTTACATACAACTGAGGTTAAGCTAATTGGACGATAGTTACTGGGTAGGGATTTGCTGCCTTTTTTGAATATCGGTGTTACGTTGGCTATCTTCCACTGATCAGGCATAGTTCCAGACTGCAAAGATTTATTGAATAGTAATGTCAGTGGTTTGGAGAGCTCATCCTTAGCTTCCTTTAGAACTCTAGGCGAGATTGTATCAGGTCCAGACGTTTTATTTACTTTGAGTTTATCTAAACAATTAAATACTTCTCTCTCTGTAAGGGTGATATTGCTTAGAACATCTGAATTATCAATCTGAATCGGCGATGGTGTAGGGATATTACTGAGGTCTTCTGTTGTAAAAACTGATGCAAAGAAGGTATTGAGGGCATTACTCATTTGTACTTCGTCTTTGGTGTATTCTCCATTTTCATCGACTAACGGTCCAACAGTTGAAGTAACTACTTTTTTCTTTCTGATATAACTATAAAATTCTTTCGGGTTTGTTTTACTTTGATTAGCAATATGTAACTCTAGGTCTTTTTACTTTGCTTAATTAACTTTTTGGCTTTGCGTCGTAGCTCTACAAATTTCACCCGTCATTTTGTGAGGATTTTAAGCTATCATTAGCAAAAATTTTAGCAAGCAGGCAGTTTGAAATATCTTTATTCCACCATTTGGGCTTAGTATTATGGCCTGGACGCCGAATTATCGATGGTATGCAGTCTTGCACTGCTTTTAGGTAAGTGGTTTCGAATAACTTCCAAGATGTATTTATGCCGTTATTGTTAATTAAAAAGCTCCAGTCAGTTTCTTTAAACATAGCTCTAAGTTTATGAAAGTTTGCTTTCTTGAAATTAGGGACTTTTTCGATGCTACTATTTGGTTCGTTACTAGTAAAGTTTAAAGTGAAAGTTATCGTACGATGGTCGCTGTTACTGAATTCATCACCAACATTCAAATTCTCTATTAATTCTTCTTTTGTTGCAAGTACAATGTCAAGAACGTTATTACCACGGGTCGGTGTTCGAACAAATTGATAAAGCGAACTCTCTTGCAAGTTCGTATACAAGTCATGTCCGGAGTGAGTGACATACCAAGTATATAGAGCACCACACACACACACACACACACACACACACAGCCCGTAGCCTAGTAGGTAGAGCTCTCGTCTCACACACGAGGGGTCGGGGGTTCAATCCCCCGGCCGGGCGGAGACAAATTGGGCTTGTCTCCTTTCATGTGTTAGCCTCAGTTCACCTAGCTGTAAATAGGTACCTGGAATAAGTGGACGACGTTGTGACGTCCCATCTGGGGTTGGCAAAAATGGTACAAGGCGAGATGGGTATCATATGGTTCACCTAAGCTGATGGCTACCTAAGCCTTCGGGCGAGACGGTACCGTCTATAGTGAGAATGGTACCATACAGATCCACCCTAAGCCTTCGTTTCCGATGTCGCCAATTGGCTAAAATACAGACTACACACATCCACAGCCATTCCAACAGTACATAAAACACTTAACATGCATTTCACGCAATACATTCCCAGTTAAGGAGGCGCGATAATAATGAGCTTAGCTCGCATTGCGTGGATTCCCCTTGACGAACAAGTAACTGAGTAACTGAGAGAGTAACACACACACACTAGAGCTCGTTACACATAAATAATATATAAATGCTGTCTCATCTCCCTTCCAAGGATACAAAACATTACACTCACCTATTCACATACACACTCCTTTGTACTCCTTTGTACACACACACAGTCAAACACACACTCAAACACACAGACAGACAGACACACATACAAACACACACACACACACACTGACAGACAATGACGTTTTGATATGCAACATGAACTATTTTTCACTCCACTTTTTCATTAACCTGCCATATGTTATCTATCGTATATTACAAACACGATATGGTGCATTTATTTCTGAATATGAGTTTGTGCATATCCATTTCATCAGCATATTTTTTGTTCTGCTTTGGAAGTAAAATGAAACTTGTTTTTCTAAATATGTTTATGTCGACGTCATAATGTAATTATGTAATTTTTCCGTCTGTGTACTCATACCTCATGCTTCCCAGTACCCTGGAAAGAAGCAAACATCCATCCAGTTCCTAAAAAAGGTGCCTCTTCAGATCCATCAAACTACAGACCAATAGCTATAACTTCCACTCTTGGTAAAGTCTTTGAAATTATATTAAATAATCACATAATTAAGCATCTTGAGAATAATAAATTAATCAGTGATAGGCAATATGGTTTTAGACGATGTCGATCAACTGCAGACATGCTTTGCCTTCTTACGCATCAAATCAACCAAGCTACAGACCAACATGGTGAAACACATACAATAGCACTGGATATATCAAAGGCATTTGATAGAGTATGGCATCAATCCTTATTGTCGAAGATGTCACACTACGGCCTTGCATCATTAGTTCCACTAATTTCTTCTTATCTTCATAACAGAAAAATACGTGTAATGGTAGATGGCCTTTATTCTCAATTTCACTCAATAAATGCTGGTGTTCCCCAGGGATCAGTTTTGGCCCCAATTCTGTTCCTCATTCATATCAATGATCTCATATCTACCACTCATAATCCAATACATTCCTAGCAGATGACTCAACACTCCACAGTTCCTTCACATTTACCAATTCTTTCACCCAACCCGATCTTATAAATTCAAAAATAAACACTGCAATTTCTCTGAACCAGGACCTTTCTAGAATTAATTGATGGGGACAAAATAATCTAGTTTCCTTTAATGCACAGAAAACCAAGTACATTCAATTTTCTAACCGACAGAATCTCACTGACTCCCATATATTTTTTAATGATGTAAATATTCCCACTTCCCCTAGTATTGACATTCTCGGTGTAACATTAACTACTAACTTGAGCTGGACACATTATGTTAGAAGCATTGCTAAGAATGCCTCTAAAAAACTGGGACTCCTGTACAGAGTTCGAGAATTCTTCACTGGCGAGCAGTTGGCCGTGATATATAAAAGTCATGTGCGTTCTCAGATGGATTACTGTTCACCTCTGTGGGGTGGAAGTGGAGTGGTTGCATTGAGGCAGTTCGACAAAATTCAAAATAAAGCTATTAGATTAATCAATAACCCTGCAATCACACAGGACCTTCCTACATTATCCATACGAAGAAACGTTGCATCCCTTGCATTATTCTACAGATATTTTCACAGCAATTGTTCCGAGGAACTTGCTTCAATTGTGCCGCCTCTCCACATCTTTCCCCGTAGAACTAGGGCAGCTGAGAGCGCCCATGAATTTACACTTTCTCCTCCACAATGCAGAACTTCTGCTTATCAGAATTCATTTATCCCCAGAGCTACTACTCTTTGGAATTCACTTCCCTCGAATTGCTTTCCACAAACTTACAATCTACAAATGTTTAAATCCTGTTGTTACAAACATTTTATGAATGGAGGATGCCTTTAGGCACATGGACCTTTTTGTTTTATCTGTGGTTTTCCTTCCTCCGTTCATTGTCTCTTAAAAAAAAAAAAAAAAAAAAAAAATCACAAGAGACAGTACTTCACAAAACAAAAACAGAAATAAACATGGATATAAACAAAATAGAGAGAGGGGCAGTACAATATATATAGAGAGAGGGGCAGTACAATATATATAGAGAGAGGGGCAGTGAGAGAGGGGCAGTACAATATATATAGAGAGAGGGGCAGTACAATATATAGAGAGAGGGGCAGTACAATATATATAGAGAGAGGGGCAGTACAATATATATAGAGAGAGGGGCAGTACAATATATATAGAGAGAGGGGCAGTACAATATATATAGAGAGAGGGGCAGTACAATATATATAGAGAGAGGGGCAGTACAATATATATAGAGAGAGGGGCAGTACAATATATATTAATGTTAAATAAAATGTGCTTTGTAGCTATTAATTATTACACAGGTGTCAAACATTGTCTCCTTAGCCCATTCTGTACCGGCAACGTGTTAATAATGTCTTTCTAGCTAGATTTAGACAATGTTTTGCCGTTTGAGAAGGATCTGTGGTAGAACAAAATAACAAGTGAGATAGTTGGAAGTCTGTTGATTGTTGTAAGCCCTTTTTAAATGGAATACAATTGTCTAATAGTAACCGGAATTAAATGAAAACGACGTCACCGGTAATGAATGGGTTAATGCTATAAATTAGGTCGTGGAATTGTTTTGGTTACGCATCAAAATGTGATCTAATAATATCCACAGTGCAATAAATAATGCATCCATGTACTGACGCCATTGTTCAAAAATGAGTCTAGCCCTAAGTCGGAGGAAGTGGTGGGTGGGGAGAGAGCTTCCTGCTTTGCTGTCTTTACCTTCCACTTTGTAAACAATGTTATCT
The DNA here is from genome assembly GCA_032716605.1 of Paralithodes platypus. Lineage (NCBI taxonomy): Eukaryota > Metazoa > Arthropoda > Malacostraca > Decapoda > Lithodidae > Paralithodes > Paralithodes platypus. The sequence goes on from CM064512.1 coordinate 12,516,840, forward strand.
TAGAATCAAATTTGGACTCTCAAATAGGGACCGCAAGGGCTGTGTAGTCTGTGTATCTATGTAATTCTGTATATATTACTGTACGAGAGAGATGAGAGAGTATGTGTTTGGTTGTGTGTGAGAGTGAGACAAACTTTATTATTGAATCAACGGGGAATTGCAAAAGGCAAGAGAATTTCACATCTGAGAAATGTCATGCACGAAGAAAGTGATGAAAGGGATAATTAAGGTGCCGGAGAGGTATACATAGGAGAGAGGAGTGGTTCAGAAAGGAACTTAAAATTACATCAGACAAGTAAAAGAGTATGTATGATTAGGGGGAATAGCATAAACATTGATTATAAATACAATTCAAGTAATTGTTTTTGCTCTTATTCGTTTAATTTCTTTATGAGTATGCATCTAATTTATACCGAAGGATTTGATGCTTGGCAGAACAAACGTAATGTTATGCAAATTTACAAGCAATAGCAATCACAGGGCAGCATTATACACCGACTATTGACATTCAAATAGTTCCATGGTGATGAGTTGAATGTTTGATTTCGAATGTTTTTGATATTTGCCTTAAGTGTATATACCATGTTTTAGTTCTAACAGAGGTCGAACAATATGCAGGGAACCAATCTGTGGACAGCAACAAGATCAGGATCCTTCGTGGAAATACCCTTTCTTCAACAAACTCCGCCGAATTTGATCACTCAGCTTCCACCTCCAACCCAATCAAACCAGATTCTCACTGTCATATATGTCGTTGCCAGAGAAGAGAAATAAGCAGAGAAAATCGTGCAATGGTAACCAGAATATGATGACAATTACGTCATCGTGGTGAATGGGCTAAAGAGCTGTGGCTTTTCCAAAAATTGGAAGGGTGAAAAGGGATCGTAAATAGCTCAATCTGTTGCAGCCTGCCTTCAGCATCACAACACCGACAATAGAAAACGTTGAGTACGTGAAGTGACCATGGAGAACCCCAGGTGTACCACAAATACCTGCAGACTACAACGGCCCTAGGTGCACCACACATACCTGCAGACTAAAACGGCCCCAGGTGCACCACACATACCTGCAGACTACAACGGCCCCAGGTGCACCACACATACCTGCAGACTACAACGGCCCCAGGTGCACCACACATACCTGCAGACTACAACGGCCCCAGGTGCACCCCACATACCTGCAGACTACAACGGCCCCAGGTGCACCACACATACCTGCAGACTACAACGGCCCCAGGTGCACCACACATACCTGCAGACTACAACGGCCCCAGGTACACCACACATATCTGCAGACTACAACGGCCCCAGGTGCACCACACATACCTGCAGACTACAACGGCCCCAGGTGCACCACACATACCTGCAGACTACAACGGCCCCAGGTGCACCACACATGCCTGCAGACTACAACGGCCCCAGGTGCACCACACATGCCTGCAGACTACAACGGCCCCAGGTGCACCACACATACCTGCAGACTACAACGTCCCCAGGTGCACC
>CM064512.1:12520841-12631862 GCA_032716605.1 Paralithodes platypus
AACGTGCGTGAGTTGAGTATTGGGCTGGATCAGTATGGCTTGCCAAGAAGGGGGCTGGGAGGCTGCAAGATGAAGGCAGGAGATGGTGGTGTTGATGGTGGTGGTGAAGAAGTCGATGGTGTTAATGTTGGTGTATAACGAATTCTTCCATGTTGAAGGTCTTTCTCGATCTTTTTGGTTTTTTCATGGAGCTCCTGATCTTGAACAGCTGACTTTGGAAGATCCTTAGACCTTCTACTTGCTCTGGTGTAAAAGATGAATCAGGGGTTGCTTCGGTGTCCCCCAAAATGGTTCTCCATAAAGGTGATTCAGGGGGGGGACGTCCTCTTCCTCTTGGTGCTGGATCCTTGACTCCTTCCTCGATCGTCTCCACGTCGACTATTTCTCCTATGGTGGACACAGTGTACTCAGACTACGTGGAGGGGAGTGCCACCGGATGATCAATGGTGGCAGGTGCTGGAGTCGAGGCTGCTACTGGTCCGGTGATGTTGACTGCTGATGGAGGTGGCGATGCCGAGACTGCAGGAGGAGGTGGTGGAAGGCTGCTCCTATTGATTGGTTTGTAGATGTTCAGGCGTTTCCGTGGCTGCTGTCTTGGACGGTTTACATAGGCGATACAAGATCAAGAGAGCGATTATTGTGTGCTAGCTGCACGCTGGTTGGCTAACCTAAGACTAGCTCTGGTAGGCTGGCCGGACGCAGAGTGGGCGGGGCCTCTGCGTCCGAGATATTTACGAACAAATTGCAGATGTAAGTAACTCACAAGATACCGTAATTTTTGGTGACTTTAATTTACCTGTGACCAAGTGGGGCGATACTCTTACTTCACACTCCGGACATGACTTGTATACGAACTTGCAAGAGAGTTCGCTTTATCAATTTGTTGGAACGCCGACCCGTGGTAATAACGTTCTTGACATTGTACTTGCAACAAAAGAAGAATTAATAGAGAATTTGAATGTTGGTGATGAATTCAGTAACAGCGACCATCGTACGATAACTTTCACTTTAAAGTTTACTAGTAACGAACCAAATAGCAGCATCGAAAAAGTCCCTAATTTCAAGAAAGCAAACTTCCATAAACTTAGAGCTATGTTTAAAGAAACTGACTGGAGCTTTTTAATTCACAATAACGACATAAATACATCTTGGAAGTTATTCGAAGCCACTTACCTAAAAGCAGTGCAAGACTGCATACCATCGAAAACTCGGCGTCCAGGCCATAATAATAAGCCCAAATGGTGGAATAAAGATATTTCAAACTGCCTGCTTGCTAAAAAATTTGCTAATGATAGATTAAAATCCTCACAAAATGACGAAGAACGGCTGAAATTTGTAGAGCTACGACGCAAAGCCAAAAAGTTAATTAAGCAAAGTAAAAAGACCTTAGAGTTACATATTGCGAATCAAAGTAAAACAAACCCGAAAGAATTCTATAGTTATATCAGAAAGAAAAAAGTCGTTACTTCAACTGTTGGACCGTTAGTCGATGAAAATGGAGAATACACCAAAGACGAAGAACAAATGAGTAATGCCCTCAATACCTTCTTTGCATCAGTTTTTACAACAGAAGACCTCAGTGATATCCCTACACCATCGCCGATTCAGATTGATAATTCAGATGTTCTAAGCAATATCACCGTTACAGAGAGAGAAGTATTGAATTGTTTAGATAAACTCAAGGTAAATAAAACGCCTGGACCTGATACAATCTCGCCTAGAGTTCTAAAGGAAGCTAAGGATGAGCTCTCTAAACCACTGACATTACTATTCAATAAATCCTTGCAGTCTGGAACTATGCCCGATCAGTGGAAGCTAGCCAACGTAACACCGATATTCAAAAAAGGCAGCAAATCCCTACCCAGTAACTATCGTCCAATTAGCTTAACCTCAGTTGTATGTAAAATGCTAGAAACGGTCATACGAGACAGACTCGTAAATCACTTAGAGGAAAATAACATACTTAAAGATACTCAACACGGCTTTCGTAAAAAACGTTCCTGTTTAACAAACCTCTTAGACTTCTTCCACGATATCCTCAACCTCTACGATGAGAGTAAAGCTGTAGATATTATATACCTTGATTTTCAAAAGGCCTTTGACAAAGTTCCCCACAAACGTTTACTGCTAAAACTAAAAGCGCATGGAATACAAGACGGTGTGTTGAAATGGATAGAAAATTGGCTCAGCGACAGAAAGCAAAGAGTAGTCATAAACGGTAAGGCATCTAAATGGACCAATGTAAGTAGCGGGGTACCCCAGGGATCGGTACTAGGACCAATTCTCTTTCTAATTTACATCAACGACATAGATGAGGGTCTCACCTGTACAATCTCAAAATTTGCTGACGATACAAAAATTGCAAATAGCGTACTCTCAAAAGAACAAGTTGACGATATGCAACACAATCTAGATAAATTGTCATGTTGGGCCCAAATTTGGCAAATGAGTTTCAATGCGGATAAATGTAAAGTACTACATATCGGATACCTAAATGAGAAAGCAAACTATTCGATGAATGGCACTCAGCTTAAGAATGTAAACAGAGAAACCGATCTGGGAGTAACAATATCGAGTAACCTAAAACCGAGTCAACAATGTTCAGAAGTTGTTAAGAAGGCAAACAAAATAATTGGCTTTATAGGCAGGTCATTTGAGCATAAATCCAAAGAAGTTATCCTAACCCTTTACAATTCATTAGTCCGCCCTCTTCTGGAATACTGCGTTCAATCCTGGTGCCCTTATTACCAAAAAGATATAAACAAGCTAGAACGAGTTCAACGTAGAGTTACCAAAATGATACCTAGCCTAAAGAACAAACCATACGAAGAGCGTCTTAGAGAATTAAATCTATTTCCTTTAACCCAGCGCAGATTAAGAGGTGACTTAATTCAAGTGTTCAAAATCATCAAAGGCATCGACAATATGAACTGTAGTAAGTACTTCACTATCGACCAATCTAATTACACGCGGGGAAACGGTTGCAAAATTATTGGTAAATCTTTTAACTCACACGAATCTAAGAATTTCTTCTTCAATCGAGTTGTCAACTTGTGGAATGGGCTTCCCCGAAACGTTATAGACTGCATCACCGTTGATTCATTTAAACTCCGCCTAGACAAATATCTCGCATCAAACCCGCGACTGACTGCGTTTGTAAATGAATAACTTTATTTTATCCCCCCCTCAGTTACTAACCCATCTGTCCCCTACTAACTTCCTAATCCTGCCACGGACATTAGTTCCAGGGCAGTAATTCCCTTTCCAATGTTCCCTTACCCACTCTAAACCACTGTTTGGACACTTGATCCTCAGTGTTTTGGAGGACAAGCAACCTAGAAGGGTCACTAGATCTGTTGTTGCTTGATTTCCTTTGTACTTTGTACTCCTTTGTACTTCATCTGCGTGTGTGGAGGGGGCATCATGGAGGGCCTCGCTGTGGAGGGGCGTGCCGAGGGTAGGATCTGGCTGTATTCCGCTTGTGTGTTTAAAGTAGGTTGGTATGTTTGTATATATAATAGCTTCAAGAATGAATAGGCGGCGTGAGTCTATTTCTTTATCAAGAATAGAGGTGTGTTTATCTAAGTCGGGTCTGGTGAGTTCCTGATGGTGTGGGGATGTGTGGTAGTGGTCCTTGATAGCTCCGGCTTGAAGGTGGAAGGTAAGGCGACGTGACAGACGAGTCCTTGTCAAACCGACATAAGTGTGAGGTCCACAGTCCTCACTGTTACAGGTGTGTCGGTATATGACATGGTCCTCTTGTGACGGTTTCTTAGCGGTAGCCGGGCTGTTGCGAATGACTAGTTGTGATGTTTTCCTCGATTTGTAGTATATGGTGAGTTTAAGGTGTTGGTCAGGGTTCGTAGTTTTAACGTTGTTGCTGATAATGTCTCTCATTATGTTTTCGTCTGTTTTGTGATCTGAAGACATGTGTTTTTTATAGTAAATTGTTATGTATTCAGTGTTTGTATTAGTAGGCATGTCGTTTTTGTACCATGTTTCAAGGTGTTTGTTGATGGTGTGGGCGATGTCCGAGTTACTGTACCCATTGTTTACAAGCACCTGGGTGAGCCTCTCGAGTTCCTTGTGAGTGTCTCGCCAGGAGGTGCAGTGTGCTAGGGCTCTCCTGACGTAGGCGGCGATGGTGGATCGTAAATATCGCTGGGGGCATTCACTTTCGCCGTTGAGACAATCCGTTGTTGGTGGGTTTGGTGTAGACAGTGGTGGTAAAGCCTGAGGTGTTGTTGTTTACGAGGACATCAAGGAAGGGGAGATGACCGTTAGAGGACTCCTCGAAGGTGAAGGTGAAGGTGAAGGTGAATATCAATATATATATATATATATATATATATATATATATAATTCTAGGCTACATTTATGTATAAATACAGGTACCCCAGATCCCAACGGTTAACCGGACCTCCCTAACTTTTCCAGAAGCTCAATAATTATAACCATCGGGGGTTCCTTATTAGGCTCGTAACAAGAAATATTTTTATTTAGTCTGGGGCCGGTCGCTGAATAGAGCCAAACAGCGGGTAAAGGCAAAGCTGAGGGTGCAAAGGAGGTGGAAGTAAAGGTAGACAGTATAAACGGTAGACGGTATAAACGGTAGATGGTATAAACGGTAGACGGTATAAACGGTAGACGGTATAAACGGTAGACAGCATAAACGGTAGATAGTATAAACGGTAGACGGTATAAACGGTGACAGTATAACCGGTAGATGGTATAAACGGTAGACGGCATAAACAGTAGACGGTATAAACGGTAGACAGTATAAACGGTAGACGGTATAAACGGTAGACGGTATTAACGGTAGACAGTATAAACGGTAGACTGTATAAACGGTAGACAGTATAAATGGTAGACGGTATAAACGGTTGACTGTATAAACGGTAGACAGCATAAACGGTAGACAGTATAAACGGTAGACAGTATAAACGGTAGACGGTATACACGATAGACAGTATAAACGGTAGACGGTATAAACGGTAGACGACATAAACGGTAGATGGTATAAACGGTAGACAGTATAAACGGTAGACTGTATCAACGGTAGACAGCATAAACGGTAGACAGTATAAACGGTAGACAGTATAAACGGTAGACGGTATAAACGATAGACAGTATAAACGGTAGACGACATACACGGTAGCCGGTATAAACGGTAGACAGTATAAGCGGTAGACAGTATAAACGGTAGACAGTATAAACGGTAGACGGTATAAACGGTAGACGGTATAAACGGTAGACAGCATAAACGGTAGACGATATAAACGGTAGATGGTATAAACGGTAGACGGCAAAAACGGTAGACAGTACAATCGGTAGACAGTATAAACGGTAGACGGTATAAATCGTAGACAGTATAAATGGTAGACAGTATAAACGGTAGACGGTATAAACGGTAGACAGTATAAACGGTAGACAGTATAAACGGTAGACGGTATAAACAGTAGACAGTGTAAACGGTAGACAGTATAAACGGTAGACAGTAAAAACGGTAGACGGTATAAACGGTAGACAGTATAAACGGTAGACAGTATAAAAGATAGGCAGTATAAACTGTACACTATAAACGGTAGACAGTATAAACGGTAGACAGTATACACGGTAGATAGTATAAACGGTAGACAGTATAAACGGTAGACAGTATAACCGGTAGACAGTATAAACGGTAGACGGTATAAACGATAGACAGTATAAACGGTAGACAGTATAAACGGTAGACGGTATAAACGGTAGACAGAATAAACGGTAGACAGTATAAACGGTAGACGGTATCAACGGTAGACAGTATAAACGGTAGACAGTGTAAACGCTAGACAGTATAAACGGTAGACGGTATAAACGGTAGACGGTATAAACGGTAGACAGTATAAACGGTAGACAGTATAAATGGTAGACAGTATAACGGTAGACAGTATAAACGGTAGACAGTGGATGAATATAAGCGGAGATATAAAGCAAGGGATATTATATGAGGACATTATATCGAGAGTAAGAGCGGAAAGGAATAAAGTTAACTCCTTTTGTAGTGGCGACGTCTTTCTTATTTTATTCTAGGCATATTTAGACGATCTTAAGCAGTTTAAAAAGGGTTTCCGGCAATTAAGATGTTTCGAACTATCTCATTTACCCCTTTTAACTACCACAGATCCTTCTTAAACTGCACAAACTCATCTAAGTATAGCTAGAACAAAATTACAAAGACGTCGCCAGTACAGAAGGGGTTAATGAGAAAGAAGGAAAAGGGAAGAAATGGATAGTGAAGTAAATAACATAATTGCACAGCATGGGTGAAGTTTGCAACACATTACGGAAATTTATAAATGGAAATAAGGGTAAGAGTAATTTGAAATGGACATTTTACGGAGAGACCATGGTCTGTGAGAGAGATGCAATATTCCGCCGTGTTACAGAGACATTGAAGGGAATTATGAAGAGGAGGTGAATTGATGAGACTAAAGGCTTTTGAGTCTACCTTCTCGAGAAGTGCGATATGGGTTGAATCTCCCCCCACATACGAACAATATTCTATGCATGGCCGCACTGTGCCCCTGTACAGAACAATAAGTTGTGCATTGTATTGTGATCTGTCCAAGAAAGGTAAGAAGAAATAGATATACCAAGAGCATTGAGAGACGACGTATGTATGAATGTATAATTATACTCAGGCACATACCCCATAGCTGGGGGTGGCCAACTCGAAACAGAGCCAAAACAGAAGTATTATTTAAAGTTCCAATTCTTTGGGTCAAGGACCACTTTTGCGTTCCCTCGCCCCTTTCTGTCTCGTAGAGTTGGTGAATTTTACAAAGGGAAGGAGGATTCCTAGCACCTTAGTTGCCCCTAGAAGGAAAAGTAGGACAATAAAAGAGACAGACAGAAACACCTAAGGTTGAGTAGAGGATGCCAAACATGTATAATATACACACGTTTATATATATATATATATATATATATATATATATATATATATATATATATATATATATATATATAATATATATATTATATATATTATATATATATATATATATATATATATATATTGTATATATATATATATATATATATATATATATATATATATATATATATATATATATATATCCTTAACCCCTTCTGTACCGGCGATGTCATATTAATTTCATTCTAGTTATATTTAGAACTTTTTGAGCAGTTTAAAAAGGATCTGAGGCAGTAAATAAAGGTTAATTAAGATATTTCTGACCCTGTTTATTGCTCGAAGCCCTTATTAAAATCAATAAAATTGTATAATAGTAACCAGCATGTAATTAAAAGGACGGCACAGGTACAGAAGGGGTTATATTATATAATATGAATATCTAATGTATTTGTTAAACTCCTGTATACTGATGAGTAGCAATTCTAGCCAAATACTTAATAGCTATGTACTAGCTCTGTTTAACCCCTTCTGTACCGTTGATATACTTTTCATTATATTCTGGCACTACAAGACGATTTGTTTCAGCTTAAGAAGGACGTCTACCCATTAAAAGGTTACAGAATATCATAATTAATCATTTTAGCTACCATATATCCTTCCTAAGCCTCATAAAAAATAAATAATTGTAGGTGAAATTAAATTAAATAGGCTTCGCCGGTACAGAAAGGGTTAAGGTGGAGGTATTCGTTTTTGTCTGGAACCCCTTTTCCGCCATGCTTAGTCCCATCACTTTGAAATTTCAAAACGTTCTTTTCATTAGTTTGGCGATTTTAAGACCTTCCATCCCATTTCTTTGTCAATATTAGGACCAATTTATCTAGAAGGATGGATATTTTTTTCTGTTTTTTTTTATAGATTTATGGAGGTCTATCGAGGAAACTAAAAACAACAAGACATATATAGATAAATAGGCCAAATCATACACCCTACTACCTTAAACGTTTTCGAAATTTGATAAACTGACCAAGTGCACTGAGTATGTGTGAATGATTACTGCTTATGTTGTAGGAAGACAAACATGAGGCAAATACATAACATAAGTAACACAAACACCTGAACCCGAAGTTATATCACTTGGGTCATAACTGTATATGCAACCAAGTTCCCACCAACCATATTTTTTGTCTTCTATGTGAATGAGGGAGACAAAAGGCATAACTGCCTGCACCGAGTGCCTCCCCCAGAATTCAAAGAGTGACAGGGCCGAAATCAAGGGATGTTCAAGCTAAAATGCCTGGACACACAGAGTTTGAAGCAATTTAAGTCATAGGAAGAGGGAAAGACTGATTCTGGGAGAGAGTTCCAGAGCTCAGCAGTTGAATAGAAGAAAGTCTGAGAATAGCGTTTCACTCTTGGGTTGGAGAGTTGCACAGAGTAGGGGTGGGATTGTGTCGCAAGGCGGGTACTACGTACCCTACGTAGAGGAGGTGGTATACACTGGGAAAGCTCCGAGGAACACTGATTATTGTAGTAGCGATAGAATAGTGAGAGAGATTCAACATTGCGGCGAAGAGAGAGAGATTGCAGAGAGGTGGTGAGTGGATGGGAGTTAACACCCTATGAGCGGCCTATGCCGTAATTTATATGTACCGCCCAGCAGGGGGTTTTGGCCATAAATGGGGTTGTTTCCGTGCTCTTTTTCATGCATAAACAAGACCCAGAGCATAATACAAGTATGTATCCCTGAAAGGGCATAAATTGAGCTTTCCAATGACACCTGAACCATCCTTCTACGATCACTGGTTGTCTTGCAATGATCGTGCAACCGAAGGGCAAAATGGCTAAAATATGGTAATTTTCTTACATTATTACGTGTGTAGCGAGTGAGTGAGGGTGGAGGAGGGTGCAATAAATCTCAGTTGGTCCACGACGGCCGTGGCGAGCGGTCAGGCGGTAACCTATGCTCTTCCCACAGCTCCGCTCTCTCTCAGACCACATTACGTGCTCAAAATTGCACTCGACAATAGCCGGGTGCCGCCACATAAGCCATATTTATTTCACTCGACTATAGCCGTGTGCCGCCAGTTATAGGTAAATGATACGAAAGGCTTTCCTTTCTACTTTATCTAGGAGTGCGGTGTGAGAGGATCCTCCCCAAACATGTGAACAATACTCAATACAAGGACGCACTGTGCCCCTATACAAAGCAAGTAGCTGCGCAGGGGTAAAGAACGGTGGAGCACACCCAGCTTCTGGGAGGTTGCCTTAGCAAGACTGGTAATATGGTCTTTCCAAGTGAGAGCAGAAGAAAGAGAGACACCGAGAACATTGAGGGGAGATGAAGGGTTGATTTTTGTATTGTTGAAGAATAAGGTATAGTCCTTTGGAGGTTCCTGACGGGTAGTAAGATGGATAAATTGTGTTTTGGAAGCATTAAATGTAACAAGGTTTTCTCTACCCTAATTGGAAATAGTAGCTAGATCAGAAGATAAGCATTGTATGGCTTCATTACATTTACTTTTGAGGGACTGCTGGCTGGGGCGTTCTGGAAAACTAATTGAGTGGTGTAAAGTAGAGTCGTCTGCATATGAATGGATGGGACTAGATGTAGAGTTGAAAAGATAATTTATGAAAATTAGAAAGAGAATAGGAGATAGGACAGAACCCTGAGGAACACCGGAGTTGATAGGATGAGGAATGGAACGATGGCCGTCAACAACCGCAGCTATGGAATGGCCGGAAAGGAAATTAGAGACAAAGGCACAGATGGAGGGGCAGAAACCGAAAGAGGGTAGTTTGGAAATTAAAGACTTGTGCCAGACTCTATCGTAGGCCTTCGATATGTCTAGTGCAACAGAAAAAGTCTCACCGAAGTCCCGAAAGTTGGATGACCAAGAGTTAGTAAGATATGAAAGAAGATCACCAGTAGAGCGACCCTTAAGGAAGCCATACTGGTGATCTGAGAGCAGATTATGAGAAGAAAAATGCTTAAGAAATTTGAAAGCAAGAATAGTTTCAAAAACTTTAGAGATACAAGAGATGAGAGCAATTGGATGATAAGTGGAAGGTTGAGAGTGGTCACCTTTCTTTGGGATAGGTTGAATGAGAGCAAACTTCCAGCAAGAAGGAAAGATGTTAAAGGGGAGACAGAGACGAAAGAGTTTGCCTAGGCAGGGGGTCAGCACGGAAGCACAGTTTTTAAGTACAACAGGAGGAATACCGTCCAGACCGTACGCCTTCTTCGTATTGAGCCCAGAGAGGGTAGAAAGTACACCTTTAGAAGAATTTAGGAAATTAGGCATAAGTAGGAGAGAGGGGGGTGGAGAGGGAGGAATAGCACCGAAATCATCCAAGGTAGAGTTTCTGGCAAAAGTTTGAGCAAAGAGTTCAGCTTTGTCAGAGGAATAAGTGATGGTTGTGCCATCAGAGTGGAAAAGGGGAGGGAAAGATGAGGAAGAAAAGTTGTTGGAGAGGTTTTTGGCTAGATTCCAGAAAGCTTGGGAAGAGCTAGATTTGGATAGTTCAGTGCATTTATTATTGATGAAAGAGTGCTTGGCAAGTCGAAGAACAGATTTGGCTTGATTCTGGGCAGAAACATAGGAAGAATGATATTCTTGAGTTTTTTAGGCGTAGGTACCGTTTGAATGCTTCCTCCTTGTTGTGGACAGCAGTAGAACAAGCATGAGTAAACCAAGATTTGTTTGCATTAGACTGAGAGAAAGAAAATGGAATGTACGCTTCCATGCCGGAGAGGATTACCTCGGTAATGCGTTCAGCACTATCCGAGGGTCCTCGGCCGCGGAAGCAAAAGTCATTCCATGGGAAATCAAAGAAGTACTGCCGGAGAGCCTCCCAGTCGGCAGCGCCAAAGTGCCACAAGCGCCGCCAGCTGGGAGGATTGGATGGCCGTACTGAAGAGATAGGACAGGTGACGGAGATAAGTTTATGGTCGGAGGAGCCCAAAGGAGAGAAAAGATTGACAGTATAAGAAGAAGGGTTAGAAGTCAGAAATAAGTCAAGAATGTTGGGCCAATCTCCGAAGCGATCTGGGATACGGGTGGGTTGCTGGACCAGCTGCTCTAGGTCATTTATGATAGAAAAGACGTAGGCTTGTTCACCAGGTTTGTCAGTAGAGTGAGAGGAGAGCCATTGGCGGTGGTGAACGTCGAAATATACTAAGATGGATATTTCAGAGTAGGGAGAGATAGCTAGAATGTTTTCCACTTTAGAGTTTAGATAGTCGAAGAATTTGGGAAAGTTGGTATAGTTAGGGGAAAGATAGACAGCACAGAAATATTTAGTATGAGAATGACAGGATAGTTTGAGCCATAAAGTTGAGAATTCAGAGGAGTCGAAATCGGGAACACGAGAGCAAGTGAGTTTGTTGTGCACACATGCACAACATCCGCCTTTGGTTTTGAAACTATGATAGAGAAAGTAGGAGGATACAGAGGAGGGGCTGCTGGCAGTTGCTTCAGACACCTGAGTTTCGGTGAGAAAAAGAAGATCAGGTTTGGAGGAGAGATGGTGTTCGATAGAGTGAAAATTAGAGGAAAGGCTGCGAATATTCCAAAAGTTGATAGTAAGAGCGACAGGCCGTGGTCCAGAGTATTTAGAGGGTTCGTCAGGGGAAGGTCGGGCATGTGTGGGGGTATTTTTTTTTTTTGTTTTTTTTTTTTTTCTATGTGATTGAGGGAGGCAAAAGGCATAACTGCCTATAGCGAGTGCCTCAACCATAGTTGAAAGAGTGACAGGGCCAAAATCAAGGGACGTTCGAGCCAAAATGCCTGGACACACGGAGTTTGAAGCAATTTAAGTCGTAGAAAGAGGGAAAGACTGATTCTGGGAGAGAGGTCCAGAGCTCAGCTGTTGAGTAGAAGAAAGTTTGAGAGTAACGTTTCACTCTTGGGTTGGAGAGTTGCACAGAGTAGGGGTGGGATTGAGTTGCAAGACGGGTACCACGTGCCCTACGTAAAGGAGGTGGTATGCACTGGGATAGCTCTGAGGAACACTGATTATTATAGTAGCGATAGAATAGCGAGAGAGATGCAACATTGCGGCGGAGAGAGAGAGATTGCAGGTATGGTCCCCCCCCCTTGGGGACTCCGAGGCTGGACCTTTGTTCATAATTGTTTTTTTTGTAATAATTATGAAGGAGGAAGTGTGGTGTGCATGTTAAGAGTAGTGAAGTAGATAGGAGGAGGAAGGGTTTGTGAGAACATGCTGGACTACTCTCAGTGTAAGTGAAGCACAAAGGGAATCAGTAAGAGAGGCCAAGCAAATGAAACAGGAGTTCCAGCGATTCCTTATCAAATGCCCACAGCCTCTCCTGGGTATAGCCCTGTTCGATTGGTGCCTAAAATCTACCCCCATTCCCCCTACTAGTCGCCTTGTACGACACACGCAGTAGGACGCGTGAGGCATATTCTTTTTTTCCTCCACCATAAGGTGGAGGCCCCCTTACTTCCCAGGGGGGGGGGGTAACACCTCGTTTTGGCTGATTGCCTCTGAATATGTATACAATACCGCCCTGATGTATTGTTCGTTAACCCCTTCTGTACCGGCGACGTCTTTATTATAATATTCTAGCTATATTTAGAGGATTTGTTGCAGCTTAAGATCAATCTGTGGTAGTAAAAATGGTTAAGTGAGATAGATCGAAGCCTGTTAATTGCCGGAGGCCCTTTTGAAACTAAAAAAAATAGTTAAATAATAACCAGAATATAGTCATGCATATGGAACATTATGAATTTAATTGTACTTAGTAAATTATAATAAGCACGATCTGACCACCTCGGTTATGTAAAATACAGAAACACCCAGGGCTGATAATGCCATTAGCAACAGTAAATTGCACGACCGACTTAATGGGCCATTCATAGCCGAAGCAGATCCAAGACTGCCATTATAATTATCAGGTAATTAGGCCGGCGGTTTAATTGTTGGGAGGAAATATAAATATACAGTTAATTGTCAGCAAGTTACAGTTGTGCCTCGTTGTACTTTACTGAGTATATTGGGTGACATTATTTAATGAATACAAGTATATAGTGTTAATCAATATAACATAAAATGGTAGTTATCACTGTTTTAAAAGAACAATTGTTTCCTGTATGATAACATAATATATATGTATATCTAAGATATGAAACACTTATAATCTGAATACTCAACTAATGTTACACCTAATGTCTCACACGCCACGTTCTCGGCGTAGGGATGTGGCGACCCCACCGCCCGTGGTTACAGGAGAATTCGCCCCGAAACCAAATCGCTCCGCTCTTGGACAACGAGTTCACCCCGTTTTTACCCCCCCCCCCCCCAGCCCCCCCACCACCACCCCTGGAGCTTAAACTTATTTCCATTCCTCCCCCAACCACTGAGGTCTTATGTAGTAAAAACTGATGCAAAGATGGAATTGAGGACATTACTCATTTGTACTCATTTGCTAGGTTAGGGTTAGGTTAGGTTAAGTTAGGTTAGGATAGGTTAAGTTAGGGTAGGGTTAGGTTAGGTTAGGTTAGGGTTAGGTTAGGTTAGGGTGGGTTAGGTTAGGTTAGAGAGATGAATAGAGGAGGAATTCTTCAGTACCCCTATAGGGGGGAGGGGGGACATTAACGGGGCAAACTCGTTTCGGGGCGAATTCTCCAGTATTCGCGCCCGTCACTTTGTGGCGCAGATAGCCCCTGGAGGTTGGGACCGGAAATCCCACCTCCAGAATTTTTAGGAGGAGACTGTAGGCACCAGCCGAACAGGGCGGTACTCCCGGGGAGTGCTAGGTGGCTGATAAGGACAGCTGGACCTCCTGTTTCACCACCTGGCCTCCCTAGCTGATCCTTTCAGTGCCTCATCAATATTGAGGCAACCCCAGTTTGCACTCCAAAACACCTTCTCCTCCTATCCATATATTATACTACAAACACGTACTTACATATACTACACTAGCTTTTTCCCAAAAAATTACAATGACGAAATTTCGACCCGCCTCAAAGTCCCCAGGGTGGTGGTGGTGGGGGGGGGACGGGGGGGGTTACTAGAAATGCTCCCATCTGGCTGTCGCCTGGAAACAACTCGCCAAAATGCTCTGGACCACCACCTTCTACTCTTACTAATTATTTGTGTAATATTCGGGGCCTTTCCTCTAACTTCCACAATGTGGAACGCCACCTCTCCTCTTCCAACCTTGATCTTCTCTTTTTCACCGAGACACAGTTGTCTGGGACTACTGACAGCAAACCCTTTTCTGTATCCTCCTACTATCTCTATCCTCAGTTTCAAGTCAAAGGTGGATGTTGCGTCTATGTACGCAACAATCTTGCTTGTTCCCAGCTTAGATTCTTCTGAATTCTCAGCTCTCTGGCTAAAGCTATCTTGTCACTCTCAAACTAAATATTTCTGCACTGTTTATATCTCCCCTAATTCTACTGACTATCCAATATTCTTTGATTATCTAACTTCTAAAGTAGAACACATTCTGTCCATCTCTCCTTTCGCAGAAATCTCCATCTAAGGAGATTTCAATGTTCATTACCACCAATGGATATCTTCTGATTCTACTGACCAACCTGGTGAACAAGCCTACACATTTTCTATCTTAACCCGCTGAGCCCCAGCTAGTTATTAATAAATGTACCACCAGGACCCAGCAGGTTTTTATTTTTTTGTTATTCCAGAAACAATAGCGAATGGGTTAGGAATGAAGGAAAAAAAACAAAAAATTTGGTCATAAAGTGCAATAAATGGTCCTACAGAGCCCCCGAAAACGGATATTACAAGAGTAAAAAATTGAAGGCAATTTCCCCCAAAAAACATGTTTTTGCACGCTCACGCGCATACCGTTAGACTTTAAGAGTTTTCAACCATCGGCATGGGTGCGTGGCATACTTACACAGTTCCCATACAAATCTGAGCCCTCGGGGTGCCATAGGACCGGAGTAATTAGGACCGGACCGGACAGGACGCAAACGTTGCGTCGCTGGGTTCTGGTGATCAAACATTGCCGACGCAACGCATGCGACGCTGGGTCTCAGCGGGTTAAACAACCTAGAGCAGTTAGTCCAGCAACCCTCCCGTATCCCAGATCGCTTCGGAGACCGGCCCAACATTCTTGACTTTTTTCTAACCTCTAACCCTTCTGCTTATATTGTAAATAATTTCTCTCCATTGGGCTCCTCCGACCATAAACTAATATCTGTCACCTGTCCTATCTCTCCGGTATGGCCACCCGATCCTCCCAACCAGCGGCGCTTGAGGCACTTTGGCACTGCCCACTGTGAGGCTCTTCAGCAGTACTTCTTTGATTTCCCATGGATTGACTTTTGCTTCCGTGGCGGGGCCCCTTCGAGAGTGCTGAACACATTGCCTAGGTAATCCTTTCGGGCATGGAAGCATACATTCCATTTTGTTACCCTCAGTCTAATGCAAACAAATCTTGGTTTACTAACGCTTGTTCTACTCCTGTAGGTAGCATTCAAACGGAACCGATGCCTTAAAATTCAAGAATCTCATTCTTCCTATGTTTCTGCCCGGAATCAAGCCAAATCTGTTCTTTGACTTGTCAATCACTCTTTCATCAATAATAAATGCACTGAATTATCCAACTCTAGCTCTTCCCAAGTTTTCTGGCATCTAGCCAAAAACCTCTCCAAAAAAAAATCTTCCTCATCTTTCCCTACCCTTTTCCACTCTGATGACACAGCCATCACTTCTTCCTCAGACAAAGCTGAACTCTTCGCTCAAACCTTTGCTAGAAACTCCACTTTGGATGATTCCGGTGCAAATCGGAGATCGGCCCAACATTCTTGACCTGTTTCTAACTTCTAACCCTTCTTCTTATACTGTCGATCTTTTCTCTCCTTTGGGCTCCTCCGACCATAAACTTATCTCTGTCACCTGTCCTATCTCTCCAGTACGGCCACCCGATCCTCCTAGCCGGCGGCGCTTGTGGCACTTTGGCGCTGCCGACTGGGAGGCTCTTCGGCAGTATTTCTTTGATTTCCCATGGAATGATTTCTGCTTCCGTGGCCGAGGACCCTCGGAGAGTGCTGAACGCATTACCGAGATAATCCTATCGAGCATGGAAGCATACATTCCATTCTCTTTCTCTCAGACTAATGCTAACAAATCTTGGTTTAGTCACGCCTGTTCTACTGCTGTCCGCAAAAAGGAGGAATCATTCAAACGGTACCGACGCCTTAAAACTCAAGACTCTCATTCTTCATATGTTTCTGCCCGGAATCAAGCCAAATCTGTTCTTCGACTTGCAAAACACTCTTTCATCAATAATAAATGCACTGAACTATCCAACTCTAGCTCTTCCCAAGCTTTCTGGCATCTAGCCAAAAACCTTTCCAACAATTTCTCTTCCTCATCTTTCCCTCCCCTTTCCCACTCTGATGGCACAACCATCACTTCTTCCTCTGACAAAGCTAAACTCTTCGCTCAAACTTTTGCTAGAAACTCCACCTTGGATGATTCCGGTGCTATTCCTCCCTCTCCGCCCTCCTCTCTCTTACTTATGCCTAATATCCTAATCACTTCTAAAGATGTACTTTCTACCCTCTCTGGGCTTAACACTTATAAGGCGTACGGTCCGGACGGTGTTCCTCCTGTTGTTCTCAAAAACTGTGCTTCCGTGCTGACTCCCTGCCTAGGCAAACTCTTTCGTCTCTGTCTATCCTCTAACGTCTTCCCTTCATGCTGGAAGTTTGCTCACATTCAACCTGTCCCAAAGAAGGGTGACCGCTCTCAACCCTCCAACTATCGTCCAATTGCTCTAATCTCTTGTCTTTCTAAAGTTTTTGAAACTATTCTTGCTTCCAAATTTCTTAAGCATTTCTCTTCTCATAATCTGCTCTCAGATCGCCAGTATGGCTTCCTTAAGGGTCGCTCTACTGGTGATTTTCTTTCATATCTTACTAACTCTTGGTCATCCTCCTTTTGGGACTTCGGTGAGACTTTTTCTATTGCACTAGAGATATCGAAAGCCTTCGATAGAGTCTGGCATAAATCTTTAATTTCTAAACTACCCTCCTTCGGTTTCTATCCCTCCATCTGTACCTTTGTCTCTACTTTCCTTTCCGGCCGTTCCATAGCCGCGGTTGTGGACGGCCATTGTTCACTTCCTCACCCTATAAACTCCGGTGTTCCTCAGGGCTCTGTCCTATCTCCTATTCTCTTTCTAATTTTTATAAATGATCTCCTTAACTGTACCTTAATTCCCATCCATTCAAAAACAGACGACTCAACCTTACACTACTCCATTAGTTTTTCAGAACGCCCCAGCCAGCAATCCCTCAACGACAAACGTAATGAAGCCATAGAACTCTTAAATTCTGATCTAAATACTATTTCCAATTGGGGCAGAGAAAACCTTGTTAACTTTAATGCTTCCAAAACCCAATTTCTCCATCTATCTACCCGTCAGGATCTCCCAGCGGACTATCCCTTATTCTTCAACAATACAAAAATCAACCCTTCATCTTCTCTCAATATTTTTGGTGTCTCTTTTTCTTCTGCTCTCATTTGGAAGGACCATATTACCAGTCTTGCTAAGGCAGCCTCCCAGAAGCTGGGTGTGCTCAACCGCCTTAGAGGGTTCTTTTCCCCTGCACAGCTTCTTGCTCTGTACAGGGGCATAGTGCGCCCTTGTATTGAGTATTGTTCACATGTGTGGGGAGGTTCCTCTCACACTGCTCTCCTAGATAAAGTTGAAAGGAAGGCCTTTCGTATCATTAACTCCCGTCCACTCACCAACTCTCTGCAATCTCTCTCTCTCTGCCGCAATGTTGCATATCTCTCGCTATTCTATCGCTACTATAATAATCAGTGTTTCTCAGAGCTATCCCAGTGCATACCACCTCCTTTACGTAGGGCACGTGGTACCCGTCTTCCAACTCAATCCCACCCCTACTCTGTGCAACTCTCCAACCCAAGAGTGAAACGTTACTCTCAAACTTTCTTCTACTCAACAGCTGAGCTCTGGAACTCTCTTCCAGAATCAGTCTTTCCCTCTTCCTATGACTTAAATTGCTTCAAACTCTGTGTGTGCAGGCATTTTGGCTCGAACGTCCCTTGATTTTGGCCCTGTCACTCTTTCAACTATGGGGGAGGCACTCGCTATAGGCAGTTATGCCTTTTGCCTCCCTCAATCACATAGAAAAACAAAAAACAAAAAACAAAACAAAAATCATCCCTCTCCACCCCCCTCTTTTCTACTTATGCCTAATATCCTAATCACTTCTAATGATGTACTTTCTACCCTCTCTGGGCTGCATACTAAGAAGGCGTACGGTCCGGACGGTGTTCCTCCTGTTGTACTAAAAAACTGTGCTTCCGTGCTGACTCCCTGCCCAGCCAAACTCTTTCGTCACTGTCTCTCCTCTAACGTCTTCCCTTTCTTGTTGGAAGTTTGCTTTCTTTTAACCTGTCCCAAAGAAGGGTGACCGCTCTCAACCCTCCAACTATTGGCCAATCGCTCTCATCTCTTGTATCTCTAAAGTTTTTTAAACTAATCTTGCTACCAAATTTCTTAAGCAATTCTCTTTTCATATTCTAGTCGCAGATCGACCGTATGGCTTCCTTAAGCCCTACTCTACCGTAGGGTACAGTAATAAAAGTCCCCCCCAGTCCCAAGCAATGTGGCCAAAATGGCACGATAGAACAATTTCCCACCTCAACAGATGAAGGAATACTAGCTCTCCCAGCCTGCAGAGGGTTGGATATAAGCTGAGAAGTGTTGCCAACTCTAGAGCAGTGCTGCAACGATCGTGGTACCAGGTACTGCCTGATACTGGCAGTTACAAGGTAAGTATAGTACTGGCTCCCTGCCGTCGCTGGGACTGGGGAGTGACTTATCTACTGACGGCTCCCTGCCGTCGCTGGTACAGAAGGGGTTATGGGTCGCTCTACTGGTGATCTTCTTTCATATCTTACTAACTCTTGGTCATGCTCCTTTCGGGACTTCGGTGAGACCTTTTCTATTGCACTAGACATATCGAAGGCCTTCGATAAAGTCTGGCACAAATCTTTAATTACTAAACTACCCTCTTTCGGTTTCTATCCCTCCATCTGAGCCTTTGTCTCTAATTTAATTTCAGGCCGTTCCATAGCTGCGGTTGTGGACGGCCATCGCTCACTTCCTCATTCTATCAACTCCGGTGTTCCTCAGGGCTCTGTCCTATCTCCCATTCTCTTTCTAATTTTCATAAATGATCTTCTCAACTGTACCTTCAAGCCCATCCATTCATGCGCAGGCAAGAGGAATCTACCTTACACTACTCATTTAGTTTCCCAGAACACCCCAGCAACCAATCCCTCAAAAACAAATGTAATGAAGCCATATAACACTTATCTTCTGATCTAACTACCATTTCCAAATGGGACAGGAAAATCCTTGTTGCCTGTAATGCTTCAAAAACCCAATTTCTTCATCTTACAACCCGTCGGGAGCTCCCAGAGGACTACTTCAACAATTCAAAAATCAATTCTTCATCTTCTCTCAATATTCTCGGTGTCTCGTTCTCTTCTGCTCGCTCTTGGAAGGACCATATTACCAGTCTTCCTAAGGCAGCTTCCCAGAAGGTGGGTGTGCTCAACCGCCTCAAGGGGTTCTTTACCCCTGCATAGCTTCTTGCTCTGTACAGGAGCACAGTGCGTCCTTGTATTGAGTATTGTTCACATGTGTGGGGAGAATCCTTATACACTGCACTTCTAGCTACTAAAGTAGAATGGAAATCCTTTTGTATCATTAACTCCCGTCCACTCACCAACTCTCTGCAACCTCTCTCTCTTCGCCGCAATGTTGCATCTCTCTCGCTATTCTATCGCTACTACAATAATCAGTGTTCCTCAGAGCTCTCCCAGTGTATACCACCTAAAAAACCTATAACCCGTTTTGCAACACAGTGAAGTGACCTCGAAACGGCACCATACAATTTTTGCCGACTTTACAATGACACACAATTACATTATACAATTTTAACAATCACATCCGAACTGCGTCTGATGCGGAAATTCGCCCCAAATGTTTTTTTGGGGCGCGGCACGGCCGAGATTCGAACTCGGGCCCGCCACGTGGGAGGCGAGCGCCTTAGCCGCTACACCAAGAGAAGTACTCCTCTTGGCGTGATAGTTCAAGCAGATTTCAGCATCGAATGCAGTTACAGATACTTTGCCACAATCCAGGCATTACATCACATTATCGTCCAGGCAGCGAAGACTCCGAGCGAGCGAAAGCAAGCGAGGCACAAGTCTGAGCGTGTCAACTACAGCGAGGCTCCGAGACAGCGATCACCAGCGACATTCCTTATATCCGGCACTTGTCGGGCGGGTCACACACCACGGCGAGGAGGCAGTGCAGGAAATCTGCTACCATACCTCCCCAACGAACCGGAGTCACTGGGACATCGTCTCTGAGAATTTCTGAGAGCTCTAGTCTTAGCAACTGTTGTAGCCAACCAGTTAAGGCAAGCCAGTACACCATGGGGATTCCCCAACTAAGCCTCTCAGATATCCCACCGCTATCACCAG
The DNA here is from genome assembly GCA_032716605.1 of Paralithodes platypus. Taxonomy (NCBI): domain Eukaryota; kingdom Metazoa; phylum Arthropoda; class Malacostraca; order Decapoda; family Lithodidae; genus Paralithodes; species Paralithodes platypus. The sequence goes on from CM064512.1 coordinate 12,541,288, forward strand.
TGAAGTAACCTCGCAACGGCACCATGTTATTTTTGCCGACATTACATTGACACACCATTACAATTTACAATTTAAACAATCACATCCGAACTGCGTCTGATGCGGAAATTCGCCCCAAATGTTTTTTTTGGGCGCGGCCCGGCCGAGATTCGAACTCGGGCCCGCCACGTGGGAAGCGAGCGCCTTAGCCGCTTCACCAAGAGAAGTACTCCACTTGGCGTGATAGCTCAAGCAGATTTCAGCATCGAATGCAGTTACAGATACTTTGCCACAATCCAGGCATTACAACAATCCCAGCCCTACTCTGTGCAACTCTCCAAATGAAGAGTGAAACGATACTCCCAATCCTTCTTCTATTCAACAGCTGAGCTCTGGAACTCTCTCCCAGAATCAGTCTTTCCCTCTTCCTATGACTTACTCCGTGTGTCCAGGCATTTTGGCTCGAACGTCCCTTGAGTTTGGCCCTGTCACACTTTCAACTCTGGGGAAGGCACTCGCTACAGGCAGTTCTGCTTTTATTATTTCTCACTCACATAGAAAAAAAAAAGAAAAAAAAAACCGCCAGGAAGAAACATACATATTAGTTGCAAACACTTCTGTAAACAATTTCAACATTAGCAACGGGAACATGGGATATTTCCACCAGAATATCTTTATGTTCTTACTGAAATGTGGGACGGCAAACATGCCATTACCATCTTCACTTTTCAAGTAAATGCCTTTTTGGCATGACTGGCCAAGGTTAAGGAACACGTAAACAGCAAAGAAACGAAATTTCAGAAGGAATCAGCCAACATTTTCCCTTGTATTTCTGTGTAGCAGCTTCTGAAATTGTTAGTTATTATAAATCAATGACTGGTGAGCAGTATGTGAGAGGCGGTATGTGTAGCCACCCCTACCACGTGGATCATACGTACACACACGCACTCACACATATATATACACAGTCACGGGTATTGTTCAATTTTTCCTCACACACATGGATACACACCGTAACATGTACTGTACGCTCGAGTGATGCAATAGTTGCTGGAGACGCTCAGGGTGATAAACATCAAAGCAACGTAAGAAGATTCAGTTTTCATCACTCTCAAGCTGGTTGGAGGTATGTGGTCATGAAATTTTAGTTATTTCTTGTACTAATAGTATTTACGGGGATACAACATACACACCAGTTGCATGCGAAATACCTCTGGGTGTGGTGACTAGCGTGTGTGATTTAAACCGCCTTCTGTGTCAGTTCGGGTTTGCACAAAATAACTCAATACGGGATTTCTTGCGGACTCGGATGAGGAAACCGACATGGGACTGATTTTGTTTTATTTATATATTTCATGTATTATATTATATATTGTGTTCTGTTGATAATACGGACATGTAACCTGGATCTCGTATGGATGGTTGTGAGGCATGAGAACCGTCTGATTGGTTTGACTGGAATAATACAGAAAGGTAAAACTAAATTTAGACAATCTATTGTCCTCTGTTCTTACTTGTAACAATTAAAAATGTGAACTCTTTCTTTAGCCATAGTTATGGACACACATGCCTAGACATACAGAATGTGTCACATTATTTAGCTCCTTTCCCTAACAGAAATACCAGTCGCATGCCTGACCGTCCCAGATTGCAATACTTAAGTTTTGTTACGGCTTTACCCCCCCCCCCCTTTCTCTCTCTCTCTCTCTCTCTCTCTCTCTCTCTCTCTCTCTCTCTCTCTCCACAAATGTTTATGAGTGCCTGTACATACCTTGACTTTAGGTCCCGTGACTGTGTTCTTTAGTCATTTTAACCCTTTCAGTAACTATGACGTCATTTTATGTGTATTTTAGCTATATTTAGAGGATTTTGCGCAGTATAAGAAGGATCTGTGGTAGTAAAAAGGGTTAAGTGAGATAATGTGAAGCCTGATAATTGCTGAAGGCCCTTGTGCAACTGAATACAATTGTCTAATAGATGCCAGAACAAATATAAAAGGACGGAACCGGTACTGAAAGGGTTAAACCATTCAGTACCGTTGACATTCTTTTCATTACAATTTGGAAACTATTAGGCTACTTAATTCAGCGTAGGAAGGACGTCTACCAATTAAACGGCTACAGACTCTATCAAATAATTCTTTCAGCTACCATAATTATATCCTTCTCAAGCTTCATAGAATCGTCATAATGTAGGTGAAATCAAATTAGAAATCCTTCGGAGGTACAAAAGGGGCTATAAGGTGGAATTTGGTTTGTCTGGAACCCCTTCTCTCTCATGTTTTTGCCCCATTAGCTTTGAGATTTAAAGACATTCGCACCATTAGTTTAGTGATTTTAAGACCTTGTGTGCCATTTAGGTGTCTATTTTTTCCTGGCAAGCGATAACATGCCTGTAATTAAGGAAAACACTCAACTATACCGAAACATTAACACATTTATCACGAAGGGTGGTCTTATGGGTATTATATATGATATACATATATATTTTTGTTAAGCTTGATGGAGGTCTTGGGAGGAAACTAAGGATAATAATAAATATGTATATATACAGTATATATATCACGAACTAAATACAAATCCCCCTTAAGTCAAGTTGGCAGTAATTGGCTTACAGTTTAGATGAGAAGCTAAATAATTTCAAAAGGAAGGTCTTACAATATGCACAAATTTAACTTTGTTCAGATATCTTGTACCTTTTATAGTTTGTCTTCACTCCTATGAATGATATGTATATGTTTTCCTTTGGTTCTAATAACGTATTCTTTATTCAAGGTTAGCAACGAGATTTGGAATGTGCATGCATATAAAGTTACGACCACTAATTTGGTTGTATGTACAGTTATGATCTCTAATTTGGGTCTATTTTCAGTTATGATCTCTAATTTGGGTGTATGTACAGTAACGATCACTAATTTGGGTGTATGTAGGCTACAGTAATGATCACTAATTTGGGTGTATGTACAGTAACGATCACTAATTTGGGTGTATGAACAGTTATGATCACTAATTTGGGTGTATGTACAGTAACGATCACTAATTTGGGTGTATGTACAGTAACACTCACTAATTTGGGTGTATGTACACATTGTACAGCAGCGATCACTAATTTGGGTGTATGTACAGTTATGATCACTAATTTGGGTGTATGTACAGTAACGATCACTAATTTGGGTGTATGTACAGTTATGATCTCTAATTTGGGTGTATGTACAGTTATGATCTCGAATTTGGGTGTATGTACAGTTACAATCACTAATTTGGGTGTATGTACAGTAACAATCACTAATTTGGGTGTATGTACAGTAACGATCACTAATTTGGGTGTATGTACAGTAACGATCACTAATTTGGGTGTATGTACAGTTACGATCACTAATTTCTTTATGCCCTTGGCTGGAGGGAAGTAGAAGCCCAGGTTGACGAAACGTGAGGTGAGCGGACACGGTTAGTTAAGGTGAGGTTTTTATTTGTTCTTCCCTGGACATCAAGCTTAAAATTACATCCCCTAGGGCCTAGACCCTCTTTCAAGATAAATTTGTGAAATTTTCAGTAGAGAAATGTTCCGGCCAAAGGTCGGTTCCTTCTAAAATCACAGGATCGCCAGCGCTCGCCAGGAAAAATATTACACGTAAATGGCACAAAAGGTATTAATATTGACAACAAAATGAGACGAAAGGTCTCATTACAGCGGCTCGCTGGTGTAGTGACTAGTGTCTTGGACTTCCTCCCAGAAGGTTCCAGGATTGTGCCCACGCTCGGCGCATTAAAGTTTTTTCACAATCGCAGAGTCGTTACCGTCCCTCATGAGCAAGGGGATGGGTTAGTATAGTACAGGACCCCAATGGAAATATGCCTAATCGGCCTTTTTGGGCTATCCTTAGCTGGCTTAGCATGTGTCATGAATCCTAGCTGGTATATATACCGTAGTTTGAATTTCCCGGGTTCACTACAGCTGGTTCCTTTTTGTTTATACGCATTACTTTATTTATCTTTGTGGATAAATATTACTGTGGTTGCACCAATTATATCTTAGTTTATTTTCCCTTATTATTTAATCACGGGGGACGATATAGAACCCTTAAATATATTTTATATTGTCACGATAAAAGGGAATCTCAGACACACTTCACACAGAACTCACCCCGCTAACTACAGACCGCCAGCTGCTGCCACATAACACCAGAACTTCCCTGATATTCACCTACTGACATGTCCATCATCTAATCTACACTCTTTGCATCACAGCTAAGTTCCTTTAATACTAGAAGTACTTCATAGATATTACTGGGACTACCACAGATAACCTACACATACATGTTTACAAGTAAGTCAAACGCCGACCCGGTATCATTTTTATAGCCTAGGCCAATTCATCTTTCCAGGTTTAATTATTTAATTTATATCCGTTTCTCCTCTACCCCCTAGGAATAATAAACAGGATATAATTGATGCCGTGTGACTAGGATACTGGGCCATCTGTTATATATTGATAAGAATTGAGGGGGTATTAGGCCTGACTTGTCTGCCTTTGTGTAGAGCTGGGCGATCCATTGGACAAATGTTGAGGGGCGCATATGTCCGGGATTTTCCGCTGGACCGTCCAGTGCAGTGCCCTGCTTTTTTTTGTTAAGCAGTTCTATAGACCAGGGGCAAGGGTGGACACTGTCAGGCAGACCTCAGCCTGGGTTAGATGTGCCAGGGAGCCGGAAGGTATTAGATAGGCTACTGAACAGAGCTCATGCCTTCTTTGAGGAGAAGGACAAGGCCGAGGAGGAGCAGTCGACGCAATAGGCTAGATCTAAAGACTAGGACGACGGCTGCGGCTGTTCCTCCTTCAGAGGAGTCTTGATCCTTCTTTCTTTTTCTTTGTAATTTGTTAAAATTTAATATAGTAAAGTAAATATTGTAAAGTAGAGTAATATGACATAGGGTAAAAGTTCCCTTTCTTTGATAATTTGTAAACTCACAGGGGGCACGCGATCTGCATGCTTCAATTTGTTTGGTTGCTGTCGTCATCAATGTAAGTATGTTAGCCTAGGCTTAGAATAGATTAGAATAGGTTAGCCTACAGTGACGATTAGAATTGTTGTTCCTTAAGCTTTAGTTACCTTAAATATTTAAGAATGGAGGAGAAAATAAAGTCATTGCGGCGGTTCAGGGCCGCCAAGAAGGGAGGGATTACTAAGCTTACCTCTAATCTGTCTGAATTTATTGAACATGCTGCTAAACTGCATGATGTAAGGGGTGTGAAATTCACTGTAGAAAAGGCCCTAGCTGATATCGAGTCATATAGCATAGAGTTTATAGCTTATATTCAGATGATCAGTTAGAGGAGGAGATGGTGAAAGATATGCAGTATGTTAATCAAGTAAACAGTCAGTTAGCTGAGTTAGATAGTGCTCTACTGACAACCACTACTGGTAGATCTCATGATAGCACAGCAAGTAGGAAACAGAAGGGTATTAAGCTACCCTCCCTGAAGTTGCCAGTTTTTGACGGGGATCAAACACAGTGGATGGGTTTCTGGGAGCTCTTTGATTGTAGTGTTCACTCCCAAACAGACTTAACTGACATTCAGAAATTTACGTATCTAAAGGGACAACTTAGTGGTGAGGCTCTACAAATTGTTGGTGGGTTTAGTTTGGTCGCTGCAAGTTATGAACCAGCGGTCACTATACTGAAAAACAGTTATGGTCAAAAGGATCGCATCAAAGCAGCTCACATAGCGAAACTGTGTAATCTCCCGCATCCTAGCCAGGAGGTCAGTGCTCTGAAAGATTTGTCTGCGTCTTTTGAGTGTGCGTTAGAGTCATTACGCTCAATGGATGTAACAGTAAGTGAAATGTGTACAGTACTGTTGCATAATAAACTTCCTAGTGCACTCTCTGAAGTGATTAAGCGTGAATTAAAAGACAACTGGTTGGATGTGGATGAATATGATCGTGTGTTTAAGACTGAAGTGTGCAATCTAGAAAGTAGACATAATCCACTAGAACAGTTTTGGGCGACCGCCACAGCAGCATATGCGGTGTATCAGAAACCCGATACCAAGCAGAAGTATGGATGTAAGTTGTGTTTAAAGACAGGATATTTTTGGGCAAAGTGTGCAAAATACAAGAACAGTCCCACCAAGGCCAATAGAGCAAGGCAGTTGAAATTGTGCGTCGGGTGCCTGTCGTCAGAACATGGCAGCAAGGGGTGTACTAACCCTAAAATTAGGCCGTGCCGATTCTGCCAACAGAAACATTTTAATTATTTGTGTCCGACGCCACGCCTTGAACAAACTGGACAACCAGTAGCCCCTGAACCAACAGTGACCATGGCTGTGGCTTCGGGCCGTAATGCAGTGTTGTTGCCTACCATTCAGATTCCCTTGACCGACAGAAACGGTCATACCAGTAAAGTAAGAGCTTTGTTGGACCAATGTTCGCAACGTACCTTCATCTTGCGCTCTGCTTTATCGCAGCTTGATTACGTTGGGGTCAGTAAGGAACAGCTAAGGCTCCAGGGATTTACTGGCTCACTTGGTAGTACTGAGTATGAAATAGTAGAGTTAACCTATCATCACAGAAGAAGGGTGCGTAAATTGAGGGCCGTTGTGGTGGAGGAGTTACCAGTATACAAGCCAGGGAGAGGATTAGAGATGGAGGTCAATGCTATCAAGGCTCGGGGTTACAATTTAGCTGATCCAGGTATCACTGATGGAGAGATGATAGGGTTACTGATTGGGGCGGACTTTTATTACCACTTTGTACATTCAGGCTATGTCAGGGAAGGAAGTATAGTTATGTTACCCACAATTTATGGTTATGCACTGAGTGGCACTTATCAGTCAGATATAGAAGAGACCCATGTAGAGTTAGTCACTGTTCTTAAGTTAGCAGTAGACCCTTTAGTGGAGATACAGGAAGATATTGGCAGTAAATCTCCAGAATTAAAGGATCTGACAGTTCTATGGGACTTGGACCATATTGGTATGAGTCCTAATGAGACTGGTAAGGTGGGGAGAGAGTCTTAAATAGATTTTTTGAAATGGTACAGTATTCCAAAGCACAGGGACAGTATAATATAGTGGAACTGCCGTGGAGAGATAACATAGATAAATTACCTGATAACTTTAAGTTAGCCCTGGGCAGAATGAGAGGCTTGCAGCGTAAATTTATAAAAGATCCCAACTACTGACAACAGTATACAAAGGTTCTGGATAATCAGATAGAAAGGGGGTTTATTGAAAGGGTAGAAAACAGGAATCAAGCTGGTCATCCTATTCACTACTTAGCTCACCATGGTATTACTAAGGATAGTGTTACTACACCTGTACGGATAGTGTTTGACTGTTCGGCTAGGATGGACGAGAAGGCGTTCAGTCTGAAGGACTGTCTCCATACAGGTCCATCGCTAGTGGCTGACCTCACCCAGGTACTTCTACGCTTTAGATGCCATCAATTTGCCTGGGTGAGTGATATTGAGAAAGCATTTCTCATGGTGGGGTTGAGTGAGAAGGATAGGAATGCTACTAGGTTTCTGTGGCCCGTTGATCCCTTGGATGTTGCAAGTCCTTACATTGTCTACCGGTTCCGTGCAGTTCTGTTCGGGGCCACCTGTTCCCAGTTCCTCCTTAATGCTACCATTCAAAAACACCTGTCTATGATACAGGAGAACAGTAAAGTAGTTAATAAGCTAAAAAGGGGGTTGTATATTGATAACTTACAGGGGACTGGTGATGATGTAGGTGATTTGCAACAACAATGTTGGGATGCCCGTAGAATATTTTCCAGAGCTAACCTGTCTTTACATGAGTGGGTTACAAATAATGAGAGTTTGCGGGAACTGTTGCACCTGAAGGGTATAGCTTCCGCCATTACAAAACGCGAGGCTCTAAGTAGTGTTGCTACCGGAACCATCCGGGCGCGGAGGTTCGTACAGGACTTGTGGAGATTAGAGTGTGGGTGGGATGTCCCCATTCCAGATGACATGAGAGCTAACTGGCAGGGTATTTATGACGATATGATAGATAGTACAGGTATCATGTTTCCCCGTCAGGTCACTAATTTTAAGAGGGTTACGCTGCACCTATTTAGTGACGCTAGCTCAGTAGCATATGGTGTAGCGGCCTATGCGGTTGGTGATGAAGTGTGTAGGTTAGTAATGGCCAAAGCTAAGGTGGCGCCTATTAACCCTTCCAGCCCGGGTGTCCTTTCACAAGGACGGCGCGGCAGATGGGCCGGTACCCGTGCGTCCTATTAAAATCTCTGTACTTGAAAGTGTGCTTTTAAATTCGCGCGGGCAAATTTTACTTTGCTGGGGCGATCGCAGCGCCACCAAGCCTCAACTACTAACGTTATCAGTTGCTACGTGGCCGCTATAGCGAGTTACAGCGTAATCATGAATTCCGACGTGTCCGGTTCAACCTGCTGAAAGAAAGTGAGACGTTTGTTGAGTGATAGTGCTATACAGCGAGAACTTTTTAACGTTGAACTGAGCACTGGCGAAAGCTCGGTGGACAAAAACATATATATTAACACTGGAAGTGGAAGTGGAAGCGAAGTGCACGATTTCATTGGCTTTGGAGAGGACGACAATGTCGATGTATTTGAGGGGGGAGACAGTAGTGATGATCCTGATGTGGAAGTGCTTGTGGAAGGTGCTACAGAACTTCCAAGTGTGCTAGAGCCTAGGCCTACCACTTCGCCATGTTTCGTAGGTCAGTCTAGGCCTAGCCCTAGCCCAGGCCCTAGCCCAGGACCTTCCCCTTTGCCTGCCCGTACGCCCTTGAAAGTGGGCAAATATTTTTATAAACAGTCTTTGGTGAAAAGTGCAGCTAAAAAAGCACGCAGTGCAGCAGCAGAAAAGGCTAGGGAAGACAGTGATAGTGACGCCGACCCTGGTCTAGCAACTACCCGCATTCTTTTGTCCCGACGCCTTGACCCGGGACGCCGCTTGGGTCACTCATTGCCCTCGGCTTCATCTCTCCCTCAGGATGATCAAAGGGCCTCTACAAGCTCTTTTAGTGGTGTACCACAGCCCTCAACACACTGCAGAGCATTATTTGATGCTGAGAATGCCTCGGCTCGCCGCAAAAGGAGCCCAACTCCCGAGGCCGAGGCTGTCAGTGTTGAACCTCCCTCAGCCTCCCGCACCCCACGCCGCCGACGCCCGCTCACTTCTTCACCAGAATTGTCTCGTGTGCCACGGCATCCAGGGCGTGTGCCTACTGCAGCTGCACGTCCAACAGCATCCGACATGTTTGTGTGGACAGATGAGGCTGATTTTGAGCCAGATTCTCCTGCCTTTGACAAGGTGCAGCCGGGTTCCGGGGTGTCACCAGCATATCCCTGTGGCCCAAATGCTACCCCCAGTGAACTTTTCTGTGGCTTCTATGACAATGAAGTCATGGAATACCTCGTCAAAGAGACAAATAACCACCATGCTATCTGTTCCAACTTTCTTGGGAGGAAGACCAGTGCCAAGATGGTGGCATGGAGAACTGTCACTGTGCCAGAACTGTATGTGTTCTTGGCACTCACAATGCCGTCACTGGCGACATCATAACGACTCCAACATTTGGCAAGTACGTCCAGGGATAGGTACTTCGACATCCTCTCATATATCCACCTCACAAACAACATGGCAGTCCACCTTCAGGACTCACTATGGAAGATCAGGCAGCTGTATGACATGATACGTCATCGGTTTACCACCTACCTGATTCCTTTCCAGAAGATGTGCCTCGATGAGTCTCTGGTCCTGTTCCGTGGTAGGCTGCACTTCCAACAGTATATCTCGTCCAAGAGACACCGCTTCGGCATCAAGCTCTTCATCCTCTGCGACTGCAAGACGGGATATGTGCTGGACTTTATAGTCTACAGCGGCAAGGGTGGCGAAATTCAGACTGACCCCCTCATTGGTTTTGGCGGCGCTGTAGTAAAGAAGATGATGGAGAGGTACTTCCATCAAAACCACATCCTCTACACCGATAACTACTACACATCGCCTATCCTGGCCAAGTACCTCCATGACCGCAAGACCGGAACTGTCGGCACAATCAAGGGCAAGAGGAAGGGCATGCCAGTCTACCCAACAAAGACAAAGAAGACGGACATCTTGCACAAAAAGACTGGCCCCATCCTCTCCATCCACTGGCATGACCAGCGGAAGGTCAACCTCCTCTCCACATGCCACAAGGCCGAGCAGGTCGCCACAGGGAAGGTGGACCAAAGAACCAAAAACCCCGTCAAGAAACCAGCTGCTGTCCTGGACTACAACCTAAATATGCGCCTTGTCGACAAGTCCGACATGCAGATGGGCTTCATCGACTGCCTGCGAACATCTTGCAGGTAGTACAAGAAGTTTATCCTGCATACGGTAGATATGTCGGTCCTCAGTGCCTACAACATCTACCGTCTGAGGAATGCAACACCCACGAAGTACAAGTCCCTGCGGACCTTCCACAAGCAGGTGATACTTGAGCTCCTGGCTAAACATGTGGGTACACCAGGGAGGCCACTACAAGGACCAGGCATGCAGGAGAGAACGGGGTGTGCTGAATTTTTCAGGAAGCACCAGCTCAACGCCCTTCCTCTCAAAGCACCAGATAGTAAATCCAGAACACAAAAGAGGTGCTATACGTGCAGCCACACAACAAGAAGACCCACCAAAGTCACAAAAACCACTTGGGAATGCCTCGAGTGCCAAGTTGGACTGTGTGCTGGCACCTGCTTCAACGACTTCCACACTCTGACAAACTATTGAAGTGGAAGTGACAACAGTGAAAGTGACACTCAAATGTAGGCTAAGAATAATAATATAAGTAATATAACTAAGTATAAGTGAAAAGGACACACATAAGTAATAATAAGTGCCTTCAGAACAATATGAACAAGTGAAAGTGACACTATATATATTATTAGCTTACCTAACAATACATAAAAGTGAAAATGACACCATCAACTATCATAGTCCAGTGAAAGTTGCACTAGAATAATAATAAACTAAGTATAAGTGAAAGACACACATAAGTAATAAGTGCCTTCATAACAATATGAACAAGTGAAAGTGACACTATATATATTATTAGCTTACCTAACAATACATAAAAGTGAAAATGACACCATCAACTATCAAAGTCCAGTGAAAGTGACACTATAATCATAACAATAATAATAAAACTAAGTAATAAGTGACAGAGATACAAATAACTTCATGAAAATAACTTTATTGAGTGAAAATAACATAATAACTATAATAAATTACATAATAAACAATAAAACACTATCAAATCGCTTCCCGGTATAATTGCGGGTGGAGCGACGAGTGGAACTGGGCATCGTAGCCGGGGCCGCGGTTGAGTATTCGGACGCGGCGTGAAAATACGCTGCAAAAGTTACCTCCACTTCCATCACCATACCTCCGGAACCAGTTGAGCTAGAGAGCTCTACTCAACGCCATTCTACGCGGCAAGGTAAAGCACACATTTGGGTATCTCTTTCATTAATGTAGGTAATATATTAAGCGAGATTAGCCTTAGTTTACTTTTGTTGTTTTTCAGCCAAATCGCCCGTATACGACCTCCGTCCTTTGGAAAGGCAGCCCGCGTCCCGAGGGTTAAGTCCCTCACCATACCTAAGATGGAGTTGAATGCTGTTCTTCTCGCAGCTCGTCTCGCATGTTATATATGTGAGGCCTACGCTGACGAGCTGATTATAGAGAATGTATACCTCTGGTCGGACAGCCAGATAACCCTATGCTGGTTGTCTAGTAAAAAGATTTTGCCTATATATGTTCAAAATAGAGTTGATGAGATAGAGTCATTAGTCCCCGGCGATCATTTTCGTTATGTGTCCACAGAGGATAACCCCAGTGATCTAGTCACCAGAGGGATTTCATATGTGTCCTTAGTTGCTTCTTCGCTTTGGTGGGGAGGCCCCACATGGCTACCTCACCAAATGCTATGGCCTGATCATGGCCCAATAGGGGGCTCAATAGGAGGGGACACCACTGTGGGTTGTAACACGAGTCAAGAAGGAACCCTGTCATTGCCGGTACCGGTTGCCCCTACTGCCATATTGAATTGGGACCGGTATGGCTCATATAATTATGAAGTCATGGCATGTAATGGCATGGGTCCTTAGGTTTATTAGGACTCTTAGAAAGAAGACACAAGGAAACTATCAGGCAAAACCGGTATACTTGACGGTGCCGGAATTAAGAGCAGCAGAGTCAGCCATGATTAAGGTAGCTCAGAGGGAAGTTTACTCTGAGGAACACCACTATTTGTCAAAAGGACAGGGACACCAAGCAATATAGTGAAGCAGTTAGGCCTCTATATGGAGGAAGGCATGATACGCTGTACTTGTCAGCTTTACATGATAGCGCCAAGTACCCTATCCTTATCCCTAATAAACATCGTATAGCCACTCTCCTTAGTAATTACTGCCACAAAGTGTGTAACCATAGTGGTGTTAGTTATGTTGTAAATTACATAAAGCAAATATGGTGGATCCCCAAGATTAGACAGGTAGTAAAGAAAGCCTTAAGGGGATGTATCATCTGCAAGAGATTGCAAGGTACATCATACCGTACTGTACAGGCCCCTCCATTGCCGGAGTTTAGGGTTCAGGAAGTGAGTCCTTTCCAGGTAACGGGGGTTGACTACACAGGTGCCTTGCCAGTAAAAGAGAAGGGGGTACTGTAAGTGAATTATATGTAGTCTTATTCACCTGTACAGTTACTAGAGCGGTCCATGTAGAGACGGTGTCTAACCTCTCCTGCGAATCATTTTTGCATGCGTTCCGTAGGTTTAGTAGCAGGAGGGGTTACCCTGAGTTTATGATGAGTGATAATGACACCACATTTGTAAGCGGAGCCAGTATATTACGGGAGTTGATAGATGATGCAAGGTTAAAAGGTACTCTAGCGGAATTCAAGTGCGAGTGGCGGTTTATACCGGCCAGACCGCCATGGTTCGGTGCCATATGGGAACGGGTCATTGGCATCCTAAAGGCTGGCTTGACGAAGGTACTGGGTCGAGCATTGATTAACACAGAAGAACTGAATACGGTATTACTGGAGCTCGAGGCCACAGTCAATGATCGCCCGCTTGGCTACACCTACAGTGATCTTGAGGACCCTCTACCCATCACTCCTTCACAACTGGTTCATGGGAGGCGGATCAGAAGCTCTCCAAGGCGAGAAGTCACGGATGAAGATCTCAAGGACACGACGTGGCGTAACAACGATTCCGTCAACCAACGCTTCCAATATGTAACAAAACTCTCACATGACCTGTGGAAAAGGTGGAGCTCTGATTATTTAATATCACTCAGGGAGCAACATCGTCACTTAATGATAAAAAGAGGGATAGCATCGCCACAAGTTGGGGACGTCGTTCTAGTACATGATGACGGCCCCCGACTTTTTTGGCGTATAGGTCGGATAATGAAACTTCTTCATGGTCCTGACCACGAATGTAGGGTAGACGGGTAGTTCAGGTAAAAACAGGAGCCGGTTTGACCACCAGACCGGTGGTTAAGCTATACCCACTAGAGATAGATTTAGAGGTAGTGGATGGCGACAGCAAGCCGAACTCTGATAATATCCTTCCTGCTACTGGAGCGGACCGAGGTGATACCCCTCAGAGGCCGTCACGTTGTGCTGCTTTGGGTTCCTCCCAGTTGTGGCGATCCATGATCGGGACGGGACAATTGTAAATACTTTGTGTAACTGGTGGCGGAGTATGTCGTGAATCCTAGCTGGTATATATACCGTAGTTTGAATTTCCCGGGTTCACGACATCTGGTTCCTTTTTGTTTATACGCATTACTTTATTTATCTTTGTGGATAAATATTACTGTGGTTGCACAAATTATATCTTAGTTTATTTTCCCTTATTATTTAATCACGGGGGACGATATAGAACCCTTAAATATATTTTATATTGTCACGATAAAAGGGAATCTCAGACACACTTCACACAGAATTCACCCCGCTAACTACAGACCGCCAGCTTCTGCCACATAACACCAGAACTTCCCTGATATTCACCTATTGACATGTCCATCATCTAATCTACACTCTTTGCATCACAGCTAAGTTCCTTTAATACTAGAATTACTTCATAGATATTACTGGGACTACCACAGATAACCTACACATACATGTTTACAAGTAAGTCAAACGCCGACCCGGTATCATTTTTATAGCCTAGGCCAATTCATCTTTCCAGGTTTAATTATTTAATGTATATCCGTTTCTCCTCTACCCCCTACGAATAATAAACAGGATAGCATGCGCTAGCTTTAAGAACTATTATTATTATTAGTATTATTATTGTCTCAAAATCGTCAAACTAACGGAACAAACGTCATAAAATCTCAAAGCTAATATGCTAAACATGAGGGAGAAAGGGGTCCAGGAAAAGCGACTACCTCCCCCTTAAGAATTAGTAAAATAGTTCATGATGATGGAAAGCAGAGACTCACGCATATGAACACAAACATTGTTACTGCCTCCTACCACATACCGGGTGCTCACAATGCTCACGAAACACCGAGCTAATTGTAAAGAAGTGATTGCTAATACCTCGAATAATACTGCTTATATAAATACTTGCCATATAATACTAACAAAACATTGTATGTGTTTCTTATGTTGTCCTTTTAATATATATATATATATATATATATATATATATATATATATAATATTGACAATATAATAATAACAGCGCAACATGTTATAGCAATATATTCAATACTGCTTCATAACTGTGTTCGGGAGTTATGGTTCAGGTGAGTGAGCGTCTCATCCTAAAGTGGCCGTGTCCCGCTCGCTTGACGTTTCTGGGAGATGTTTTTTTTTTTTTTTTTTTTTTTTATATATACAGTATATAATTTTTCTAGCTTCCACCTAGACCTCCATCAAACTTAAAAACACGCTCCCTAGTCCCCTTTTCAAGATACATTTGTACATTTTTTGGTAACAGGCTCGCTATTGCTCGCCAGGAACAAAAAAAGACACCTTATTGGCAGGAAAGGTCTTAACATTGACAGACATGGCGCGCAAGTTCATAAAATCGCCAAACTAATGGCGCTAAAGAAGAGGGAAAGGGGTTCTACAAAAGCGACATATCTCCCTTTAATCCTGGTCTCGACTCACCTTGAACCAAAGGGGTAAATAAATTAGGGATCGTGACTGTACTATCAACGATAAAAGTTCGTTCCCCCTACCTGCCACTGTATGAATCTGAATCAACTGGGGGTCGAAAAAAGAAGCATTTATTGTGTGCAAATGGAACTTCCCACATATTCTGTTCCTGAATATCGCAGTAAAATCGTATTTTGGCAACGCCACACCCACCTCCCAAACCCCCCTCCCTCACTCCACCTCTTACTTTCCACCCCACCGGTCCTCCCTCCCTTCCATAGAAGTTAGTGAACAATTTAATTTCCTGATCGACTGAGGCCTGACTCGAAGTATCTCACAGTTATGAAGTAGGTGTGTTGTAAGACATTCCACCACTTGTTGTATTTTAATTATAATATTTTGATACCCTATCTGTATTTCATTACATTAAGAGAGGGTCTTACAAAGTTCAGTTGAGTTATAAATGTTAAGTATTCGCATTTCATAAAACAATGCAAAGATAGGCTATGCATTAAGCTTATACTTATGTCCGACAATTTTCTTTTTAATTCCTGAATTTCTAGTTAAGCTCTAGTATAAATATACCTCATTCGATCAGGAAATAAATGTTCTCACAAACCTTTTCCTCAATAATGCATATTCTCTCTCACTAATCGACATCACCACTAAATCTTTCTTGAATAATACATATCTACCCAAAAATAAGTCTTAATCAAACTCAATCGACTATAAATTTTCACTAAATCCTATACAATTGGATCCTATTTCAAACAAAAATAATATCTTTCACTAAACTTCACCTCCAATATAGTTTACCAATTTTTATGTTCCAACTGTGAAGTTGGATATGTCGGCGAAACTTAGCTAAATTTATTGCTCAAATTTGCTGAACACAAGGACAGTTCTGCTCGAACAGGTAATTACTTTACTTCCACTTCTAAGTCTGCTATTCGTATACATTCGCGTGACAATGATCACCCATTTAATATAAAAGATTTCTACATTCTATGTCAAGATATAGGAACCCTAACAACTTAACAATACTATATAAAACACCTTTATCCAGAATTATATGACTCTTCATCTTCTTGCCTTTTTTACACATTATAATGAAACCTATCTCGACACCACAAACCTCTTTAGGCCTATACGTCATACTTCTCTCTCTGCCCATCGCATTCGTCACTCAGTCCACTACCAGTGTCCAGGGGAGCTAAACCTATTCCAGGTCTGATAATTTGGTTTATATTGTAACATTTATATTTTTTAGGTATCTCGTCACCAAATTATATACATTTTAGAGACATATAGCGGATTGCTACAGTGTTTTGTTTAGATTTGCGTATGCGATTTAATGGGCTAGTTTAAATTTTATGGTGCTGTATTTTGGATATTAGATACTTGTTAAATTAAAGTGTTGTATTCAAATGTAACTTAAAAAGGAGTAGTTTGTATAAATAATGTTTAATGTATATTTTTCTATTAACAGAAAGCGGTCGTTACGTGCTCCCGGTCGGTTTCCCAGCCTTTCTCTTGCCATCTTTAATTAAAAGGTAATTATGATAATTGCTGTTTTATGCATGATTAATAGCTTAAATATTTAAATTTCTTATTTCAATTTGCTAATTGTGTTGAACGCCCCAAGGTATAACGGTAACATTCAAGACAGCTAGAACCGCCTTATTTACCAAGTTTTCTTTATATTTGTTCAAGGAATATAGTGTTTTATTTTTGTTTTTCATGGTTTGAGTGGAGGATTTGCATTAACTTGCTCATTATTCATTAATCTGAAGATACGGCGTCAAATGGTGCCATTTATTGGGTGAATCGCGCTTTTACAGTAGGTAAGGGAAATTGGGGGGTACATTGGATACACGATGGGTTGAGGGAGAGCGTTGCCCCCCCTCACCCCCCCTTGATTTATTGTCATCCTCATATATGTAGATCTGTAAGGTTGCTGATATTTCGTTTATGTGAGTAACGCTCACACCATTTATTGGGTGAATCGCACTCACCGCATCTTTCAAAACAAGAGGAAGAGCGAGTCATGTTGAAGGATTCATTGGGCGCAATGCTTTGTTTACGGTCGGGACGTATTATTTTTGTGTTTTTCGGTGTAATCGGGTTTTTTCAATTGTCGATAAGGAAATTTGGCAAGAATGTAGTTACCGGGTGTACCGCCCACCTTGTTTACACTATGCGGATGTCTTTGGATATAAAAATAGATTAGCCTAACCAAACTACCTAACCTAACCTAACCTAGTATTCATGCAGTAATGACAGGGGGCAAATAGCAGAAAATATAGCGTCGAAATAGACGGGAACGTAAGTGCGAGCGCACATGACAACCGTACACCTGGAAACTACATCCTTCCCCGAAATACCAGTATAACTCCATTTATTTGTCACCAATTAGTTTGACTTATTTGAAGACAGATATGGAATCTATATGCTCTAAGCATCATATTAAAATTAGTTTCAACCCTCGGCAAAACCTCATAAAAATATATGGTACTAAAATGGAATTTGTTCGTAACATGGTTGTCAATACCTTCCTATAGACGGCACCGAGTCGTACACATGCCATTTAGAACATGGGTGCTTGACTACTGATGTGACGTGTAAGAGGTAAGATTTTTACGCATAGGTTTAAACTTCCGTAAATTAATGGGTAATAAATACCACGTACTGATGTTACTACCGGCACTACGAAATAAACAAGGGCACTCAATATTGGACTAGATGATAGGCTATATCTGCAACAACGGTACGCTAATTCCAAACCCTCGAACTATTACGCCGGTAAACAAAACACTTAAACCCTCCAGAGTTAATCTCCTGGATAACGGGGTATCAATTAACTGGGATTTAGTGCACTTCTACAAAGGCTTTCCGGTGACGGCAAAGCCTACTCACAACAGGAGTACTTTACGTTGATAAAATGCTCTTAAGTAATAACAATGCTTGAATAAACTATAACAAGATTTAATAAAGAAATATATGCTTACGTTAACTTTAGTGTGAGTCTGTACTCAACACTAAACTCTTCAATGCTCTATGAAAACACTGGTAGTTTAGTCCTACAGCAAACAGATATGGAATCTTCTGGAAACGTCTGATGCTCTAAGATGCTCGTTAATATAGAACAGACATAATGCAGGGGCAGGACACCAAAGCGTGTACCTTAAATACACCAATAAGTAGGATACATATATATAACAAGGGAGTGCAAAAACTCTGTGACAGCACTAATAATAGCCACTCAAAACAGTACTTCCTTAGCCAAAGTAACAGCCATAATGGGTTGTGCAGTGTGCACCAAGCATCAACCTAGGCTAAAATAATACGTGAATTCCTAAAGCATACACAGTTAAAGTTAATAAACACAATGCTGTCTTTATTACTAATAAAGTCTAGCAGCAGCATAAAAGGTACCAGGAGGCTAGGTAGAGCGCAAGCATGCTCGTAGCCTACTGTCTCCCCTTGAACAGATTTCCCTTATGTTACGTTAATTGACTAGGAGGCTCTCTTGGTAAGTCCAGATCTCAAGTATCTGGTCTTGCCCTGGCGCTCCACAAAGGTCAACACAATGAGGTAGCGAGCATACGAGCAAGAGTAGGCAAAAGCCCTTTGCTCGTATACTGCTACACTCGCAAAGGAAAAATATGCACAAAGGTTACAGGCACCTAGCCCCGTCGAAGTCGTATAGGCTTTGACTCGCCATATACATAACTCAGACAACGACTAAAGATACCTTCCACTGTCTAGCATTAAATAGTAACAAAGAACAACTCAATAATTAGAAGCACCCAATGATAATATGACTCATGTGACTATTACTAATAATCCCTAAAGCTGGTGCAAAACATATATGTGAGAACTGGTGCTGGTAATACGACTGGCCGACTATGGAAGTCGTATGCAGAACCAGAAGGGATAAGTAATTGAATATAGATGAGAAGTAATGGTAAAGAAGAAGTTCAGAGAGAGAAACAGTAGTATAGGGGGCTTGATTGGGAGACAGATTGCAAGGGACGTCTAGTACCAAGCACGCTATGCCAAGCTCTGCAGGAGAAACGCGGCGGGGCCCCCAGCACCAACACTAGAACAGCGGCACCCAATCACAGACCACTACGTCATGAAATGCAGGCGTCCTTAGGACGCTCCAAGCGCGCCAGCCAATCAAGGGCCTGCCTCCTTCGCTCTTTCTCCTTCGCTCTTTCTCTTTAACTTCACACTGAATATCTTATACTCTATGACTGATATAAAATACTTCCATGTGTCACAGACAAGAATAAAGACCACCACTGATCTGGCTGTGACTACATGAATACTAAGAAAGAAAGAACATCGTTCTACGATTATTATAGCCCATTCCACTGCCCTGGCGAGCGCTAGCAAGTACGAGCACATTCTGGCAAGCTGACCAGCGTATCACAGAGTACTATGAATCCGCTCTACCTGGCATTTAAGGGCTAGTTTAGTATGCCACATACTGAGTACTATGAATCCGCTCTACCTGGCATGCAAGGGCTAGTTTAGTATGCCACGTACTGGGTACTATGAATCCGCTGTTGCTGGGATGCAAGGGCTAGTTTAGTATTCCACGTACTGGGTCTAGGTTAGGTTAGGTTGGATTGTTTGGTTAGGTTAATATACTAGGTCTCAGAAACAAGATTCGTAGTTGTGGTAGTATTTACAGATACACCCGAATATTAAATGGGCGGCGGTAAGGGTTCGTGTTGTATCCCACGTAGGCCTACTAGGTACTACGGACACATTGTAGGCGTTAGGTGTGGATTAGGCTTGTATCCAATGTACTAGGTCTATGTTACTGGATATTTATTATTTAAATAAGTGCTACGTTTTCGATAAATCTGGTTATTTGGCTTTGCAATTAGGGAAATCATGAGCCGATTTCGGACATTTCGTTAGTCTTTTTCGATTCTCAAAATACGATCCAAGTTTTGCCAAAAATTGGCTGTGGTTTTCCAAAATGATGCTTGTTGGGGTTTGCAATTTAGGGAAACATGAGCCAAAATTCTAAATTAGGTTACTGCAATTTTTTTGTCTACAAACAAACTCTCAAAATAAGAGCCAGCTTTGGCCAAAACTTGGCTCGGGTTTCCGAAATATTGGTTTTAGGCCTTTGAAATACCTTAAAACCCTAGCCAAGTTTTGCTAAAATACGTTTTTATCGCCGTTTTATGCATTTAACCCCTCATTTTCCCTGTACTTCATAGCCCTCCCCACTATCGGGCGGCGTGTCTTAAGATCGTTGTATAATGGGGAAAACGGTTTCGCCGAGGGTTGTAATTATTTCCCAACACTATATATTGATGAAAAATTAAAAAATCCATGGGAAAATTTGTGACATAAAAATGGAGTTTTTCCGTAATTCCTCCATGCAGACTATAATGAGAAAAATATGGCGAGTCTATTGGTCCCTATTTTCCCTAATAAATTATTTATAATAGGGCGGCGAAAATGGTCTTGAATATTATCGGTATATTAACTATTTACCTATTATAATAAGTCACCATTACAATGCATAGATAAGTACTTAACACCTTACGAACGGCCTAGGCGGTAATTTATATGTACCGCCCAGCGGGGTGTTTTTACCCTAAATAGGGTTGTTTACGTGATCATTTTCATGCCTAAATAAGACCCAGAGCGTAAAACAAGTATCTATCCCTGAAAGGGCATAAACAGAGCTTTCCAATGACACCCCAACCATCCTTGTACGACCGCTAGTTTTCTTGCAACGATCGCGCAACACGAGTGCAAAAACCATGTAATTCGGTAGTTTCCCTACATAATTCCCTGTGTAGCGAGTGCGTGAGGGTGGGGCAGGGTGGGATTCATGTCAGTAGGTCCGCCGCGGTGGTCTGGAGAAGTCATACGCTTGCTACTCTCCTCCCACCACTTATCTCTCTCTCTCAGCAACATTACGTGGTGAAAATGGCACACGACATAAGTTGTGAACCGCCACTTAGTCCATATTTATTTCACACGACATAAGTTGCGCGCCGCCAAAGAAGGGTTAAAGATATCCTTATTACATTATCTCCGCTTACTTGATTGACATTTCACAATACTACCTATCTATTGCCTGACACCATGATCCCCGAAGGGGTGGCCACGAATGAAACGCCCCCATGCACCTCTGTCCCCAGTCAGTCGATGACCCTCCTCCCAACCAGCACCGCCTTCACCCATATACTTCTTCACTCCATCCTTCCACCTCTCATTCGGTTTACCTCTCCCTCTCTGTCCTTCCAACTCACTCTCGTACACCCTCTCGGTCATTCTTTCGCTTTCCGTACATTCCATATGGCCGAACCATCTCAAGGTGTTCCTTTTCACACTTTCCAGCACATCTACCTCCACACCACACCTCCCTTTTACTTCCTCATTTGTCTGTCTATCCCTCCATGTAACTCCGCTCGCACTTCTCAAGTAACTCATTTCCACCCCCCTCACTCTTGGTCAGAGTCTCTTCACCAACGTCCATGCTTCTCTTCCGTAAGTCAGTGTCGGGCTTACCACACTGTCATGCAAGGAATTTTTAACTTCTATACTGACCACCCAATTTCTTGTTACTGCTTTCAGCATTCCTACAACCCTCTTCCCCTGTTGCACCCTCTCCCGCACTTCTTCATCCATACTCCCATCTTTGTTCAATACACTGCCCAGATACTTAAATGAGCTAACAATCTCCATAGCCTGACGGTTCAACTTCACCTCACACTCTGTGGCTTCACCCATTTCGAAGACCATAACCTTATTGCTCTTACCTGCATTTACCATCAGATTCCCTTTTTTGCACACTGTTCCAAACATGTTTACCAGACCCTGCAACTCCCATTCATTATCGCTCATCGGAAGTGTATCATCTGCAAATAGTAGTTCAGGTACCTTCCACTCGTTCCCTCCCTTGTCAGCAATACACCCACATCCACTGCTCTTCCTTGTATTTCTTTCATGACTCCATCCATATATACAGTAAACAACCACGGGGACATCACACATCCCTGTTTCAACCCAACATTCAGATCAAAGAACTCGCTCTGCTCATTCTCCACACGTATTGCTGCCTTTCCACTCTCATACATGCTCTTCACTGCTTTCAGCAACTTGCCATCTACTCTGTACTTTCTAAGTACTTTCCACATACCTTCTCTATCCACTGGCGTAGGCCTTCTCGAAGTCCATAAAGGCAACATACAGCTTTTGTTGCTTTTCCAGATATTTCTCCACAACACATCTCAGGGTAAAAATCTGATCTACACATCATCTTCCCTTCCTAAATCCGCCCTGCTCGTCACCTATCCATTCTCCGTTCTCGCTCTTACTCTCTCAATCACTATCCTACTGTACACCTTCCCTACTACGCTTAGAAGACATATTCCTTGGTGGTTACCACATACTCCTCTTTCCCCTTTACCCTTATATAGGGGGACTAGTATGCCTGTCTTCCAGTCATCAGTTGGACTCCCCTTCTCCCATGCTAGTTTGCACATTTTCCATACCCATTCGATCACTATCTCACCACCATACTTCAGCATTTTCCCACATACTCCATCCATTCCTGGTGCTTTCCCCAACTTCACTCTTTTCATGGCTTCACACACTTCTTACCTCCTGATCCCCACCTCCTCCTCCACTACTTCTCTTCTTCTCCCTCCCATACCCCATTAAACTATGTTTGCTGGCGCTTCATTCTTTACATTCAGCAATTCGTTGAAGTACTCCCTCCATCTTTCGACTTCCTTGCTTCTCGGCTAGCACTCACCCATTCCCATCTGTCACACCCTTGCTACCTTCCCTAACTGTACAATACCGTAACAATACTGTAGCTTTAAAAAACGAACCTCGATCATGGTGGGTTAATTAATAACACTTATGTATGTATGTATGTATGTATGTACTCCGGCACATACTCCGTAGCTGGGGGTGGCTGACTCGAGACAGAGCCCGAACAGAAACCACATTTAAATTTTCAATTCTTATGGTCCGGGACCACTTTCAAGTTCCCTTTCCCCATACTGTCTCGTCTAGTAGGTAAATTTTACAAGAGGATGAGGATTCCTAGCCCCCTGTCCCCACTGATAGTCTGTTCATAACACATATTCATGTTTTAATGATAATTATTCAGGCCCCCCCCCCCCTCAATCCATCATGTATCCCACGTTGGAATTGTAACTAAGACCATGAACACACTAATTTCTCAAAATCTAGAGGAAAAAAAATGATAAATATGGGTGCGAGCCTTTTCCCTATAATTACCGTATTATTGCTATATATGCCATTTCTGGTGCAAATTTTAATATTTTTCAGTAGACTTTGAGGGTTAAATTAGTATGGAAGTATGAAAGCTGGCCATAATGAATCAGTGGAGACCTATTATTTTTCCTTTGCCACCGTATTTTTAGGATTTTGTCTTCCTCTATATCAATGCTTACACCAGCGAGGGTCTGGTTAATTAGGTTGTTAGGTTAATGCCAAATTATAGTTTTCGGGAGGCATGTCTTAATATTGTTGGATATTGAGTAAATATTAATTTGCATTGGTATTGACATATAGGAACAACGTTTTGGTCATAATAAGTGTGTATATGGCATAATTTTCAAGTTACCTCCCTTATAGTATGAACTTAACCTTGACCTTAGTTTCTTATGTAGACTGTAACTCTGATATTTTGTAGAGGCTGCCTCTCATGTGAAGTGCAGGGTCTTGTCGTCTATCCTTTATATGTGGCGGGGCAGTGGCCACTGTTACACCAAGAAATTTATTAGGGTTGGTTAATCTGGAATGTGGTCCAATTTTCGGGTAAACCTGACAGCTATTTTAGTAAGTATTTTGTGTGTGTTTATTCATTCAGATATAGTGTTGTATTATAATGATTTGGAGCAGAAGTGAGTACTTACCCATTTTACAACGATCTAAAAACCCAGCCCCTACTAGAGGGGAGGGCTATGAAGATCAAGGAGAATGAGAGAAGACGGTAAACATCCAAACATAACTATATAATTATGACAATAACAGTTTGCCATGGGATACAGGATTTGTTAAAGGAGGAGGCTCCGCACTCCCCCCCCCCCCCCCCTCCTCATAAACTATTGAAATTCTCATCTATTTTGTCAGTAGGGGGTAAAACACCCATTTCGGTACTTATATAGGTAAGGATGGTGGTAGTTGGGGTACGATCGCTTTATTTACAGAAGACTCAGCTGGCAGATATGTTCGCGATCAATTTGACTTGTTTTTTATTTTTTAACAATTTACCCAACGGCCACCTGTTATTTGTCCCTTGCTGGTAATGTATATGTTGTTGACATTATGTCATATGGGGTGAGGGAGGCAAAGCCCCCTTCAACCCATTATTGTATCCCATGGCCAGCTGTTGGGTAAATTGTTTGGTCAATTTATTTCCACTCGCGATAAGTCGATGATTTTTGTTTTTGTTTTTTGTTTTGTTTTCTATATTCCAACTTACTTCCTCTCGGGCATAGGCTGAGAGCCTTAACATTCACCGCTTTACAATGAACAGTGAAGCCTGTGAGGTCTTGTTCCAGTCTAGGGAGTGAGACATGTGAAGCACATAGAGTACAACGAGCACCTGCCATCTTGCCTTCACATGAGGCACGGTGCTCACTCATGGCCCGAAACGACCCCATCTCTGAAGCCACCTCGTTCCCGTGCTTCACTGTCTCACCCCATACACTCGGACTCTCACACTTACACACACACAACGCCACCTGTTGAGCAGATAACTCACCAGGCATTGCACCTCTATAGCATATTTTGAATATGGGAATATTCATACAGTGCTATTTAATCAGGGAACAATGAGGGTATTTTATTGATGTTTCGGTGCTTGTGGTAATGCACTGATACTAGGTACAGCACAAATTCCATCCCAATAATATCTTCCCATTGATACATCGGGATTTGAACCCGGGACCTTTGGATTACCAGGCCAGTGGCAAGACCACTCCACCACACCTCCCAATTTACTGTTATTTTATCATGTTTTGTGTTTACAAGACAGTGTGAGTTGTTAAATTAAGATTAAATTAACCTCATGCTTGTTCCTTGTATATTACATGGAAAGGTGGCCCTGTTTTTGTTGATTTTCAGCTTGCAAAACACCATTGTACACACCCAATGTTGTACCCTAATTCTGGCACCAAGTTAAAGGTGGTTCGACAGACCTGCCCCGACTCTTCTAAATGCTCTCGCATCCATCACCGACCTCCTCAACCTTTCAGTTATTCTCACATATTACATAATTGCTTTGCTCTCAACTACTTCCCATTCTATTCTTCTTTCTACCCTCCATGTGATCTTTACTTAATTATGCTGAAAATATAATCTTGGCCCATCACCTTACATACTAGTAGAGGTAGAAAACCGGGAGTTTGATTACACCGTTATCATTAATCATTATATCAAATCAGTACTTTAATTTCTAAACACTCAAGCCTGACATATGCCGGCCGAGAGAATAATGGCCACCCCTGCGGTGCCCGACATATGACGGAAGGGATTTTGACCACATTATCGGCTCTGAGAGAAAGTCCACGCGTTCGGAGGACGATAGGTGGGCTCTGACCGTTCGGCACGGCCGTAGTGCCGCGACTGAGCTCCTCACTGCAACATTCCACACCCAAGGCCTCGCGAGACCAGGAAAAAACTCGGAAATTACCGTATTTTAGGGTTTTTCACCTCTCGTTGAACGATTGCTACAAGATAACCGATGATCATACAAGGATGGTGCAGGTGTCATTGGAAAGCTCTATTATCGCCCTTTCACGGGTACATAATTGTATTACGCTCTGGCTCTTGTTTATGCATGAAAAAGAGCATGGAATGAAGCTCGTTTAGGGTAAATATGCCCGCCTGGCAGGTAGTAGAAGTTACAATCATCCCCGTCGGTTAAGAGTTAAATATAGAAAGGATTTGTGTCTACACATTTAAAACTACATGCTTAAGGTTTTATATATGTTAGATGTAGAAACCTTACTTACTCAAACTGCTATTGCTTTTGCACTCTCCCTAGTTACTCATTGTACATGAAGATGATGACTCATTGTACAATTACAGATATTCCTAATATATTGTGGTTATCAATAGGGGGCTTTAATGAGCTCTCGGATCCCTGACTGCCTGGGTGATCAGCCCATCGTCCTTGACTAATTTCTAACTTAATACTTCTGCTACACTGTAAATCTTTTCTCTCTGTAGGGGTGCTCCGGCATAACCTTATCTCTGTGACCTGTCTATCAGTGTGGCCATCTGACCCTCCCAGCCAACAGAACTTGTGGCACTTTAGCAGTACAACCCGTTTACTGGAACTTTGTTTTCTACTAAAACCGAAGGGGAGCTACTAATATGACCTGAGGGCAACACTGCTAGGTGTTGACAATACTTCATATGTCTCCCCAAGTCCCCCTAGCCGCCAGCGGCCACTCAAACTCATTAACTCACTACTTACTCAGTCACCCCTCGGCTTTTGTGGTGGGAAGATGTCTTTTTGGCCAGAATGGCTGGTACTGAAGGGTACATACTTTGCAAAATGCTCTGGTATATTTAATGAATTATTATAGAAAATTAGTAATGTTCCCATAATCATGGGATAGTTTGATACAGTGATAATTTTTATATAACGTATTTTATATAGTAACATTGACATTGTTTTCATGATTATTTCATTGTTTGTTTTATATTATATATATATATTATACATATATATATATATATATATATATATATATATATATATATATTGTATATTTTCTATATTCCCGTTATTTATATTTCTTTATCTATCTTTTTATTCAATTAGATTATATATATATATATATATAATTATATATATATACTGTATATATATACAGTATATATACTGTATATATATATATAATTTATGCTTGTGATGACTTCATGATACACAGCGATGGCAATGCAAATGTGACGCAGCGATACATTTATGGCCAATGGACGTTGTGCTCAAATCTTGCGGGATATGAAATGTTCTGGCTGGTAGGAATCACACGTGGATTACATTACGCTGCGATGAAGCTAGCTTCGCACAAGACCCCCCTGCGAGTACCACAATTGATAGACGATTTCGCCATGTTTGCTTATTCGTATTCTCGCAAGACGTTTTTTGGTGAATGTGTGAAGTACCCCCAACTCTCAGTCTTTCTTCCACTTGTGACGCACCCCAGTGCTGTGCAACGCAACCTGATTGTACTCCTTGGTACTCGACTGTACCGCCCGTGATCTGGCTACCGTCAGCCGCAATGTATATTGAGTGTGACAACTTATAACTATGTTCTTTGTATCTCTGCAAAGGTCTCGTCATGTGCTAACCAGTGGTGGGTTTTGTTTTAAGCCATGTCGAGACCTTCCATTTAATATGTAGTATCAATAGAGAAGTTGATAGATAAGACAATGGGAGTTCAGAGAGAGAGAGTGAGTTAGGCTTCAGAGCAAGAGGGTAGCAACGCGCCGCGCTGCCGGCCGGGTGGTTGCCAGACGTATGGACTGGTTGGCAGCCTTGCCCTTATAGCTAGGCGCGATAGGGTTGGTAGTCCATTGTTGCCTGCCTGGGCTGGGCCCATGTTGTCGTACAGCACATTGCCTGGAGGCTGGCTGCGTGTTCTATGACCAGGTTGCCTAGAACCTTTGAGATTCTAACATCCCTTGCCCTCTCTCCCAACTTCTCACGGTTGCACTCTTTCTCTCTGACGACATTACTCTCATTTCATTCTTCTCTCTATTTAAATGCATAACCTTCCCTTGAGGTCCTAAAGGAGTTTCAGCACTCACCTCTCGTATTACTCTTAGGACAAGCATATATTTACATATATTAGATTTAAGGGGTTAATGTGAACAGCGATCTTCTTGATGAGGATAGTTGGTGAACGTTCTACATGTTCACGAGTTATATGCCCTGCTCATCATCCCATTTGTGACTAGACTGGTGCCATGTGTAAGAGCCCGACCATGCCCAGGAGTTGTCTGTAGAGGGACGAGGACTTAGCCTTGATTTGCATACCGAGCCAGGAGCGAGTGTAGCACCCGACTACAGCTCGCTCGTAGTGCCGGTATAGTAGAGTAACGTAATTTATCTGTCCTTGAGTTCTCTACAGTCTTCTCCTGGGTTCTCGCTTTCGGTGCTGGGACTCGTTGTTCCTGTGACTTGGCCTGCTAGCTAGAACACATGGGGATGATGAGTGGGATATATCTTTATTTTACTATGCATTGCAGCTCTCTTTAAGTATATATCTATAACACTTTACAATACACATTACTCACACACAAGACAACACTATTAATACTTTCATGTATCAATTAACTGCACTGTCGTTTTGCTGCTGTGTCCGGAGTTCTGTTGCGTAGGGCGCATACGGACTCGGAGGGGAGACAGAGTGAGAGAAGCGAAGTAGCCTATGCGATAGTAGGATACCGGCGCAGTACTGTTGCCTGCAACCTTTTAGTTATTCCAAGTATAGATTCATTATTATAATAAGTGACTACTGTTTATGTTCCTCCCATGTGTATTATTAGGTATCTACTGGATCATGAACATCTTGTATGCTACATGCTAGTGCATGTTAGTAGGGGAGTTAGTGTAGTGCACGCGCTTTCAAGTAGGCGTGTACATTTGTCATTTAGCATTTCACTGTCATACCTTTAGCCTGCTTCTATTCTACATTATTAGAGGCTTAATATTAACGTAGTTTCTTGAGTATTGCATTTCTTTAGTAATAACGTAACCTATAAATGTCTGAGGGAGTTTAGCCTCATAGCCTACCCCTGTTGTACACTTTCGCCGAGTTAAGGTACCTCATTACCGTAGACGATAACTCTGTAGGGCGTTGGTGCTTTTGTTGTCTGGAGCATATAGTATTTGGGACTGGAATCGAGCGTGTCGTTGTCACTTAAGCCATTTCTGTCCTACGATCAAGAATCCCGAATATGTATTGCCGATCCAGCCGTAACAAAATGGCGACCTTGCCAGGATTCAGTAGTATCCTATCACATGTTTTTTGGAGAACTATTCTATGCTACCTAGTAGAGCTGGCTAGAATTTTCTTGCATATTGGAGGAATTTTTATTGTGTCATTATTGTATTGGTGGACTTGCAGATTGTTTCGTTAGGTGTCTAGAGTAGAGTCATTCAAGCATCTTTAACATTTTGTGAGTCGAGACTGCAATTAGTAATAAGCACTTTTTTTTTTTTGAACAGCAATTGTATAACCAGCACTATGTCTAATGACTCATCATTTACGGGGGAGGATAACACGGTACAGCCTAGTGACCAGCAAGTACAGCAGATATTTAGGGAGGGGAGTGTTATAAGTGGAGAGAGGGATGCCCGGGCATTTTTGCAGACACCTTTGACCGAACAGCGCCTGCAGGCTATTGATTGTTACGGTCTTCGCTGTTTAGCCACGGTTTTGGGGCGGGACTGTCCTGACAGTTGGCCCAAGAAGAATTTGGTGGCATGTTTGTTGGGTGATGGCGATGGGGCGGTGGGTGGAGTTGGGTCTTGGGGGGTTCCCTCCAAGCCTCCATTCCACTCTACCCCTGAGCTGGGCCCTCAGCCAGCGAGTCTTAGCACGATGCAGCAGGAGGGTTCTCAATGGCAAGCTGGCTTACCTGTAAACACGTCTCGGTGTGGATCCCCCATTTTGTGCTCTCCCCCCCAAGGCCTGTCTCCTGAGATGTTATTTCAGCTAGAACTAGCTAAGCTTAAGTTGCGAGAGAGTCAACAGGCTAGTATAGAACGGATTAAGCTGCAGGAGACTCAGATACAACAGGCTAGTATAGAACGGATTAAGCTGCAGGAGACTCCGATACAACAGGCTTGTATAGAACGCATAGAGGTTGCTAGAATCCAAGCCAATCAGGATGCAACCAGGTACCAGGCTGAAATGGATGTCGAGAAGTCTAGAGTAGAGACCACGGGGCGTCATCTTGGTGGTGGGCACCGGGTTACAGACTCGCTTTCGCATTTAATTAAGTTAGTACCCGCATTTGATGAGACAGCAGTGACTGAGTTTTTTTTCTCGTTTCGAAAAGAAGTGTCGTGAGTATGACTGGCCGGAAGTTAAATGGGCAGCATTAGTTTCATCACGTCTAGTGGGTAAGGGGTTGAAAGCCTACGATGCACTGTCACTGGACGAGAGTGTCGTGTATGGACTGGTGAAGGAGGCTGTGATCCGGGCCTACGAACTGCAACCCGAAACTTATAGATTGAAGTTCCGTGGCGTGACTAAGAAGAGCGACGTCAGTTTTATGGAGCACGCACGGGACTTAACAGATGCATGTAATAACTGGTTTCGGTCCGAGCACGCAGAGTCGGCTGAGGGAAATAAGCAACTTTTCTATCTGGAACAGTTTTACAAATGTACTGGAACTGATCTAACGCTGAACATTAAGGAAAAATGTCCCAAGACAGTAGAGGAGGCTGCCAAGATGGCAGACCTCAGATTATCATTGATTCATGGTTGCGGTGCCGCTCAGAGGGCTGAGTCAGGGCAGAAGGGGCGCTATACCCCACCCACCAGAGTTTTCGATAATAACAAATCCTATGACACACATAACCACACTAAAAGCATTGCACCTAATAACACCTACAAACACAAGCCTCTCCCGTTTACTAAAGGTCAGGCCCCTTCTTCGCCCGCACAAGGGAAGAAGCCCATTGGGGATGTGAAATGTTACAAATGTCAGAAGCTAGGCCATTATTCACGTGAGTGCCCTAGTAACACTCCCGCTAAGCCGGTGTCATTGGTTCACAGTATCGGTGTGTCTCTGAAGGCTGCAGCAACAGCCCGGGGTAGGTTGTCAGCAGCTGAGGCACACGCGGTAAAGAAGCGTACGGAAGGCTCGACACCTGTCCGGGACACTTTCTGTAGCCATCAGGGACACGGGTTTGTGAGCTGGGGGAGTGAACTACGGAGGGTTGACTTGTTGAGGGATACGGGGGCTTCGCAAACTTTGTTGAGGAACTTCACAGGGAAACCGATAAATGCGGCCAGAGTTGTTGTGGTGCAGGGTATAAATGCTACGAGGTCATACCCACTTGTGAGGTTGGAGTTGAGAGTGGGAGAGGTGTGCAGGGAGCTGGATGTAGGGATCGTTGAGTGTTGCCAGTTGAGGGCGTCGACCTTCTTCTCGGCAACGACTTTGCGGTGCCCACTTCCAGGACTCCACCCTTAGTCGTTGCCGAGAGGGCGGCCGACGTGGATGGTGAGAATCGGGAATGGGTTGGGAGGTGCCAACAGGATGAGATGGCCTGTGTGGTAACCCGATCTCGCTCTGCGGCTCCTGCACAGCCTAGCACTCAACCTCGGGGACAGTGGAGGAAGGATCAGGAGAAGGTTGCTAAGGGCAGGAAAAGGGACATTGATTCTGCTGCACTTCTCGGTGATTCGGTACTTGGACCTATAATAAACACGGGAGTTGACTCTGGCCCAGAGATGGTGTGTAACAAGGCAGAGTTGGGTAAGATTTCGCGTGAGGCAAGAGCTGTAGCGAGAGCCACTAAGGCAGTAGAGCCTACTAGCCGGGGTAATGTCTTATTACAAAACCATCTTGATGCATTGACGCCCGGGGACATTAGTGAGCAGCAGCTGCAAGACGCTAGCCTAGCTCGTTATAGCAATGGTGCCATAGAGTTGGAGGAAGATGGGGATGCGAAGCCGGGAGATTTCTTTAGGCTCAACAGGATATTGTACCGCAGATTTCTAGACCCCCAAATCGAAGTGGGAGGGCGGTGCGAGGGTAGTAGACCAGGTGGTTGTTCCAAATAAGTATAGAGAGTCCTTATTGTGTCTGGCGCATGATGTGCCGGTGGCGGGTCATTTGGGGGTAACAAAAACATTGGCGGCATTGGGCAGGTTTTTCTGGTGGCCTGGGGTCAAGGCTGATGTCTGTGCATGGGTGGCTGGGTGTGCGACCTGCCAGACAACGGGGAAGCCTAACCAGACAATCCCGAAGGCACCTTTGTTTCCCATACCTGTCACCGGGCCTCCGTTCAGCAAAGTTGTAGTAGATTTGGTTGGCCCTTTCCTGCCTACTAGTAGTGGCAATAAATTCCTGTTGACAATCATGGATGTGGCTACGAGATACCCGGACGCATACCCCATGAGAAACGGCTCGGCAAAGGCAGTTGTTAAAAACTTATTATTGTTCTGTTCCCGTTATGGATTTCCACGTGAGGTGCAGTCAGACCAGGGGAGCAATTTTACATCCAAATTGTTCAAGCAAACCCTTCAGTTGCACGGTATATGTTCTGTAGTGTCGTCAGCCTACCATCCCGAGAGTCAGGGAGTCTTGGAGCGGTGGCACTCGACCCTGAAGAGTATGCTACGCTGTTACTGTGCAGAACATGACACTGATTGGGATTTGGGTCTGCCGTATGTTCTGTTCGCTGCACGTGAAGTCCCAGGAGAGAGCCTGGGGTTCAGTCCAAATCAGCTAGTCTTTGGCCATAATGTGAGAGGACCTTTAAGTATGGTGAAAGAGATCTGGGAGGGCGAAGAGAAGCCGGGGTCTGTACTTAAATATGTCCTTGAGAGCCGGAGAGACTTATAGGTTGCATGGCAGCGGCAGGTAATAACTTGGTTAATGCACAGGCGGTCATGAAGCACCAGTATGACGCCAAGGTGAAGCTTCGGGAGTTTTCGGTGGGTCAGGAGGTAATGTTGCTTTTACCTTTGCCTGGACACCCTCTTTCTGCCAAGTTCATTGGGCCGTATGTGGTGGCTAAGAAACTGTCCGACCTTGATTATCTCGTTGCAACACCTGACCGTAGGAAAAAACATCAGTTATGTCATGTTAACCTCATGAAAGAGTATGTGAGACGCCCCTCAGAGCCTCTCACTGTCCCTGTGCTGGCCTGCAGCGGCCAGGGTGGAGAAGGAGGTGGGGACAGTCATGCTGCTGAGGAGGATAGCTGGGACTGTGTCATTTCCGCGGAACAGTGGGCGGGGAATACTGAACAAGAGGCTAGGCAAGCTGTAAGTCACCTGCCTGAGCACCAGGGTGCTGCTGTCCTAGGCCTGTTCAGGTCATACCCCTCTGTTTTCGCCGAACACCCCGGTCTCACTACTCAGGTAACGCACGACGTGGACGTCGGTGATAATGTGCCCTTCAAGTCAGTGCCCTACCGTGTGCCCCCGGTAAAGTTGCCAGCTTTACGGGAGGAGTTAAAGTACATGGTTGAGAGAGGGATGATCACTGAAGGTTATGTGAAGTGGACATCACCCGTCACGTTGCAGCCAAAACCTGACGGCAAGGTGCGGTTCTGCATAGATTTTCGTAGGCTAAATGGCTTGACCACTACCAACCCTTACCCTTTGCCTCGAGTTGACGACAGCGTGGACAAGATAGGGAATGCAAAGTACCTTACTAAAATTGATCTTGTAAAAGGCTACTGGCAAGTACCCCTGTCGGACCGAGCTAAGCAAGTTTGTGGTTTTGTGGTAGATGGCAAGACCTACCAATGTAACGTAATGCCTTATGGGCTTAAGAACGCACCTGCCACGTTTCAGAACCTGATGAACGATATTTGTGACGAAATCCCTAACTGAACGGTCTACCTTGATGACGTGATAGTATATGATGACGATTTTGAAAATCACCTAAGGCACTTAGAGACCCTGTTTGGGAAGTTGTACGATGCTGGGCTGGTGGTGAACCTGAGGAAGTGCGAGTTTGTAAAGGCTACTGTGCAGTATCTTGGCTTTGTGGTCGGGTTAGGCCGGGTGTGCCCCCCCCTGAGCAAGATACAGGCTATCAATATGTTTCCCAGGCCCACCACTAAGCACCAGGTCATGCGGTTCCTAGGTATGATAGGCTATTATAGGCGCTTCATCCGGGGATACTCTACTGTCTTAGCACCGTTAACTGATCTACTGTCGAAGTCAGTGAAGTTCTGTTGGGCTGCGGAGTGTCAGAGGGCTTTCGACCTAGTCAAGCACCTGCTGTGTACACATCCGATTTTGAGGGCCCCAGACTTCTCCAGGAGTTTTCAGCTGGCGACTGATGCCAGCGGTGTGGGTGCCAGGGCAGTGTTACTGCAGACTGATTCCGAGGGCTTGGAACACCCAGTGAGCTTCTTTTCTCGCAAGTTTAATTCGGCACAAAGGAATTACTCGACTATAGAGAAGGAGCTTCTGGCTATCATTTTGTCGCTCAAACATTTCGAAGTTTATGTTCCAGCCTACGGCCCGGTAGTGACGATTTATACGGACCATCATCCCTTGAAATTCCTAAATCAGTTTCACAATCGGAATATGCGGTTGACCAGGTGGTCCCTAATGCTCCAAGAGTATAATCTCAACATTCAGCATATTGCCGGGAGTGAGAACGTGATAGCAGATTGTCTATCAAGGGTTGATGATCCAAGATAGTCGTGCACGGTGTGTGGGTTGAGCAGGAGTAAAATTAGGCTATCATAACGCCGTCCAAAAAGATTATAAAACAATAAAATAAACGAGAAAACTCTTTCTTTTTTTTAGTTTTGTAAGTCTTTATTGTTGTAGGATGATGCATGCGATATTGTGTTTTATGTATAATTCACACTTCAGTTGTTGTGCACCTTTTGCAATTAGTGGCAGCTAAGGGTAGCAGGTCGGTTGGTTGCCTGTCAGATTTTGATAATGCTTCTAAGGTCGATTATCTAAAATCTTGGGGGGGCTGTGACGCACCCCAGTGCTGTGCAACGCAACCTGATTGTACTCCTTGGTACTCGACTGTACCGCCCGTGATCTGGCTACCGTCAGCCGCAATGTATATTGAGTGTGACAACTTATAACTATGTTCTTTGTATCTCTGCAAAGGTCTCGTCATGTGCTAACCAGTGGTGGGTTTTGTTTTAAGCCATGTCGAGACCTTCCATTTAATATGTAGTATCAATAGAGAAGTTGATAGATAAGACAATGGGAGTTCAGAGAGAGAGAGTGAGTTAGGCTTCAGAGCAAGAGGGTAGCAACGCGCCGCTGCCGGCCGGGTGGTTGCCAGACGTATGGACTGGTTGGCAGCCTTGCCCTTATAGCTAGGCGCGATAGGGTTGGTAGTCCATTGTTGCCTGCCTGGGCTGGGCCCATGTTGTCGTACAGCACATTGCCTGGAGGCTGGCTGCGTGTTCTATGACCAGGTTGCCTAGAACCTTTGAGATTCTAACATCCCTTGCCCTCTCTCCCAACTTCTCATGGTTGCACTCTTTCTCTCTGACGACATTACTCTCATTTCATTCTTCTCTCTATTTAAATGCATAACCTTCCCTTGAGGTCCTAAAGGAGTTTCAGCACTCACCTCTCGTATTACTCTTAGGACAAGCATATATTTACATGTATTAGATTTAAGGGGTTAATGTGAACAGCGATCTTCTTGAGGATAGTTGGTGAACGTTCTACATGTTCACGAGTTATATGCCCTGCTCATCATCCCATTTGTGACTAGACTGGTGCCATGTGTAAGAGCCCGACCATGCCCAGGAGTTGTCTGTAGAGGGACGAGGACTTAGCCTTGATTTGCATACCGAGCCAGGAGCGAGTGTAGCACCCGACTACAGCTCGCTCGTAGTGCCGGTATAGTAGAGTAACGTAATTTATCTGTCCTTGTGTTCTCTACAGTCTTCTCCTGGGTTCTCGCCTTCGGTGCTGGGACTCTTTGTTCCTGTGACTTGGCCTGCTAGCTAGAACACATGGGGATGATGAGTGGGATATATCTTTATTTTACTATGCATTGCAGCTCTCTTTAAGTATATATCTATAACACTTTACAATACACATTACTCACACACAAGACAACACTATTAATACTTTCATGTATCAATTAACTGCACTGTCGTTTTGCTGCTGTTTCCGGAGTTCTGTTGCGTAGGGCGCATACGGACTCGGAGGGGAGACAGAGTGAGAGAAGCGAAGTAGCCTATGCGGTAGTAGGCTACCGGCGCAGTACTGTTGCCTGCAACCTTTTAGTTATTCCAAGTATAGATTCATTATTATAATAAGTGACTACTGTTTTTGTTCCTCCCATGTGTATTATTAGGTATCTACTGGATCATGAACATCTTGTATGCTACATGCTAGTGCATGTTAGTAGGGGACAGTTAGTGTAGTGCACGCGCTTTCAAGTAGGCGTGTACATTTGTCATTTAGCATTTCACTGTCATACCTTTAGCCTGCTTCTATTCTACATTATTAGAGGCTTAATATTAACGTAGTTTCTTGAGTATTGCATTTCTTTAGTAATAACGTAACCTATAAATGTCTGAGGGAGTTTAGCCTCATAGCCTACCCCTGTTGTACACTTTCGCCGAGTTAAGGTACCTCATTACCGTAGACGATAACTCTGTAGGGCGTTGGTGCTTTTGTTGTCTGGAGCATATAGTATTTGGGACTGGAATCGAGCGTGTCGTTGTCACTTAAGCCATTTCTGTCCTACGATCAAGAATCCCGAATATGTATTGCCGATCCAGCCGTAACACACTTAACCCCTCCAATCCCAGCGCTGTATATATACGTCAGTAGATAAGTAAACCTCCAGTCCCAGCGACGTATATACCCGTCAGTAATGTACTTTCCTTGTAACTGCCTGTACAACCCTGTACCAGTTACCACAACCGTTTGAGTGAGCACTGCGCCCGTGTTGGCAACACTTCTCAGCTTATATGAGACCCACTGAAGGGTGACAGAGCCAGCCTTGCCTCATCTTTGGAGGTGGATAGGTGGTCTCTCCTGCCATTTTTGCCACATTGCTTGGAACTGCTGAGGACTTTTATTACTGTATCCTACGGTACAGTACGGGTTAAGAAGTAAACTTTGTGAACTCTCTCATTCATCCTACGACTTAAACTGTTTTAAGCTATGTATGCCCAGACATTTTGACCCTTACATATTCTGAACTTGGCTCTTTGTCACTTTTTTATATCGGAGGTGGGAGGGGGCTCGTTACTATCAGATTCGCTTTTCGCCTCCTTATAAACAAACAAACCAAATAGTGAATTCCTTTGTACGAAATCAACATTGAATATAGTATTTCCATTTTTTATTTAAATTCCTTCCCAATGCATATAATCGGCTACCGATAGCCATATAAAACTCATATAGGTTTTGTGCTTGTTTTATAATTATGTAAGCTGTGTCTCAGTGTCTGGTCAGGCACAGTCTTCTGTCTATTTTGAGATCGATATGTATGTATGTATGTATGTATGTATGTATGTATGTATGTACAAAGGAGTACAAAGGAAATCAAGCAACAACAGATCTAGTGACCCTTCTAGGCTGCTTGTCCTCCAAAACACTGAGGATCAAGTGTCCAAACAGTGGTTTAGAGTGGGTAAGGGAACATTGGAAAGGGAACTACTGCCCTGCCACTAACGTGGCAGGACTAGGAAGTTAGTAGGGGACATATGGGTTAGTAACTGAGGGGAGGATAAAATAAAGTTATTCATTTACAAACGCAGTCAGTCGCGGGTTTGATGCGAGATATTTGTCTAGGCGGAATTTAAATGAATCAACGGTGCTGCAGTCTATAACGTCTCGGGGAAGCCCATTCCACAAGTTGACAACTCGATTGAAGAAGAAATTCTTAGATTCGTGTGAGTTAAAAGATTTACCAATAATTTTGCAACCGTTTCCCCGCGTGTAATTAGATTGGTCGATAGTGAAGTACTTACTACAGTTCATATTGTCGATGCCTTTGATGATTTTGAACACTTGAATTAAGTCACCTCTTAATCTGCACTGGGTTAAAGGAAATAGATTTAATTCTCTAAGACGCTCTTCGTATGGTTTTTTCTTTAGGCTAGGTATCATTTTGGTAACTCTACGTTGAACTCGTTCTAGCTTGTTTGTCTTTTTGGTAATAAGGGCACCAGCATTGAACGCAGTATTCCAGAAGAGGGCGGACTAAGGAATTGTAAAGGGTTAGGATTACGTCTTTGGATTTATGCTCAAATGATCTGCCTATAAAGCCAATTATTTGTTTGCCTTCTTAACAACTTCTGAACATTGTTGACTCGGTTTTAGGTTACTCGATATTGTTACTCCCAGATCGGTTTCTCTGTTTACATTCTTAAGCTGAGTGCCATTCATCGAATAGTTTGCTTTCTCATTTAGGTATCCGATATGTAGTACTTTACATTTATCCGCATTGAAACTCATTTGCCAAATTTGGGCCCAATGTGACAATTTATCTAGATTGTGTTGCATATCGTCAACTTGATCTTTTGAGAGTACGCTATTTGCAATTTTTGTATCGTCAGCAAATTTTGAGATTGTACAGGTGAGACCCTCATCTATGTCGTTGATGTAAATTAGAAAGAGAATTGGTCCTAGTACCGATCCCTGGGGTACCCCGCTACTTACATTGGTCCATTTAGATGCCTTACCGTTTATGACTACTCTTTGCTCTCTGTCGCTGAGCCAATTTTCTATCCATTTCAACACACCGTCTTGTATTCCATGCGCTTTTAGTTTTATCAGTAAACGTTTGTGGGGAACTTTGTCAAAGGCCTTTTGAAAATCAAGGTATATAATATCTACAGCTTTACTCTCATCGTAGAGGTTGAGGATATCGTGGAAGAAGTCTAAGAGGTTTGTTAAACAGGAACGTTTTTTACGAAAGCCGTGTTGAGTATCTTTAAGTATGTTATTTTCCTCTAAGTGATTTACGAGTCTGTCTCTTATGACCGTTTCTAGCATTTTACATACAACTGAGGTTAAGCTAATTGGACGATAGTTACTGGGTAGGGATTTGCTGCTTTTTTTGAATATCGGTGTTACGTTGGCTATCTTCCACTGATCAGGCATCGTTCCAGACTGCAAGGATTTATGGAATAGTAATGTCAGTGGTTTGGAGAGCTCATCCTTAGCTTCCTTTAGAACTCTAGGCGAGATTGTATCAGGTCCAGGCGTTTTATTTACCTTGAGTTTATCTAAACAATTCAATACTTCTCTTTCTGTAACGGTGATATTGCTTAGAACATCTGAATTATCAATCTGAATCGGCGATGGTGTAGGGATATCACTGAGGTCTTCTGTTGTAAAAACTGATGCAAAGAAGGTATTGAGGTCATTACTCATTTGTACTTCGTCTTTGGTGTATTCTCCATTTTCATCGACTAACGGTCCAACAGTTGAAGTAACTACTTTTTTCTTTCTGATATAACTATAGAATTCTTTCGGGTTTGTTTTACTTTGATTCGCAATATGTAACTCTAGGGTCTTTTTACTTTGCTTAATTAAGTTTTTGGCTTTGCGTCGTAGCTCTACAAATTTCACCCGTTCTTCGTCATTTTGTGAGGATTTTAATCTATCATTAGCAAATTTTTTAGCAAGCCGGCAGTTTGAAATATCTTTATTCCACCATTTGGGCTTATTATTATGGCCTGGACGCCGTATTTTCGATGGTATGCAGTCTTGCACTGCTTTTAGGTAAGTGGTTTCGAATAACTTCCAAGATGTATTTATGTCGTTATTGTTAATTAAAAAGCTCCAGTCAGTTTCTTTAAACATAGCTCTAAGTTTATGAAAGTTTGCTTTCTTGAAATTAGGGACTTTTTCGATGCTACTATTTGGTACGTTACTAGTAAAGTTTAAAGTGAAAGTTATCGTACGATGGTCGTTGTTACTGAATTCATCACCAACATTCAAATTCTCTATTAATTCTTCTTTTGTTGCAAGTACAATGTCAAGAACGTTATTACCACGGGTCGGTGTTCGAACAAATTGATAAAGCGAACTCTCTTGCAAGTTCGTATACAAGTCATGTCCGGAGTGTGAAGTAAGAGTATTGCCCCACTTGGTCACAGGTAAATTAAAGTCGCCAAAAAATACGGTATCTTGTGAGTTACTTACATCTGCAATTTGTTCATAAATTTCTCGGACAGTTTGCACTAATTGAGCTGGAGGTCTGTATATTAATGCAAGTATTATTTTTGTACCTTTATTATTCTTTATTAGCACAAAAGATGTGTCGACGTTCACAATTTGAGGTTTTGACAAGAGGGTCGGGTTAAGACTTTCTTTGATATAAAATAAAACGCCACCTCCATTTTTATTTATTCGGCTTTTCTCAAACATTACATAACCGGGAAGTGAATACTCTGCTAAAAAGTCTCTATTTACTGTATTGAGCCAAGATTCTGTTATACCAATCACATCATAATTTTCAGTAAACACTAGTTCCTCTAAATCTGAAAATTTATTGCGTATGCTACGAGCCTTTAAAGTTGCGGTTTTAGAACTCACAGAACGTTCTTTAATCAAATTTTTGGTTCTGATCGGATCTACATTTACATTCATGGCTGACATCGGTCCTCGGTCGTTATCCCTGGCGGTTTTGAATTTGGGTCGTGTTGGTGGAGCTTTATCCAAATTCGCGGTTCTTGACAGATTAGCATTTAATTCCTTCGCAGGTTGCCGCCCTCACTGTCTTCGGTCCTCCTTCCTGGTTGTCCTGTGCTGAGTCGATTTCTTCTCCGAAAATCCTTCACCGCATCGTTGAGAAGACTCCCAAAACGTGCTGCTCCCACCTGGTTCAGATGAATTCCATCGTCCGAAAACAAATAGTCATCGTAGTAGAAATTGTCCCAGGTGTCGACAAATCCCACGTTTTCCTTCC
The DNA here is from genome assembly GCA_032716605.1 of Paralithodes platypus. NCBI lineage: Eukaryota > Metazoa > Arthropoda > Malacostraca > Decapoda > Lithodidae > Paralithodes > Paralithodes platypus. The sequence goes on from CM064512.1 coordinate 12,582,075, forward strand.
TGCAGAGGTTTGCTAGACAACGATTTGTGCTGGTGGCTGCTATGTTGTAAAATCGGCTCTCTACACCAAGCCGGGGGACGATTCCTGAGACGATGATCCTTGATGACTTCTCCTTAAACGACTTGATCAGCTGCTGGTACTTTAAAAGCATGTATGTACGTATATACTCCGGCACATACCCCATAGCCCGAACAGAAACTTGTAAAGTTACAATTATTAGGATTCGGGACAACTTTCGTTTTCCCTCGCCCCTTTCTCTGTCTCGTCTAGTAGGTGAATTTTACAAGGGGAGGAGGAATCCTAGCCTCCCGCCCCCTAAGTAGAAAAAAGTAGCACAGGAATAGAGACAGACATAATTGGCTAAGGTCAAGTAGAGAATGCCAATCCTCACTCTGGATGGGACCAGCCTTCTAGTTATTCAAATTATCTTGAACGGTATGTAATTGTATATCTAATGATGTTCTTGAGTGTGAAAGCCAGTCAGTCAGTCAGTCAGTAGCAAAACCCGTTGTTCCTTAAAATGGTAGGAAGGATCAGCAAGCAACAAAAATAGTCATCCCTTAGTGGGAGCCACCTTGACTAAATTTAATTTCCTCGTTAAATGTTCCACCAAATTTTAAATCATGATATGCACTTAATTATTGAGGCTAACAATACGGACAGTGAATGTACAGTTGGCCACATAAGTGTTGTTCCTCGTCATGATCTATGTACGAGAGTAAATTCGTATGAATGAATTAAGAGTTTGGTTTCTTAAGATGATCAGTTGACTTTTCAGAAGAGGTAACCACTGCATAAGAAACTACACTAGTCTTGTAATTCAATCTTGCGCAATATATTTTAATGTATAAAACCACGGAGCGGATCCTAACGTTTGTGGGCAACTGTACATTGAGAACAGATGAAGCAAAACTGAAAAATGTGAGTAAAGAAATAGTAGTAGAGGGGAACCGAAATGAAGAGATGGTAGATGAAGCAGGTTAGGAAAGGAGAAATATACAAATATACAGTATATCGAAAGGGGTATATGGGATGTTTTTGTTTATGCTTGATCGAAGTCTAGGGAGCACTAAGAAATATATATACAGGTATATTATATACTGAAATAATTACAAAAAATATTTACCAATCAAATAATGTGCCCTTAATCTGATTAGCGTGTAAGGCTCCATGGATAGCTTTTGCCCTACTGATCCAAATACTATTATAACATTAATATCATATATACAGTAGGCTACATTAAGGGGGTAGTGCTTGTTTTTGTTGGTCTATTTATTTAATTTTTAGTTTCCTTGCTAGTCTTCCATCAAACTTAAATACACACCCCCTTCTAGATAAGTTAGTACAGTTTTCGGTAGAAAAATGTCCCGGTCGAAGTCTGGTTCCTCCAAATTTAAATTCCAGGCCCGCTATCGCTCGCCAGGAAAAATCGATACCTAAATGGCACGAAAGGTCTTAATATTGACGTTCGTTCCGTTAGTTTGGAGATTTTGAGACCTTTCGACTAAATTCTTTGTCAGTATTAATACTTTTCGTGCCATTTAGGTGTCTTTTCCTTTCCCTGGCGAGTGATAGCGAGCCAGTAAGTTCAGAAGAAACTGTCAAATATATCCTGAAAGGGGGTCTTGGGGGTGATTTTTTTAAATTTTATGGTCTAGCGAGGAAACTTAAAACAAAAACATAGGCATCTACATACTATATATATATTGAAGTGACGGGGTTAGATAGAACGGGGCCAAACCTCACCTGTAAGATTGCTAGCATGCAGGTGAGCAGAAAGGAGAAGCGAGACAAGCGCCAGAAGAAAACGCATCTACCGAAGTACCCCATGACTCCAGGAATTTCCCATATACATCTACCGAAGTACCCCATTAGCCCAGGAATTTCCCATATTCTACGGACCACAGCGCGAGGTCACCTAGGTCAGTCACCCCAGCAAAAGGGAAATACCTTGACCCAATCACAGTCCAGCTTTCAAACAATGATCACCAATCACCAGCCGCCAATTGTTCAGTCACCGGATTTGCATTATGATGAAGATATGTTTATGCAAATGCAACACCAAAGGCCTGAGTGCTACCGGAATAAGTGGGTATAAGGAATCCTACTTGTTGTTATGGTCCTGGGGAACTATCAAATCTAGCGGGATGATAAAGAATAACGGAGTTATTCAGAATATCACCAATGAACTTAAGTTATGACATAATCAATAGAATTACGATTAAGTCTGTATTAAGCTAAATGACTCTCACCCAAACATTAAATAAAATGCCTATTATCTCTATGCATCCAATAATAACCATTATGTATCCTTTAGTTAAGTATTAATCTCATCAACTCTATTACAACGAATGAATTCAAACATAGTCTAAACGAAACTGTAGGAAATTAAGAAAACATTCACTGGGGTAATGTCCTTAAGGCTGCAAAGTCCGGGGCATCTAATAGCAGTGAAAAATGTCTCGCCCTTCCCCCTACCCTCGAGAATACGACGAGCCTGTTGTGTGTCTTAAGTCCGGATCCTGATTGTGAGAAGCAGCTCCTCCTGAAGTCCTGACCAGCGAATCTACGTTCTACGTCGGCCAGACTTACTCTCGAACAACTACCCTCCTACATTCCCCTAAGTGTCCCGAGTATCTTACGTTGTGATTATTGTTGTCAAGGTAAGGCAAAATATGTGAATATTACAGGCTGAAGTTTATATAGATCTGTGCCTAGATCCTTATTTATTGCGTATGTATTAATCTCTCGGCAATCATATTAATTGTTATATAGATCTGTGTTCAAGATCTAGTGTTAATCTTTGAACTATAACTCTCTTATAACATCTTACGCATTCGTTACATACTCGTGTTAACTAATTCATTTAAGCCAAATACTCACAGATTTTCCTTGTATATGTCCATTCTGTTATGCATTATGTATGTTGCAAGTTGAAGTTGAAGTGTATTCAGTGTCTTTATTCCCTTCTTAAATAATAATATTGCCTAAAACCTACGCTCAATTTCATATTTTATTTATCTCCATCCCCCCTCTTCAAGAAGTTTTATTGTTTATTAAATAATCTACTTTCTTCAAGAAACCTTGATTTACGGTTACTTGCTGTTAAGTGTTAATTTGTTTATTTTATGAACAGTATATCCGTTCTGGCTCAAGCAAAGACTAGGGATGGCTATCCTCCGGGGCAATGCCACCAGCGTCATGAGCTCAGTTCGACAGGACTGGGTCATGCCACTGCGTGAGGCCCCGGCAGGAGTGGTGTATCCGTAGTCTTTCCACAGTAGGGTAAAACAAAACATAAACCTTATTTGTATGTAACATGTGTGATGCACATTAATAAAAGGGGATGTGTCGGATGGTTGAAAGCCACGTTGCTCGCACGTTTGGGGCTAGCAACACGTATTATGAAAAACATGCATCCTCCTTCATTCACTGTCCCCCCCCCTTCACTCACTCAACCCCACAATTTGCCGGAGGATAACAGGTTTTTCACAATACGTAGACAGAGGTCTTCAAAAAAAACAAAAAAACAAAAAAACAAAAAAAAAATCCGTTCATTCTATCACTGATGTAGATAATTTTGATTCTTCTCGTCTAGGAATTCTAGCCTTGCATAGATCTATTATTTAAATATTCATCATTTGAATTCACCGCTGATTGTGTGAATTCTCTATAGGAATCTGCTAACTCATTCAGACCTCCTTTTATGCCTTATTAGGTATTTCCATTAGTACAACTTCGTCGTGTGCGCCATTTACTTATTATTAGTATTATACTAATTATTCGTACACGCTAATTTTATTTACTCGTTACTTGATATTATTTATCTACGTTAGTTCTGTTAACTAGATATTTTGCTATTTTGTTCAAGGGATATTAACACCTTACGAGCGGCCTATGCGGTTTATTTATATCTACCGCCCAGCGGGGTGTTTTTAGCCAAAATAGGGCTGTTTACGTGATCATTTTCATGCCTAAATAAGACTCAGAACGTAAAACAAGTATCTATCCCTGAAAGGGCATAAACAGAGCTTTCGAATGACACCATAACGATCCTTTTATGATGGCTAGTTTTTTTGCAATAACCGTGCAACGCGAGTGCAAAAAGCATGTAATTAGGCACTTTCCCCATACAATTCCGTATATAGCGAGTGAGAGAGGGAGGGAGGAGGTGGGATTCGTGTCAGTAGGTTCGCCGCGGTGGTCTGGAGCAGTCATACGCTCGCTACTCTCCTGCCACCACTTGTCTCTCTCTCTCAGCAACATTACGTGCTGAAATTGCCACACGACCTATGTCGAGCGCCGCCACATAGTCCAGCTTTATTTAACTCGACTTATGTTGCTCGCCGACAGTTAAGGGTTAAACCTTTGATTATTCAGTAATAGAGGTAAAATACTAAATCTGAATTCCTCGACCCGAGATATAATTATCGCATATAATCGTTGACGAGTTATATGTTTATATGAAAATTTGCTCAATTTAAGCTAAGCATATATTTAATTGTAAAAGTAATTCCGTATATCTCCCCTGTTAATCTCACTTGATTACTTCAAACACTAAGAATATAGTCGCACTAATAGTAAATAATATTTCCAACATCGCAGTACCTAGAATGACCTGATCAAACTACCCGGTTAGTTTATCTTAATCTGTGCTATTTACACTAGGCACGCGCCACTCACCACCCGTGAGCGAATGCGGAACTAAACCTCCCGTGTGTTCCTCGTAAACTGTAACTTGTTTATTCTTACTTGATTAGTGACTTTATTTCAACTTAACACTTTCTCTGCGGAGTGTTTTGGGCTATTTAGGGCATATTCAGGCACTCCTAAATGATTATTCAAGCATCTGCTTTAAATTAACTGTATTTTGCCAGGGAAAGGGTTAATTCAATTTCAGAATAACAATACGTTAGACACTCAACTCGCATACATATTATTATTCAAGGGTTGGTTCTATAGGTAACATGTTTATCTTAGATTGCATATTCCTATATAATTTACCATTATATATTCATGTTCCTTGTTCTTGATTAGAGACGGATACGTATGACTAAATGTATTCACCTGTTTGCTTACTATTTCTTATAATAGTCAAGTTAACTCTCAGTCCATACTTCCGATCTCGCCATACCCGTGACTTTCACATTAATTTGATTATGTCCAGAATAGAAGAGTCTCACCTCATAAGTCAGAGGAATGACTATTCTATATAAATATCTTCGCATACATTAATAAATTACAAGTGTATAAGTTCCATGTGTGTTTTTATTGTGTTCTGTAGCACCTAATTGAGTACCTACTTTGTGATTAAGAACGTGTTAGATGTGTTGCTGTTGAGGATATTTTTAGTCTATAAGTCCAGAATAAGACTTTAGTACAGACTGAATAACGGGATTAAAATATTATATCCCGGCATAATATATATACACATATATATATATATATATATATATATATATATATATATATATATATATATATACATAAACTCCAAAACACAAGCACTACCCCGTTAAATTGTGATGATGACACTGTAAATAACTATTGGTATTGGCAGTTAGTTAACCCCTTGAGGTTCATGACGTGTCTTGACAGTTTATTATGGTTAGTATTAGAACATTTTATTTAGATTAGGAAGGATATATGGACGTTAGAGGGTTTATGAAGACAGTCTTTACCCTTTTAATTCCCACAGATCTGTCTCAAGCTTTATAAACTCGTTTAATGATAACCAGAATAAACTGTTAAAACGCGTCATGATCCTCAAGGGGTTAATTCTGCGACCAGTGATATTATATTGGGAATAATACATCCAGTCATGCTTTCGAAAAGTATTATATTATCGACTGGAACAACAAATATGAAAACACTTTTATTGAGTATCATGATCGAAGATATTAGTGTATTTTGAAATGCAATAATAATAACGCCAAACATAACATACGAGTTAAATCCTGAACATTTTATCTTGATTCCAGTGTTTATATTGTGTGAAACAGTATTATTCTGGTGGTGCACAGAAATACAATAACATATTTTTCGTGAGAATTGTAAAACAAAATCGAAACAGCAAAGACTAATAAAAGTTAAGCCAGTGGGGAAAACAATACACAGATATGAAACCCAGAAAAGGAAAACAAACAAACGGAAAACTAACAAAAATGAAATACAAAGGCAAGACACGAGGGCCCCAGAAAGAAAAGGGACACGTTAACAGAAAAGAAAGAAAAGCGGAACTGCCCGAGAACAACGTAAATCTAGAACAATGACGAGCTGAAAATAGTGAACTAAAGAGTGGAGAATTCTTGGTTTAGGCAAAAGTGAAAGTGAGGAGGAAGGAGGATGAGCATTAAAAACAGGTGCAAAACATGAGATGAAACCAACACATACAGCTAAATATTGTGTCTGCAATGCATTACTGTTTCCTTTAACTCTTTCACTGCGGCTCACGTAGATATATAAGTCATACATAATACTTTAGACTGCGGCCAACGTTAATGTATGTCATCATATTGCGCACCAGAAAATATGTTTTGGGGGTGCCTCTGGTGGTCAATATCGGCACTACTCACTCGCAGCGGGAAGGAGTGAGTGTGGGAGGCTTGGTTATTCACTCAGTAGCTCTCGACATGGAAGGAGGTCCAAGCAACTTGTTCGCTTTTACGATACGGTTTCAGCCGAGGCCTCGAGGCCACCATGCTTTTCCCTTTCAACTTGCTGGCCGCTAAAGGCCTGAGTGACTCTGCCATGGAATGCGCTCTTCTCGACATTTTAATGTCTAGCGATATCAAAAAATTTCCCTTGATAAATACATTAAGTTTTATTAGTGTTGACAGTCAGTATATTACTTTAAAAAGTTATTTAGTTTATGTAACTACGTGTGGTATCTAGCCGATTACAAATATATGATTGTATTAAAATATAGTTTGTTTCTGTGAATGCCATCGTGTCACAGCCATATTCTGAATCCAATTAACTTTTATTATAGCTTTATTTAGACGATTTTGTGCAGCTTAAGATGGATCTTTAGTAGTTAAAAGTGTTAAATGAGATAGACCAAAGCCTGTTAATTGATGGAGTCCGTTTTTAAATTGTAAAATCGTCTAATAGTTGCCATAATATAATGGAAAGGACGTCATCGGTACTGAATGGGTTAAACCTTGCCACTGTGAACCTATATGCATAATTATCTAAGCGAAATATATAGGAGTGAAAATTCACTGTCTAACACGAATGGTTGGTATAAGTATAAGGTTCTCTTTCATAAACCCCTTCTGTACCGGCAATGTCCTTCTCATAATATTCTGGCAACTATAGATTATATTATTGAGGTTTTGAACGGTATTTACTCATTAATACGCTACGGAGTATTTCAATAATTAATCCTTTTCATTACCACAGATCCTTCTTATACTGCACACAATCCACTAAATATAGCTAGAATATAATACATAAGACAACTACAAAACATACATTGTCCTTTAACAGTTCATTCAACTGTAATGTTATATTGTTTATATTGATAGTTCCAGAGCGCTAAATATATATATTCAGTGGTGTAATTAGTTCTTGCCTGAATGCTTAACCCGTTCAGTACCAGGGACGTCCTTTTCATCCTATTCTGGCAACTATTAGACGATGTTGTGCAGCTTAGGAAGGACCTCTAGCAATAATAAGGCTTCCAACTTTCTCCACCAACCCTTTGAACTACCATATATCCTTCCTAAGCTGCACAATATCGCTTAAATATAGCCAAAGTAAAATATAGCACACGTCGTTGGTACTCAAAGGGTTAAACCGCTTCTGTATCGGCGACATCTTTTTAGTTTTATTCTAGCTATATGTTAACGTTTTTCTGCAGCTTAAGAAGGTTTTGTTAAAGGGTTCATTGAGATAGTTCGAAGCCTGTTAATTGCTGGAAGCCCATTTAAAGCTGAATACAACCGTCTGATAGCAGCCAGAATAAGGTTAAAAAGACGTCACCGGTACAGAAGGGGTTAAATATTGAATACTGTAATAATTGTTTCCGACCTGAATGTTTTTATTTATTATACTTGAGTTGTCACTGATGTTATGTAATGGAAGAAATGTATCATTTGCTTACCACCCACCGCTAACACAAGATGGAGGCTACGAATCAGAATTATGCATGCAGACGAGAGGCAGATGGTTTCTGCTCGACTCTGAATCACATAATTATGTTGTACAGAAACTTACTCGACTTTTGTGATTTGGTGAACTGACATTGGTGAATAAGATAATATTGACAGCTTTCTCACACCCGATAGCAGTCTCATAGCATTACCTCCTTCTGTACCGTCTACATCTTTACTATTTGATTTCAGCTACAGTTATATGATTTTATGAAGCTTAGGAAATATAATGATATGGTAGCTAAATCAATGCATTTCCATAGTTTGCATCCTTTTAATGGGTAGACGTCCTTCCTAAGCTGAGGTAGGCTATGGTAACGTGGCTGATATAATGTAGCCCATTGTGTCCATGCTAGGTAGTTCACACCCACACACACACGCACACACACAGGTACACACAGACAACCCCCCCACACACACAGATACCCACACCCACACACAGACACCCACACACAAACATGTACACACAGATACTCGCACACACACACACAAAGGCACACCGACCCCCCCCCCCCCCCCCCCCACACACACACAGATACACACACACACACACACACACGCACACTATGACCCAAATGAAGGCCATAGTACAGCACAACCTAGTATAAGACCTCTATATTAACACAATTGTAAACATATTTTCAGCTTACTTAAGAATTCGTGATCCAATTGTCAAAGTTATGTTGTTGTTGTTGTTGTTGTTCCCCAAGCTGCCTGGCCGAACAGCCCCAAGTCCCCGAGCAAGGCCATAACCGAGCGCCCCCACAGAACCCTCCCTGCCGACCACAATAAAGCCTGGGTGACCGAAGCCACTCCATGGCGGGGAGCTGAGGAGGGTGCAGAAACGCCCGGGAAACCAAAGCCCCACCCAGGGCCCTCTGCCCCTCAGCAATTATGAAGAGAAAGTTGAGGGGCAAAGGAAAGATGTGACGCTTTGGCTTTCAATCTTGGTAGATTGGGGGGTCAATCCACGGAAGAATCGCCGTCACTTGAGATCTAGAAAATATATAAGTAAAAGGAACAGTCAGAGTAAGCTATGGGTATGGCAGAGATCGCTCAGTTCTCACTCTGATAGACCAGCCCATCACCATCAAAGTTATGTTACATTCTATACATAAGCATTCAATAACATGATGCATGTATAATATATCCCGAGGTAAATCCTATGTCAAATGTTCCTAAACTTACCAGTATTTTCAGTTCATGCCGCCTTATGAGTACCAGTAGGTTAGTTGTTACACAATTAATCCTAATTATTAACATTGAAGAAATAATACATACTGTACACACACTATGTAATATACAAAATATAATTACATCACATATATAATACTAGACATGTATTATGTATGTTATGTTGTCTGTATTCACCGTTGTATTAAACCCTTGAGGATCTAAGACGCATGTCTTTCATATTATCTGGCTGTTAGACAATTTTCGGGTGGATGGGACTCGTTAGCCTTGATCGGCAACCCATCTAGGGGTTGACAACCTTATTCAAATCCGGGTGGATGGGACTCGTCAGCCTTGGTCGGCTTCCTGTTTAGGGGAGTAAATCTGATACAAATCGGTTCTGCTTACATAAGGGTGAAGCAGTTTAGTGGATGGACTAGCCGACCACCACTGTAGAAAAATAGTTCTAAAAACATACATAGAGGGCCTCGGGGTCGGACGGGTCCTAAAATGAGTGGTCAATCCTGTAAGTCCTTCAGTAAACTGGCATTGGTTGTCCCTCTTACAGGGGATAGGTCCACTTGGGGGCCTTCTGTGTATTGCCACCCTCATTAAGGGAAGTGAGGTGTCCGGCAATATATAAATAGATAGATAGACGATTTTCTTCAGATTAGGAAGGTGTATGGAAGTCAGGGCTTCAGTTGAGATAGTCTTAACATTTTTAACGTTCACATATCTGTCTTAACCCTTAACTGGCGGCGCGCAACTTATGTCGAGTGAAATAAATATGGACTATGTGGCGGTGCACAACTTATGTCGACCGCCATTTTCAGCACGTAATGTTGCTGAGAGAGAGAGCTGAGCGGTGGGATGAGCGTAGCAACGCTATGACCGGTCCCCACCACCGCGGTGGACATACTGAACTGTATTCTACTATCCTCCCCCCTCCCTCACTCGCTACACAGGGAATTATGTAAGGAAATTACCTAATTATAGGGTTTTTGCACTCGTGTTGCACACTCGTTGCAAGAGAACCAGTGGTCGTACAAGGATGGTTCGGGTGTCATTGGAAAGCTCTGTTTACGCCCTTTCAGGGATAGATACTTGTTTTACGCTCTGGGTCTTATTTAAGCATGAAAATGATCACGTAAACAACCCTATTTAGGGTTAAACCCCCCCGTTGGGCGCTACGGTCAAATAGACCACTTAGCCCGCTAAATAAGGGTTAAGCTGTATACCATCGTCTAATGATAGCCAGATCAAAATGTCAGAATGTGTCATGATCCTCAAGGGATTAATGTTTAACATACATAGTGTTATAGGATATAATGTATGGAATTTAACTATACATATTAACCCCTTCGTCACGTTGATGCCTTTTTACCTATGATTCTGGTTAAACATTAGACTATGTTATGCAGCTTAACCCTTAACTGGCGGCGCGCAACATATGTCGAGTGAAAGAAATTTGGACTAAGTGGCGGTTCACAACTTATGTCGTGTGCCATTTTCAGCACGTAATGTTGCTGAGAGAGAGAGATAAGTGGTGGCAGGAGAGTAGCAAGCGTATGACTGCTCCAGACCACCGCGGCGGAACCTACTGACATGAATCCCACCCTCCCCCACCCTCACGCACGCTAGACAGGGAATTATGTAGGGAAACTACCTAATTACATGGTTTTTGCACTCGTGTTGCGCGATCATTGCAAGAAAACTAGCGGTCGTACAAGGATGGTTGGGGTGTCATTGGAAAGCTCTGTTTATGCCCTTTCAGGGATAGATACTTGTTTTACGCTCTGGGTCTTATTTAGGCATGAAAATGATCACGCAAACAACCCTATTTAGGGTTAAAAAAAAACGCTGGGCGGTACATATAAATTACCGCCTAGGCCGCTCGTTAGGTGTTAAAGGAACCTATTTTATTCAAAGGGTTTCTTGAGATCGTAGTTACCCCCCTGAGTCCTAGAGGTAGATAATAAGCTACAGCAAATATACTAATGGTAACCAGAACATGATGCATATTACATCATCGTGCTAAAGGGGTTAAATGGTAAATCTGGTTTTGGTTCCATTACCTGACCCGCACAGTTAATAAACGCTCGTTATGTTTGCTTTTAAGCATAACTACTTTATCAGAGCCATTACCGAGCGGTAAATAATATCCTGTAAATAAAATCCTGGACACCACTGAAAACCATTTCATTACCACACTGTTATCATTCTCTCCACCAGACAATACGGAATACAGTACAGAGTAACAGACCCAAACTGTTAGCCATACAATCAGGTGACGTGTGTGTGTGTGTGTGTGTGTATATGCGGGTGCTTACGTAAGTGAGATTGTGTTGACTAATGTGGCTGGATTTGTTTTTATAAAGGAGACAAGAGGAAAAGCTACCTGTAGCGAGTAACCCTACCCCCACCCCCCCACCTCAACCCCCTCATATTGAAAGAATGCACAGAGAGCCAAATTCAAGGTACAATAGAGGGTATGAATGTTGCATTACTGTCAAGTTAACCCTAGCAGTAACGATGACGTCGATTTATTTTACTTTCAGCTGAATTTAGACGATGTTATGAATTCTAGGAAGGTGTATCGTAGCTAAAAGGATTACTTGAGATGGTCCGTAATCATTTAAGGGGTTAACCCTGGGATCCATCCTGCCATGATAGGTTGTGTCAGCACCAACCAAACGACCATCTTCTCCGAAGTTATGGTCATTATATTCCGACACTGACACACTTACCTATATAAAAATATTCTGTATGTATAGCCTCCATTGTGTTCTGTCATCTTTGTTTTGATATATAGGTATTTGTATGCGTGTTCATTTAATCCCTGACCTTAATATTATGTATAGTTATTAGAAGAACATTTCATAGTCTAATTTAAACAGGCTAAGCAATAGACAATTCAACAATTAGGTGTCCTTTATCCATATAATGTTTTTGTTTTTCCCCAATTCCCTCAAATCCTCATTGGTCGTCCATTATTTTATTCAAGCTAGGCAAATTCATGATTAACCCAAGGGCTACGACATTCCTTCCGGAAGGTTTTACTGGGCGAATGCGATGCTCCTTGTAGATAGCATAACAAAAAAAAAAAAAAAAAAAAAAAAAAGGGGGGGGGGGGCAGTGAAATGGATACAATTGGTGATTAGGTGGTATTTCTCCTTACCATCACCTCCTATCCTCCCCTTACGTTTGGCTAACCCTAACCTCCCCTTTCTCCCTCCTCATTTATCCAATATTTTCGCTCCCCCATGCTGCCTATCATCTCTCCCTCCACAAATATGTTTAGCCACCCATCTGTGCACTCCCCTCTACCCCCCTCCTCCCTCATACAGGCACGGGAGACAGCCAAAGATGTCAGTGTGCCTCAACCAGGCGGAGGAAGCACATTTATGTTGTGCTCTCTCCTGCCTCCTTCATCCACCCCTCCCATCACAAGTATATGGTTTCACTCAAGATATATCCTCCTTATACCTATTTTATGGTTCCTTAATGTTTACATGCTCATCATACAAGTAAAATATGCCCATATGAAGCAGTAATATTGCTTTACATGGTAAATATAACTAGTTATGACCGAATTGCCTTTTAACCCTTACTATACCAGAGGGGTGCGCTGGCCGTCCGTAAAAAGTAACTCGCCAGTACCAGCGACGTACAACGTCCGTCCGTAATATGTGGTCCTTGTAGCTGCTACCATGACTTGTAGGCACTGATCTGAGGCATTGGCAACCATTCTCAGGCTTCTTGCAAGCTTCCACAGGCTAGCTGGGTCAGTGTTTCTCCAAACTTTTGAGGGGGGAGGGTGTTCTCCCCTGCCTCTGAAGCCATTTTGGCCACACTGCCTAGTACTGGAGGGTTTATTTATGGTAATACCCTCTGGTACAGTATGGGCTAAAGACGTCGTACCAGCAGCAGTTAAAAATACATGTCTGTGACATCTGCCAAGTTAAAACATATACAAAGTTGCAGTGACTATTTTTTGTGTTCCATATTATCGAGCAAAATTTAGAAAATATAGGAACAGTTTAGTCAATAAAGGACTTGTAATGTATTCAAATTTATATTTTCTATTAACCCGGGAATGGCGGCAAAGCTCTTAAGAGGTTTTACTGGGCGACGGCGGCAAAGCTCTTAAGAGGGAGGCCTGAAATACCATTTAAACAGCACTAAACAATTTTGTTTCCGTATACCTCATATCATTCCTCCACATCCCCTCCTTCCTCCCTTTCCCCTCCCCCTTCAATTATCACCTATTTTCCCTGTTATCCCCTAATTTGTTGGTATATTTTTGTGCAATCATTAGCAAACTGTGTGGGGATGTGCTTACGTGACTAGCAGGTGTGTTACACAAGCGAGTGTGTGTATGAGTAGGCTCAGTGTGGCTTGAGGCCTCGTGGAGGGAGAGGTTGCCTCAATTTTCTCCAAAATTCATGAATGGGCTGGTTCATCTATATTCGCGATTTTGGCCAGAAAAATGATATTTTCACTGGTTTGATTGTTGTTACAGGTTACTATCTTCATAGTGAAGGTAAAATAGGCTCATATGAATAGGTAATAACGATATTTATCGTAAAATTACGATTATAGGCCTGAATGGAGCCCATATGCTCGCCCATGGGGAGCTAGTTCATTACCCCCCCCTCGCCGTTCCCGGGTTAAATGTACATTAGTCAATTTTGTACAATGGAAAGCGAGATTCAGTAATATTCAAGAGTAACTTACGTTATGCTATTTTGAATTATAGAGGAAAAGATGTATTAGTGCGTTAAAAATACCAATTACAAAAATTAACCAGCTAAAATAACACAAATATTCCTCACCCAAGGCAGTACACCTCTCCCTGAAAGCCCAACACAAATACAACAGGTGCATTCAATAGTGCCATTAACATTCCCCCCCCCTCCCTCTCATTCTTAATACCTCAGCCAGAAAATATCTCCGGGGTTTTAGCAGTTGAGTGACGAAAAATATTGTGTGGTGGAGGGGTCTGTTGGGTTATGATATTAGGCTCCATTTTTGTGTTCATCCCATTGTTTTTTTCTGTTGAGCTTGTTTGTCTTCAGTGTAGTTTGTGTTTATATAAATGGTCAGATGTGTCAATTGCAAGGTTCACCATTGACCTTCTATTCAACATGGATCTATGCTTAGAGGTTCATGTTTTACTACTACAGAATATTCTTTTTATTATTGAAATAATTAGGTTCGTAATTAGTTGTGCTATGAAATGCTGCGATTATCTTAACTCGTCTCAGTCTTGGATACTGGAATTGAGTCTTTTTGAAGGGTGTCTCTAAATGTTTTAGAAATCAATTGAATGAACACTGACTATTTGAATTGCATATAAATTGAGCTACAATAGGTTTTGGTAGTGACACACTGAATGAAACCCTTGGCAAACACTGCTCTCAGTCAACCTCCACCCTCCTGTTAGGTCTAGAGAGCGAGAGCCATCAGTTTTAGTGGGGAAGGCAGAGGGAGAGTGCTCTATCCGAAACCTTTAAACATGGCAGATATTTCGCCTGGACTACTGTGTTTTTGTGTCGAGAATACTGTATAAGCTTTTATAGCAGTATTTATTTAGTTTTGGCTAATATCCATGTACTGTACAACTCATTTGAATATATAACTGATACGAGTGCTATGATTCTTATTAGATGAATGCCTATGTTTAAATATGAGTATAAAATCAAATAGCCTACTAGAAAGATTTCAGGTTTGTTTATTTCTATTCCTCATACCATGAACTATACGTATCACCATAATTTATAGCTTTGAAACGCCTTACAAAAAAAAAAAAAAAAAGAATAATGTACAGCAAAAATTCTGATTTACAAAGCGTGCAAAGTCAAATAATGATAGGACAATATTTGTTGCTCAAAATCGATGTAGTATGAAAATGTTGGTTACGCATGCATAATTTGTATTTGCCAAATACTGATATTTATTTTATTCATATAAAAACGAGTATTCATGATAAATGCTGGTGACACATTTGGAGTGAGCGTGCAAAATGCTACTATTTCATAATTGCTCATCTTATAAAATTATTAAATATTTCTTGTATATCAATTTTCAATTTGATGTTTTGGGATTTTGTTCCAGTTTTATAATAGTATGGGTCTTGCTCTATCTTTGGTTGTATAATATAGTGCTTGTAGTGAGATAATTGTGGGTTAAAACCAAGTAATAACATACGTATATCTTCTCGCGGTAGTGCAAATGGTCCTTGAGAGTGATCGTTAGTTTTTTTTTTTTTTTTTTTTTTTTATTCTATATTCCAACTTACTTCCTCTCGGGCATAGGCTTAGAGCCTTAACATTCACCGCTTTACAATGAACAGTGAAGCCCGTGAGGTCTTGTTCCAGTCTAGGGAGTGAGACATGTGAAGCACGTAGAGTACAACGAGCACCTGCCATCTTGCCTTCACATGAGGCACGGTGCTCACTCATGGCCCGAAACGACCCCATCTCTGAAGCCACCTCGTTCCCGTGCTTCACTGTCTCACTCCCTACACTCGGACTCTCACACTTACACACACACAACGCCACCTGTTGAGCATATAACTCACCATACAATGCTTGTGCTTAGTTTTTCATGAGAGTGAAAGGGTTAACGTCATTTTTTAACCTAAGAACGTGTAAGGGCCTTGGCAGGCATACGTCTGCTATGCGTCATGTTTGGGGGCATTATGTTTACTGTATAAAGCTATATTATTGCCACACATGTGTATAATCTTCAGAGACATGGCATATTTGAAGAATAAACAACTACACAATGTACATTCCAATGTATAAACGATACTTTTTGCCGAGGGAGAGATGGGTTGGTCTCCCGTGAGGAGTGATCACACTCCCGCTCTGACTGCCGTCTCAAGGTTAACTGACGGTCTCTCACGAGTCATTCACAGGGAGGGATGGTGGTACAGAGATGAAGGGGGAGATTGAAGGAGGTAGTGAACAGAATGGGGCAGGAGGAAGGGGTTGTGAAAGGGAGGGATAGTGGGTAGGAGAGGGAGTGAGGGGGGAGAAAAATGAGAGGGCTAGGAGAGGAGGTGGTGATATGGACATATGCCATTTAGTCTGATTTGTTACTCAATTTCACGGTAGTGGCCCATTTTTTATGCCTCAAGTTTGGCTTGCCGCAATCCTTGAGTTAGGAATAAATTATCATAATACAATATTGTGTTAATAATACACACAAGTGTGTAAATATTCCCTTACAAAATAATAATGATTATAATGTTATAGTAATAATAATTCAGTTGTAACAATATCCTTACTATACTATAATACCACATTTTCATATTCATGCTTGTATATACTTGGCAAGTAAAGCCTGGCCAAGCCCTGCCTTTGAACCTATCCGCGGCGAGACTCCGATTCGTTAAACGTCGTGAGGGGCGAAGATATTGCATTAATTTCTGACGAAAATCGTCATTATCCGATAAATATCGTTATTGCTTATTCATATGTGCATATTTAATATTTAATATGAAGATAGTTACATGTTACAACTATAAAACAAGTGGGAATAGTATTTGGGGGGTGACAAACTCAAAATATTGCCGAGCTGTTCATTCATGGAGTTGACAGAGAGCGAAACTGCACCCTCGCTTCATGAGCTCTCAAGCGAGACAGGAGGTAGTGCGGGCTAGTCTCTCTCTCTCTCCTCCCACCACACCCCTCCCTTTCAACCTTGAAACTGTGTAGGGAGCTTTGGCGCCATAAATAAACGAATAATCACAGGAATAAGAGAAAAATTGGTGATAATTGAGGGGGGGGGGGGTAAAGGGGGGAAGGGGGGAATTTGGACAATTGTGGAGTAGTGAGAGGATATATGGAGAGGAATTATCTCTCATATTTACACATTCCTTTGTTTTGAGTGACAGTGGGATGCTTGGAAAGGCTTTTTTTTTAGGCCATGACTCATATGAGGACGCTCGCCCTCCTAGGGTTCAGACTCATATGAGGACGCTCACCGTTTATGGGTTAAAGGTTCGGGATGATGGTTAAATTTGTTAGTTATTCAACCAGCTCCAGCAGGGTTTTGCATATATTAGCTATTGCCCACTACTTCGTTACTTGTCTAATATTTGTTTACAAAGCTTGTACATAGTTTAATGTAAGAATGCAAGAGCAGGGGACCAAGAATTCTCCTCCCCTCGTCAAATTCAAATACTTGACGAGACAGAGAAAGGGGCAAGGGAACGGGAAAGTGGTCTCGGACCTTCAGCATTGGAACTTTAAATGTTGTTTCTGTTTGGGCTCTGTCTCGTGTCAGCCGCCCCCAGCTATAGGGCATGTCCCTGAGTATATATATACATACATACAATCATAAAATCTGAAAAGGAAATATAAGACCTTCATTATTTACTCCATAATAATATAATCGGAGCCGCAGGTTAAGTTTATAGGATTCAATCACCAAGTTTCTGACTCTAATATATGTGTTACTAGCAGGGGTACCCGGCGTTGCCCGGGTAATAACCATAATCACCATCACTACTACCACCACTACTACTACCATAATCACCATCATCAATCACTACTACCACAATCATCACAATACTACTACTACCATAATCACCGGCCTCTGTGCCTAATTAAACGGCGACCTCGATTTCGGCAGCTAAATGACCTCCGATTTTGGATCTGACCTCATCAGTGCCCCCATTTTGGGGGGCTGCGAACAACTTTCGTTCCATGCACCTTTTCGATCGGAGGCCTCCTTCTGCCCCAAACGGCAATTTTTTTCGCATTTTTTTCGCTCCCATATACTACACGAGTTCTGCCGAAAAATGTATTAAACAAAAGTGTCTCTGATTTCCACTAAACTCGCCTAAAACCATTTCCAAAGCCTGGGCTTTCCAACGGTGCCCCACACTCCCACCTGGCACCAAAACTGTGGGAGGAGTTTAGTAACAAAGGTCGGGTAACTGACAAACATTGACCTTTATTTATTAAGATATGGGCCAAAAATAAACGAAAATGGGTATGTTTGTATCTGGTAAGCTTACAAACTGTAACCGTAAAAAAGATGAAGGTAGATTTTATTAGGCAGATGAATTCACAATAAACACACATAATATCATTGCTATAAGTCTAGTATATGATATTGCCGAAATACGATATTGTATCCATAGCCTTAATTTAATGGCAAACAATGATCGGTCAAATTTGTATATCCAATGATTTTTGATGTACTAATTGAATTTACTCCTATTTTAAGTAGTGTCGCACATACTGTTCGTAGTCCATACTGTATCATCATCATCATCAAATCTGACGCCCCGCTTCAAGAGGAAGCGCCCCAAAAGGGATGGCCTTGGCAGAAACTACCTCCAGGCTCTCAGACATGCCCCGACTGACCCACTCCACAGTGCCATTTCCACTAAGTGGATTATGACCATGAACACTGAAGGAACAGACCCAGAGCAGTCCCTCACCCGGATGGCAGTTCCACCACTGTTTTGCTATTTTATTTATCCCAGTGGCTGGAAGCATACCAAGCACAGGAATTTTCTGAAGATAGGAACCAGTGGTCCACTGCTCCAGAAGCTGTATACTGTATATATACAGTATATATCAACTGAAAATGATAATGTATATATAAAATAATACAAATTCAAATTTTTCCGGTCAAATGTTTTGACGTAGTTATTGGAATGTTTGGAGATACTATACTTATTTTGACCCCAACTTCCCTTGAATTTGGCGCTCTATCACCCTTTTGGCTTTGGGGTAGATACTCATTACAGGCAGCCTGTCTTTTGTCTCCTTCATACACATATACAATAGTCTGTAGTTGAATGAGCAAATTATGAATGCATAACGCAGTGGTTGTAAGACTAATTTTTCAGCTTAATAGCCAAGGCATACTTCAAACAGGTACCAATGAATATTGTGAGAAGACAAAACAAAAGCACTATAAACATACATTATCTATCTATCTATCTATTGCCTGACGCCGTGATTCCCGAAGGGGTGGCCACGAACGAACCGCCCCCATGCCGCATCCGAGGCTGTTCGTTTGTTTTTCTTTGCTTAGGTATTTTTTCCGGGTGGGGGTCGCAAGCCCACCGACCCAACCTCTTTAGTCGCCTCTTACGACACGCAGAAGGCACATACATTAAACTCACCTAAATATTTCAGCCTCAGCCCTAGTCCGCAATCATTAGTGGATTTATAAATCTCGGCCACACAGCCTCAATTCATAAGAGATTACTCAGGGATCAAGTATTTAGCCTTATGGATGCTTGGCTCCCCAGAAGAGAAGTAGGAATACCTAACAAGTGGTCGCATATATTTTTGTTTTAACCCCTTATTGGCGGGGCCCGACTTAAGGCGGTCTAGAGAATAAAGGACAATGTGGCGGGGACCGCCTTAAGTCGGTAGCAATTTTGAGCACATAATTGGCTCTGAGAGAGAGTCCGAGCGGTGGGAGGAGCGTAGGTTGACTCTGACCGTTCGGCATGGCTCCCGCACCAGCGCTGGGCCCACCTCCACACACATCCACACTCACTGCTTCCCTAGACAGGGAAATATGTCAGGAAATTACCATATTTTAGGGATTTTTCCTTCGTGTTGCACGATCGTTCCAAGACAACCCGTGATCGTAGAAGGATGGTTCTGGTGTCATTGGAAAACTCAATTATCGCCCTTTCACGGATACATACTTGTATTACGCTCTGGCTCTTGTTTATGCATGAAAAAGAGCACGGAAATAAGCTTGTTTAGGGTAAAACCACCCGCTTGCCAGGTAGTAGAAGTTACCGACCTAGCCGCTCGTGGAGTGTTAAATATACATTGTTTTGACCGGGTTTAAGTGTTTTTTATTCTATTGGCTTGATCAATTGTCAAGTTTTTGAACATTCAGTTATATTGTTGTGTTTGTGTCTTATGTAATGTACAATTTACTTACAGGACTACTCTTATCTTAAAAAATATATATATACCTGTATATCTATCTACCATATATATATATATATATATATATATATATATATATATATATATATATATATATATATATATATATATATATATATACCAAAAGCCATGAAAGTTTGATTGGGTTTCATTAATTTGCGGGCATGTCATTCTGGTAGAGAACATACTACTGTGAACCTTTTTGCAAAGGAAATTATAGCCATATAATATGATTTGCTTGGAGATCTGAAATTAATGATAATACTTGAACTTGAAGGTAATGGACTGAAGTGATATTGATTGCAAGTAAGTCATTATAATCCAGCATAAATAATTAGCAAAGGTATATCTCGGGATACTTAAAAGAACTTTGATAATTGTCTGTCAATTGTACTTAAATATAGAAATTACAGTGGCATACCCTTCATGAAATTGTGCAAGCTGCATTATAACAAAACACCTGGCAAAGATTTGTGGTTTACATAATGTGAGGATGTTGCAGTACGAGAGTATATGATTTTTCACGGACACTTTATGCCACCAATAAAGGACTGGAGTTCTCTCAGAAAGGCTCCAGTCCTGACGTTATTCTTGACTGATAGTGTGCTGGCTTAATACTCCAATAGGGTTGATAGCCTCTGAAGTCCTATTTTAACTAATTAAACTATTATACCACCATCATCCATTTAAAAGATACCCTAATCGTGTTCCAATGAAATGAAACAACGTGGGAGAGGAAACAAATTATGTTGTATGTTATTTACTTATTTTTATTTACCATTAAATATTTGAGGTCCACTCATGTAGTCAGTTGTGCTTCATTAAGTTCATCGGGATGCTTTTGGGAACCATTCTTTAAAAATAACTCAAATAATATACAAATAATCTAGTTCTTCTATTATTAGATGTCAATAAACCAGCATCAAAGAAAGCACTAGTTATTGGTATGTTATTGCTAACAAAATATATTTGGATCTACGTCATGAATATTATAGAGGAAAGCTCCAGTGTGTCGCATGTTTGTATTTGTACTGTCCGTCACAGGTCAAATGAATGTCAGGTATATTAGTTTTGCTATCACCATTTGCACTTCCACCAGAATTTGGATATATACAGTATACATATATACATTCAATTTTCTAACCGACAGAATCTCACTGACTCCCTTATATTTTTTAATTATGTAAATATTCCCACTTCCCCTAGTATTGACATTCTCGGTGTAACATTAACTACTAACTTGAGCTGGACACATTATGTTAGAAGCATTGCTAAGAATGCCTCTAAAAAACTGGGACTCCTGTACAGAGTTCGAGAATTCTTCACTGACGAGCAGTTGGCCGTAATATATAAAAGTCATGTGCGTTCTCAGATGGATTACTGTTCACCTCTGTGGGGTGGAAGTGGAGTGGTTGCATTGAGGCAGTTGGACAAAATTCAAAATAAAGCTATTAGATTAATCAATAACCCTGCAATCACACAGGACCTTCCTACATTATCCATACGAAGAAACGTTGCATCCCTTGCATTATTCTACAGATATTTTCACAGCAATTGTTCCGAGGAACTTGCTTCAATTGTGCCGCCTCTCCACATCTTTCCCCGTAGAACTAGGGCAGCTGAGAACGCCCATGAATTTACACTTTCTCCTCCACAATGCAGAACTTCTGCATATCAGAATTCATTTATCCCCAGAGCTACTACTCTTTGGAATTCACTTCCCTCGAATTGCTTTCCACAAACTTACAATCTACAAATGTTTAAATCCAGTTGTTACAAACATTTTATGAATGGAGGATGCCTTTAGGCACATGGACCTTTTTGTTTTATCTGTGTTTTTCCTTCCTCCGTTCATTGTCTCTTTAAAAAAAAAAAAAAAAAAAAAAAAAAAAAAAAAAAATACATATGTATATGTATACTTTCTTCGTCTAGTTGTTGTGAAAAGCCTGTTATCATTTAGGTGAGTTATCTGCTCAACAGGTGGCGTTGCGTGTGTGTAAGTGTGAGAGTCCGAGTGTAGGGGGTGAGACAGTGAAGCACGGGAACGAGGTGGCTTCAGAGATGGGGTCGTTTCGGGCCATGAGTGAGCACCGTGCCTCATGTGAAGGCAAGATGGCAGGTGCTCGTTGTACTCTACGTGCTTCACAAGTCTCACTCCCTAGACTGGAACAAGACCTCACAGGCTTCACTGTTCATTGTAAAGCGGTGAATGTTAAGGCTCTCAGCCTATGCCCGAGAGGAAGTAAGTTGGAATATAGAAGAAAAAAAAAAAAAAAAAAAACGGTACATAAAATGGTTAAGTAAAATATGAAAACACATATCCTTCCTAATGCGTATTGCTCGCCCCAAACACGGGAGTAGCTGTAACTTTCCAACATTCGACGTATCCCCTTTTATTTATGAACATCAAACAACATAATGTAATACAATGCGAACATTTATAAACTCCAGCATGGAGAGATTGGAGGTAAACCACGACTCCCTGGGTCTCACCCGGTGGCTTGACTCATTCATACTGGACTCATAACACTGGTGGTATTTCCTCAGAGGTCGGCCATCCAAAGTCTTTGCTTTAGCCAAAGGATTTATTGAGGTTCTCCTGTAACTGCTTTGATTTTGCTGCCAATTTAATTTACCATTTTGAGGGTGATGGGGCCGAAGACTCATGATGTTTCAAACCTCAGATGCTCGGACTGATTACGTCTTGAGAGGATTTAGTATTTTATTCTCATTTTGTTTTCTGTTATCCACCTGCTTTGTTGGCGATACTGGTAATGTTAGTCATTGAGAAAATGTCAACTTACGTCACATCCCACAGAAGGCACCGGCCTTTCTTGTAAAGGAAAGATGTCAGCCCATTTGGCTGTTTGCTGTCATCTCTGAGAAGCCCAGGAGGTTCAAAGATTGATGCACAATTAGCACATCATTTAGTAACATGTGTTTTGGCAGGTGGCCATATTTTGATTACATAATAAAGATATTCTTACCCTAAATGTATATTTTTTGTCTTCATACAGCATTAAAATACCAGGGCTCAAACTAGGCAGACAATTTCGACTGCGGAGGGGAATGGTAAAGCTCGGTTCACACATACCCGTTTTGCGCTCCCGTCCTTCCCCGACCACCAAAAATCTTTGGACGGCATCAAACGGAGGACCTTGTGTCGCGAGTGGCCACGTGTGGCCACGATGCCCGACCTCAACACATCACCGCCCCGGCAGATGGCGCATGGACGGCTACTTGGTGCCACGACCAGTCCCGTTGGACGGCGACCTAAGAAGTCTGTTTACGACCTGTCTGCGATGCACTGCGATGGCACTGTGACGGCACTGCGACCACAATACGATTGACGCAGTGTCGTCGGCGATGGCCACCACCATGAATAAAAGAGAAAATTTGCACAGGTGTTGTGTGTGTGTGTGATCCTGTATCATTGTGTGAAGGCATGTAGGAGGGTATTGTTAATAAAGGATGTCCTCTCTGTGTAGGTATGGGTGACGGTGTGGGTATGGGAATTGGTGTGGGTATGGGTATGAATGTGGATGTGGGTATGAGAGTGGGTGGATACGGGTGTGGATGTGGGTATGGTTATCGGTTGGATTTGGGTATGGGTGTGGATGTGGGTATGGGTATTGGTTGGGTATGGGTGTGGTACCGTGGGTGTGGATGTGGGTATGGGTATTGGTTGGATATGGGTATGGGTGTTGGTGGTGTTACGACTGAGGTTCAAATATATCAGGGTTCTTATTCATTGGACTAGTAATGGCATAAATGCCATAGCGCTAGATCCAACCTCTGATGTATATTCCCAGTGAACAAAGAACACAAATAACTCTCCCGAGTTCTATATGCAATAATAGGTTATTAAACTCTCAATAAATGTGCGTCTACTCTAGGCTTAATGTTATGTGAAAACAGCCTATTACTACCTATAACCGAAGGTGCTTGGTTATGGTATGCAAAGTAAGGTGGTAAGAGAAGTTACGGCTTACGTTACTTTAATCAATAAATATCAGGCACTCCTGCATGAAAGAAAGTGCACTAAAGTCCTTCAACACCAACAAGGAATCTTCTTTAAATGTTAGATGCTATCAAGATGCTCGAATCGGAAATGGAACCCAAAAAGGCAGGCAGCGGAACAATGCTCGTGCAGGCTATGCACACAAAAATGCAGGAGATATAAATGCAGTCGGAGCCAAGAATATCCTAAACGCCACAACAATAATAATAATCGCCACGACAATGCAGTATTCCTATCAACAAAAAGAGCCTAAGTCGTTTGTGTCTCAATACATCAAACTAGGCTGCGAAATGCTTGTGTAATCATAAACGGGTATGCATAAAAGAGTAATTGGTTTAACATACTTAATGTCTACTGTGACTGATAAAGTCTAGCTAGAGTCAATGATATGAGATACTGGTGCGCATGGCATGCCGCATATCCTAGTGCAAATCTCAAGTCTGTGCGTCAAATATTACATTATAATGAAGGATAGCTCTCTTGAGAAACCTTAATACCGAAGAATTAAGCGTTCTCCTGGCATACCTCAAAGACAAACAACGAGCTTAGAACAGTGCAGAATGGTATAGGCAAAAAGCCCTCATTCGTGCATGCTCTATTCTCAATGGCACACAGACTAGAATTTACCCGATCAACTCCAGTTCTCAGGTATGTCGTGCAACTTTTAACTAAAGCCAGCACCCATCGGAAACAATACCTTATAGTATCAGACTCCTAGTCTAGCATTATCTAATCCAGCAGAACACTAATAATTATAGGAAGCGGTACTGAACAATATGAATGCCAAACAATGCTTCGTGATCAACTTATCTTAACAACTAAACATACATGGGTTATATAAGACCTTAACGCATAATACAACTGGCCAGCATTAAGCTGATTATGCAGAGTTAACCAGAGGGGATATAATGTTAATAAAAGGTGGTGAAAGATATGGAAAATGAGAGAGATAGGCAGAGGAAAAGGTTCTCAGGTGCAGAGAGGAGGACAGATATCAAAGGGATAAGAGGGATGCGTTCTAGAAACCAGATCTGAGGGAGAAAGTGGCGAGAGGGCTGTATATATACTAGCACTAGCTCGAGCCGCGTGGGAAAAAAGCGGTAACAAGTCCTCCAGCCAATACTAAAGAAGCCAGCCAAACATGACGTCACAAAGCATGGTAAAAAACTCCCTCAACGAATCCCCACGAGGCCAGCCAGCTATGACATCATCGAGTATAGCAAAACACTACGCGCCTCCTCTCACTCTGTTCTACTCTCTCTCTCTCTCTCTCAATTCCTATCATTACTACTTAATGATAAAACATATACTTTGCAATTAAATATATAAAGCCTTGACATGGGCGAAAACAAAGAGCCTTTCTGGACTGCCCATGACACGAGCTTTCATATGAAATAAAGCACACAATAATACATCAACTGTAGCCACTTCCACTGCCCTGGCGATCCTAGCGAGTCACTGTAGGACAAGCCATGCGCTTCTAACGGAGTGGTTAACATCCCCCCCCCCCCCCCAAGATTTTTCTCAGAGGCCCAAGGCTCACAAAAATCTGATTGTTAGAACCCATGCTATATCTCTACTTCCCATCACCCAGCGGCAGTAAAATATCTGGCACAGTTCTCAACAAAACATTTTACAAAATTATAACCCTCCCCAACACAATAGGTTAAATCATACGTAGTTATGCTCCTCAAGAGCGAGCTTCTCTAGCCCAGCATTCTGAGAGGAGTGCAACTCAGAATTACTGCTATAACATACTGAAAAAATTCAACTATCAAAGAATGAGTTTTTATTTGATTTTTATGTTTTTAATTTGTATATTTCGGCTGCACTATAGGGGCAAGCCTAGTTTTTTCTTCTATACCAAACGCTCAACTCCTGCTTTACGACCCAATACGCTGGGCTACAACCGCGAGCCAACAAGCACCAAGCGCAAAATACTATTCAAACTAATGCGGGAGGCTACCCGTGTGTCGATCTACCCAGGATCATATACCCTTGAAAGACAATCTGCAACCACGTTGTCACAACCGGCAATAAGGCGTATGTCCAGGTTATATACCAATAACCTTAGTGACCACCTGGTCAGCCTCATATTCCGATTGTGAAACTGGTCCAAGAACTTGAGAGGGTGATGATCTGGGTAAACTACAACGACCGGACCATAGGCTGGAACATAGACCCCGAAATGCCCCAGCGCAAGCACAACCGCCAGCAGCTCCTCCTCGACAACAGAGCAGCTCCCTGGGCCGAATTGAACTTCTCCGAGCAGAAACTAACAGGATGCTCCAGCCCATCATCGTCCCTTTTCACAAGGACGGCACCAGCCCCCACACCACTAGCATCCGTTGCTAGTTGGAAAGGTAGGCTAAAGTCAGGGGCCCTGAGGATCGGGTGAGTGCACAACAGGTGTTTTACTACTCTAAACGCCTTCTCACACTCAGGCGCCCATTTGACTTTCTTATCCTTCCAGTTATCCTCCACCTGAGCTTGACGGTCCCGTTCTCCTTCTCCACCTTGACTGCTAAACGTCATCACAGGCACAGTGAGAGGCTCAGGGGGGTGCCTCACATACTCCTTCATGAGATTAACGTGACATAACTGATTGTGCATACGTCTGTCTGGAGCGGCCACCAAGCAATCAAGGTCCGATAGCCTCTCACCCACCCTATAAGGACCAGTGTACTTCGCGGATAAGGGATGACCTACAAGGGGCAGTAGAATCAACACCACCTGACCCACGTGAAACTCCCTGACTTTAACCTGGAGGTCGTACCTGTCCTTCATGAGGGCCTGAGAGCTAGTCGAATTACGGCCAGCCAACTCCAGACTGCGCAACATCCGTTCTCGACTGTCGGGGACATACTTGAGCATAGAACAAGGTTTTTCTGCACCCTCCCATATTTCTTCAACCATATGGAGAGGCCCTCTGACACGGTGTCCAAAGACGAGCTCATTAGGGCTGAATCCCAAACTTTCCCCAGGTACCTCCCGTGCAGCAAATGAAACATATGGCAGGCCAAGATCCCAACCCTTCCCATCCTCAAAGCAATAACAACGAAGCATAGATTTCAAGGCTGAGTGCCATCGCTCTAACACACCCTGGCTCTCCGGATGATACGCAGATGACACAACCGTAACAATCCCATGCTGCGGCATTGCTCGAACAAAGAGGCTAGAAGTGAAGTTGGATCCTTGGTCTGACTGAATCACCTGCGGGTAACCATACCGGGAAAAATACACTAGCAAGTTTCGGACCACCGTCTTCGCTGACCCATATCTCATAGGGTACGCGTCAGGATACCTTGTTGCTACATCTCCCGACTGTGCATCACTGTCCTCCTCCAACTCGACAGCACCGGTACCACATTCAGGAACCTCCGGGTCTTCTAATGGCAATTTACGAATGTCCGAAGGAGCAAGCTTATCTAAGTGATTGCGAAACAACTCATGCCCCCCTCCTACATCGAATTTAGCCTCCCGTTGCTCTTTCTCTGTGTATCGTTGCTGTCTCTTCGTCTTTTTAAGCCCATCCTCTGCCTTCTCAGTAACAGTGAATGGGTCTTCTCCAGACTCGAAATTTGGTCCTAATAATGAGTCCCCGAGAAGGTCCGTTGATACTAAACTCTCAACCGCATCAACTTTCAACCCCTTATCGGTACCCTTCCTCCGCTGGTCTAAAGACTGTTGACCAGAATGTGACTCCCTGGATGCAAGATCTCCGGTGACAACACACGCCATAGGTTGCACCGGACACTTCTCAACCCACTCCTGCTCCTCCCTACTCACGTCGGCCGGCTTCTCGGCAACGACTAAGGGTGGAGCCTCAGAAGTAGGCCCCGCAAAGTTGTTGCCGAGAAGGAGGTCGACGACCCCAACAGGCAACTTCTCCACAATTCATACATCCAGGTCACGAGTCACACCATCAACTTCCATCTTCATTCTTACAAGCGGGTATGACATTGTTGCATTAACTCCCTGAACCACAACCACCTGCGCCGTATTTACAGGTTTACCAGTGAACTTCCTCAACAATGTTTGCGATGCCCCTGTGTCACGCAAAATTCTCACCTCATGTCTTCTACCCCCCCACTCCACACAACCGAGTCCCCTGTGGTCACTAAAGGCATCACGGACAGGGAATAAGCCTTCCGGATCCTTCTGCACTGGCAGTGTATTTACCTCGGAAGAATTGCCTCTAACAAACTCCGATGTCCTCTTGAACACTCCAATGCAGTGAGCAAAAGACACGGCTGCCGGAGGAGGTCGACTAGGGCACTCATTTGCCTTATGACCCTCCTGGTGGCACTTAAAACACATAAATTTCGGTTTCGGCTTATACTGTGATGTAAAAAGCCCTGACTTTTCTCATACGGCGTGGTGTTAGGTTTGGATTCAGTTTTAGTGTCATTGCTCTTTTGTTTACATGTGTCATTGCTACGGGGAGGGGGAGGATAACGGTCCCTAGCACTTGCATCGTACTTCTGTGAGGACCCGCAACCCCGAATCAACGACAGCCGTCGATCAGCCATTTCTGCTGCTTCGACTAGAGTTCTTGGGTTTTTCTCCTTCACGTTCAAAGTTAGATCACCGCCCGTGCTCTTAAAGAACTGCTCCAACAACATTAACTGCTTATTTCCATCAAATGTTGTTACCTTCTCAGATCGGAGCCGTTCCCCATAGCATCGGACAAGTCCCGGGCGTGTTCCAAAAAGGTGCTATCTCTTCCCTTAGTTACACCCCGGAACTTCAAACGGTACGTTTCTGGTTGCAGTTCGTAAGCCCTCAGGACAGCCTCCTTGAGATCCCCATACACAATACATGACTCCAAAGGTAACGCATCGTAGTCTTTAAGACCCTTGCCTATTAATCTAGAGGATACAAGTGCTGCCCATTTATTCTCTGGCCACTGGTGTTCCTGGCACTTCTTCTCAAAGCGTGCGAAAAATTCTGTTACCCCACTCTCATCAAACACCGGAACCAGTTTCAATAAGTGCGAGAGAGATTGATCATAAGCACGGTTACGAGCCCCAAGTCGCTGTCCCGTTGTCTCTACTCGCGACTTCTCTACGTCCCTGTCGGCACAGTACCTAGTCGACTCAGCTTGGATTTTTGCTTGACTGATAGTTTTTCTCTCTTCTATCTTGGCTAATTCTATTTGCTGCTGAAGCTGAAGCTCAGATGCCCTATGTTGCTCCTCAGATACCCTGATAGCCTTTCTCTCTTCGATCTTAGCTAATTCGAGCCTAAACAATAATTCTGGAGATAACCCTTGAGGAGGTGAAGGTGCTACAATGTTTGAAATTACCTGTGGTCCCCCCAGGGGCAACCCACCCTGCCAGTCACCACCCAACTGTGGACGCGTACTCGGGGTCGGCAAACTACTGGGATGGCTGGGAGTCGAGTGTAGGGGAAGCATGGCCGAAGGGCTCTGAGCACTCAACCCATCTCGCTCACCAGTCACCCTGCCCAGTACACACGTTATCAAGTTATCCCTGGTCATGCTGCTATTACCCGCATGAACGATAGCTGTGGCCAGGCATTGAAGACCGTACCGATCCATACCCTCCAACCGCTCGGCAGTAACAGGCCATTGCAAAAATATCCTAGCATCCTCCTCACAGTTCACCTGATTAACCATATCATCATACTGCTGTTCCTCAGTTTCGACATTACGTACTGTCTCCATTCTCCTCTGATCCGGTATAAGACATGATGCTCACAAAATTTTCTCACCTCAATATTCAGAAAAGAAGCACCCCAAACTCTTATACCTCAATATACACACAAAAATTCTCGGAAATACTCAAGGGCTATACTATGTTGCAAAAAAAAATTATTCTTGCTGGTCCCCGCAAAATATTCCCCAAAACAACAAATGTTCCCTGCTTAATAAATGTAGGTTCACCAAATCCTAGGTAAGGTCACCATTTGTTACGACTGAGGTTCAAATATATCAGGGTTCTTATTCATTGGACTAGTAATGGCATAAATGCTACAATGGAAAGCGCTAGATCCAACCTCTGATGTATATTCCCAGTGAACAAAGAACACAAATACTCTCCAGAGTTCTATATGCAATAATAGGTTATTAAACTCTCAATAAATGTGCGTCTACTCTAGGCTTAATGTTATATGAAAACAGCCTATTACTACCTATAACCGAAGGTGCTTGGTTATGGTATGCAAAGTAAGGTGGTAAGACAAGTTACGGCTTACGTTACTTTAATCAATAAATGTCAGGCACTCCTGCATGAAAGAAAGTGCACTAAAGTCCTTCAACACCAACAAGGAATCTTCTTTAAATGTTAGATGCTATCAAGATGCTCGAATCGGAAATGGAAACCAAAAAGGCAGGCAGCGGAACAATGCTCGTGCATGCTATGCACACAAAAAGGCAGGCGATATAATGCAGTCGGAGCCAAGAATATCCTAAACGCCACAACAATAATAATAATCGCCACGACAATGCAGTATTCCTATCAACAAAAAGAGCCTAAGTCGTTTGTGTCTCAATACATCAAACTAGGCTGCGAAATGCTTGTGTAATCATAAACGGGTATGCATAAAAGAGTAATTGGTTTAATATACTTAACACCTTACGAGCGGCCTATGCGGTTTATTTATATGTACCGCACAGCGGGGTGTTTTTAGCCAAAATAGGGCTGTTTACGTGATCATTTTCATGCCTAAATAAGACCCAGAACGTAAAACAAGTACCTATCCCTGAAAGGGCATAAACAGAGCTTTCGAATGACACCATAACGATCCTTGTATGATGGATAGTTTTCTTGCAATAACCGTGCAACGCGAGTGCAAAAAGCAGGTAATTCGGTACTTTCGGTACATAATTGAGTATGTAGCGAGTGAGAGAGGGAGGAGGGAGCTGAGATTTGTGTCAGTAGGTTCGCCGCGGTGGTCTGGAGCAGTCATACGCTCGCTAGTCTCCTGCCACCACTTGTCTCTCTCTCTCAGCCACATTACGTGCTGAAATTGCCACTCGACCTATGTCGAGCGCCGCCACATAGTCCAGCTTTTTTTAACTCGACTTATGTTGCTCGCCGCTAATTAAGGGTTAATGTCTACTGTGACTGATAAAGTCTAGCTAGAGTCAATGATACGAGATACTGGTGCGCATGGCATGCCGCATAGCCTAGTGCAAATCTCAAGTCTGTGCGTCAAATATTACGTTATAATGAAGGGTAGCTCTCTTGAGAAACCTTAATACCGAAGTATTAAGCGTTCTCCTGGCGTACTTCAAAGACAAACAACGAGCTTAGAACAGTGCAGAATGGTATAGGCAAAAAGCCCTCATTTGTGCATGCTCTATTTTCAATGGCACACAGACTAGAATTTACCCAATCAACTCCAGTTCTCAGGTATGTCGTGCAGCTTTTAACTAAAGCCAGCACCCATCGGAAACAATACCTTATAGTATCAGACTCCTAGTCTAGCATTATCTAATCCAGCAGAACACTAATAATTATAGGAAGTGGTACTGAACAATATGAATGCCAAACAATGCTTCGTGATCAACTTATCTTAACAACTAAACATACATGGGTTATATAAGACCTTAACGCACAATACAACTGGCCAGCATGAAGCTGATTATGCAGAGTTAACCAGAGGGGATATAATGTTAATAAAAGGTGGTGAAAGATATGGAACATGAGAGATAGGCAGAGGAAAAGGTTCTCTGGTGCGGAGAGGAGGACAGATATCAAAGGGATAAGAGGGATGCGTTCTAGAAACCAGATCTGAGGGAGAAAGTGGGGAGAGGGCTGTATATATACTAGCACTAGCTCGAGCCGCGTGGGAAAAAAGCAGTAACAAGTCCTCCAGCCAATACTAATGAAGCCAGCCAAACATGACATCACAAAGCATGGTAAAAAACTCCCTCAACGAATCCTCACGAGGCCAGCCAGCTATGACGTCATCGAGTATAGCAAAACACTACGGGCCTCCTCTCACTCTGTTCTACTCTCTCTCTCTCTCTCTCAATTCCTATCATTACTACTTAATGATAAAACATATACTTTGCAATTAAATATATAAAGCCTTGACATGGGCGAAAACAAAGAGCCTTTCTGGACTGCCCATGACACGAGCTTTCATATGAAATAAAGCACACAATAATACATCAACTGTAGCCACATCCACTGCCCTGGCGATCCTAGCGAGTCACTGTAGGACAAGCCATGCGGTTCTAACGGAGTGGTTAACGTCACAGTGGGTATGGGTGTGGATGTGGGTATGGGTATCGGTTGGATGTGGGTATGGGTGTGGGCGGGTACGGGTTTGGGCGGGTACGGGTATGGATGTGGGTATGGCTATCGGTTGGACGTGGGTATGGGTGACGGCGGCTTGGGAAGTGAGACCGGACCACACGCCGCTCGCCCTTTTATGGACGCCGAGTGGCCGGAACAGGCGGGGTGCGCACGGCGTGGTCACGTGCCTCGACATTGCCACATCGCCGTCTCAACTTTCAAATTTTTTGGTCGCCGACCACTCCCGTCTGGTGGCGTCTAGGAGGCGCATAGACGCAAAAAGACAGCGTCTATGCGCCGACCAGTCACGTAGGTGTCCCGTCCTATCCCGTTTTTTGGCGGTTGGCCCGTCCTGAGGGGTTTGTTTTTGCATACCAAAAATGTTCGCCGCCTTCGCTGCCGCGGCCCGTGTAGTGGCGTCACTGTACGTTCATGAACCGACCATACCCGACACGGCGTCCTTGCACGTTTGCATACAAATTCAGTGGTCGGGGAAGGACGGGAGCTTAGGACGGGTATGTGTGAACCGAGCTTAAGTCAGAATTTATTCATACATCCGGCACTGGTCAAGCATTGGTCTGTCAACGTCAGGGTGTCAAACCGGAGAAATTTTGTTTGAAGGTTTAAATTATTATGAATACATGAAAATTAATATATAATAGCATTGTTTGTGGCCATTATATAATTTCCAACACAAGAATTAGAACTATAAACCACAATGTTATCTTTGCAGTATAAATAATAATGACTAAACATAATAGACTCGGCTTTCGTTTGACACTCTGGCGCCACGTGTTGCCAGATTGGGTTTTGACGAAATACCCTTTACAAATTATTTACGAATTATTATATTTTCGTGACATATATATGTCGTTGGCATTCGTTGTGTTCAATTGACTCGACGTTCATATACGTTGATGGTAAACGAAAAGTTAACCCCTTCTGTACCAGTGACGTCAATTTCATTATATTCTGGCAACTATTAGACGATTCTATTCAATTTAGGAAGAACGTTTATCAATTAAAAGGCTACATACTATCTCAATTAATGCTTAAGCTTCATAAAATGTTCTAAATGCAACTTAAATCAAATAAAAAAGACGCCACCGGTACAGGAAGGGTTAATGTCAAATTTCATTATATAGGAAGCAATCACTGTAATATATTATAATATTGTATATATGACAACCCAGCCACAAATTCTTAAAATATGGAAAAACCCTGTCATATTTTGCCAGGTAATTAAAATGTAGTACCTGGCGAGCCTCCTACCTCACCTGACCTATTTAAGAACCTTCGATCCCTTTGAAGATGGCTGGTATATATAAATTAACTCATTCACCATTACGTAATTTTCATCATGTTCTGGTTATCATTAGACTATTTTCATTATACTCGTTTTTGTTTTCAACTGACCGTAAATTGCAAAGTTCTCATCAAGATTCTTCAGTTGTATTGAAGATTTTGTAATGAAATATGGTGATAATTATATAAGCTTGTTTTCAATATGTTGCATAGATACAGCAGATTCATATATTCCCATAAAGAATCGAGAAATTGGCTGTTAAGGGTTTCAATTTATCGCCAGATGAAAAGAAAGTTTATTGTAACTCTCATGCTTGGTGGGTTAGAATTAAAATTAAATCAATTTCGGCCCGAGTTGCGTCGGGATACTCAGAAATCCTTGTATGGTATTCTGGAATATGGATCCTACGACTAGGTATGAATTTAAATAATATATTCTCCTAGTGAGTTTCCCTTCTCCCTAACATAAATAGGATAGAGGATTGAGTGTCTTTTTGACTGCCGTGGTGTAGTTGATTAAAGCGTCGGCTATCGTCCTGACGGTCGGCGGTTCGAACCCCACTGAGAGATTAGAAACATATATATACTGTATAAATATATATATTATATATTTAGTTTCACATCAGTCTAAATCCTGCACAATATATTGTGTTAAAGTATTATGCATAATATACATAATAGCCTACTCTATCAATAAGCTTTATATATTTTAAAGGGGGAAGTAGTTTATTTTTCTCTCATATTATTTTAGTCTCATTAGTTTTGAGATTTTAAGACGTTTAATCAATTAGTTTGGCAAGTATAAGACCTTTTGCCCCATTTCTTTGGGAGCGATAGCGAGCCTGTAATAAGAGTAACCGGCCACCGGTTGGAACATTTGTCTACCGAAAAAAATTACACATTTATTTTGATGGGGGTCTTGGGGGTGCTTTTTAAGCTTGAAGGAGGTCTAACAATGAAACTATATAATATATAAATCTAGCGATTACAAAAATAACCACTACCCCCTGAAAGAAGACCATAGTCTTCGTCCTCAACATGTCTCGGTCCGCAGTTTGAGACTTTCTATCGACTTCTGCATCATTTGGTGCCTGATTTTCTTTTCTTCACCTAAACTCTGGTGTCTGAAGAAACTCACAACAATCCTTTCTCTCTCTCTCTCGCTCTCTCCCTACAGTCTCTATCATAACGTATACGCTAAATGTTCAGTATTGTGTATATCTGGATTATCTGCACATCAAACTTGCTTTCTCTTGTTTCCCGAAATAAATTACTTTGAATTTTTAGCATTTTGGTTCAAACTTTTCTATCACTCAAATTATATATATATGTGGTGTCTCACTCTCTCTCCCCTGATGCCACTAACTTTTCTCTATTTTAATATATATATACTAAATGTTCAATATGTTCAACCTTGCTTTACTACTCTGAATTATTAACTTTCTGGCTCAAGCTTTCCTATCACTCTCAAACTAAATACATATGTGGTGTCTATCTCTCCCCTAATGCTACTGACGTTTCTAAATTCTTCGACGCTCTGTTCCTTATCTAGGTTATGGGTTTTCTAGCTAGGCTAGTATCAACATACCATACAAGTGTCTTTTACCCTCTGAGACTAAAGTATTGGTTCTGTAAGTTGTGAGCAATAACTTCAGATAAATTTATGTAAGTACAGCTAGGCCTATTGACGAATGTACGTGAGCTCTTGCGATGTTCTTTATGGAAATATATCTATTTAGAATAATGTTCAGCTAAAATCAGCTGTATTTTAGTAAATACATGATATATATTTGTCAATATATAACTTATTTTATTGGAACAACAGTCTAAATTGATATTTGTGCATAAAGAAACTCGCAAGATCTCACAAACATTTGTCAGTAGCTGTACCCATATAATTATATAGTCGACCCTGTCCTCACAATATCTTGGTGATTGACAACCGTGAGGGGATGAGGGGAAAGACCTTGTCATTCATGACCGAGGCAACACTGATCAGTCATGTATAGACATACTTGTGAAGGGAAGAGACTTGATCTGGAACATTCTCTGGAGAAACCACCAGGATTGAAGTCAGAAAGTAATTGGAAATATGCATTGTCATAACGATGATGGCGTGAGTCTCATTTTATCTACATATGCGATTTATCTCGCATACATTGATCTTCATAGTTCTACATAGCAACCTATTCATCTTAAAATGTTGAAGTAGTTTGTTCGTATAATCTCAATTTCAAGACTCCTAATATTTATTTGTTATTATTCCTTGATGCTGAGCTATTAGTGACATAATTATGTAGCAGTTATATATATATATATATATATATATATATACTGTATATCAGGATAATGGGGATAAAGGGCGCAGGTAGAGATTCGCCTTATTACATACAAAAAGGTTCTAAGAATAAACGTGACTTCAATAACACTCAGCAGCAATACCTTGCTAATGCAGTTGCTAGAAATAATGCAACGTTTATGTTAGTGAAACCAAGACCAAATTATTATCTAAATAACCATTCCAGGTAGACACTCGTAGTGAAATAAAGGGAAGTTGTTTAGTGTAGGACTAATTGCAAAGTGTGTATAATGGTATCTGCTCTTATCTTAAACATTATCTGAATGACGACCTATTTATCACTTCTGAGGAAAGTTTATTGCAAGTATTCCAAGTAGAACAAGCATTACTTATAAATGTTTTCACTTTAGGTCACTCTTGATGAGAAAAGTCAACTCCTTTCACAAGCCAATCGTTTGTAGACTTTTCTCTGTTTTGAGAGAGAGATAGAGAGTGAGAGCGAGAGCGAGAGCGAGCTAGTGAGCAAACGAACGAGCTGCAAAACCAATGACCAAATACTAATAAAACAAATTATCATTAGGGAACCATCATCTACAGTATTTAATATGTGAGCATTCTGTCTTTACAACATCAATTATTTAGTAATTGATGGAATCAAATGCGATTGATGATATATTGGTACTACGGTAACTTAACACACACACACACACACACACACACACACACACACACACACACACACACACACACACACACACACGACTAAGCTAGAGTGGAGAAGGGGAAGCTATTATGTAGGAGGTGGACGAAGGGACAGATTTTAATTGACCCAGTCCCTGATAGGCCTACACTCATCTACTCATAAACAAACACTCATACACACACATACACACACACACACAATATAAATGTATTATTATGTTTATTATTATTATTATTATTGTTACTTATATTAGTAGTAGTAGTAGTAGTAATATTTTTGTATTAGTAGTACTGTTATTATTATTATTTTACACCAAAGAAGAGGCAAAGATAAGGCAGAGGCTGGAGTGATAAGGTTAGAAAGGAGGGAGGGGGGAATATCCAAACACTGACCTGTAACCCTTTGACCCTGGACAATAAAGGGGAACTATTGACCGAGTTTTGCAGGGGACTGACTTAAATGGGTAAATGCAATCTCAATAAACCTTCTTAGTAACCTAGGTCCTTCTGAAGCTGCATTAATTCATCTAATTTTAGTCAGAATCAAAGGTACAACAGATACTAACATATATACCTTAGCAAATCTCAACTGTGATTTACAAAGGTAGGGGTGCAACATGTCGGTGATACTGTCTACACGATACCAGTGGCCAATTTAGCTACTTTCATGCTAGATTTACGAGTATTTACTTCGATCTAGTGGCAAAGATTTACATCTAGCGATATTCTGTAGATTTAAACCATTTTAGAGCGATACTGTACAGATTGTGCCATTATTCTAGCGATATTTTGTATTTTCAAACCAGTTTAAAGAGATATTGTAGAGATTGTGATATGTTTCTAGCGATTGTCAGCCTTTCTTTATAATCTAGCGGACTTTATTTGGTAACCTTGCACGCTATTGTTCTCTGTGTAGCACTTACATAGGTGAGGTGGAGACTATACCCTGTTCCAAGTAAGTAGTCCAAAACTCTTGAACATTAAACTCTACAATTCACTAACGACTAGAGTAATCCAGTTAATATGTCTACCATTTGGGAAGGATCCGCCATGGGAAGAGGTGTGGACATTTACAGCCCATTTGCTCTAGCCTCTTTTTAGTTATAGAGGTTAAGGTTCCCGATTTCTGGACTACCTACTTGGAATAGGGTATAGGCCAGGAGCAGGCAAGTGGCCAGCGAGGTGCCGAGTAAAGGTGTACTATTGATTGGCAGTTATCGACGACTCCCCTTCCTTGCACAAATGTTATAATATAAATGTTCAACAGTATTTATTATGTATTGTTTTTTTTTAATCATGATTTTTTTATTTTGTTTTTACAATGGTGCTTTCATCGACTTACTGACCTCTAACCTCTATATATTGAAAAGGGGTAGAGCAAACTTTAATTATATGCCAATTTACACATCTATTCCCAAGCCAAGTCTTCCTATTTGGTAGAAATATTCGCTCGATTACTCTACTCATTGTTACGTTATGTGAGGTTAGAGGTTACGATTTCTGCCCAACCTAGAATGAACAGACTAGTCCATTCAATATAGGTAGGTCAGGAATCGTGACCCCTAGCCTCTGTAACTCAAAAAGATTTAGAGCAAATAAACTGTGAATTCCCACCCATGTTCCCTGGCTGACCCTTCCCAAATGGTAGACACATTAGCTCGTATAATCTAGTCGTGTATGAATTATAGAGATTAGTGTTCAAGGTATTTTGCCCACTCATAATGAACAGAGTATAATACACAACCTCATCCTGGTCTTCCACACATCACGGGTCCTTACTATACTGTATTTTGTTTTCCAGCTGACGGAAAATGTAATCGAGGTTCAGCTGATTTATCGATAATTAATGAAAAAAATATGAAGCTGGAATGTCGCTGCTTCACATAAATACCAAGTTTTCAAAATATAACAACACATTTCGCTTCAAAATCTTCGTAATTGGTGCGTAAATAAGACGAAGGCATTGTAATTTATCGTTAGTTGAAATGAAATCGAGCATAGTACCTACGTTGATGACAGACATGTAGGGTTGATAGTTAGTCCCTTGAGGATATAATAGCGTGTTGGTAGTATATTGTGGCCATCATTAGACAATTGTATGCAGCTTAGGAAGGATCTGAGGGAATTAAAAGAGTAAGTAATATCTCAATCAACCCTCTAACTTCCACATACCCTTCCTAATCTAATGGAAACCGTCTAATAATAGCCAAATAAACAGAGAGGAAGGGCGTCATCGATCCTCAGAGGGTTAATATCGTTGACTATTTAACCCCTTCAGCACGATGACGCCTTGCTTATCTTATACTCTAACTTATAATATTATTTTTATTAATCTCACCACCACACCCCCAATGAAATTAATTAAAGTATATATGATCCACCGGGATCCACACGTCCACCGGGACGTGTTCTGTAGCTTAAGAAGGACCTATATTATTCAGAGGGTTTATTGAGAGAGTATTTACTCCTTTCAGTCTTGGAGGTAGATTATAAACTAAAGAAAATCGTCTAATGGTAACCGGAATTCGATCATAAATACGGCATCATCGTGAAAGGGTTTTTCGAGCCTAGGAAGACCCTGAGATAGAGGTAATAATGAGATACACATTTGTTTATAATCTTTCTTAGATTACGTTAAAGGGACAGTTGATATTTTGTTGGGTCTATTTATTTATATATTTATTTATTTTTTGTTTCCTCGCTAGACATCTATCAGATCCATTAGCCCCTTCAAGATTAATTTGTACATTTTTCGGTAGAAAAATGTCAAGGCTGAAGGCAGGTTGTTATTGTTGTTGTTCCCTAAGCTGCCTGGCCGAACAGCCCCGAGTCCCTGAGAAAGGCCATGGCCACGATCGGGCTTTCCCACAGAGCTCTCATTGAGTGTAGATTGTGTTGTTGGCGTAAGTGGTTGTGTGAAATGCAGTCTTCTATGATGTGTTTAATGGTATGGGGTGCTGTGTTACATCCCGGGCAGGCGTCGACAACGGAGTCATCCAGTCTCTTCTGATAGCTCAGGAGAGCTGGATGGTGTCCGCATCTCAGCCGGGCCAGGTGGACTCTGTCCTCGCGAGGAAGGGAGGATTCGGAAGGATGGATTTCGGGAGGTCGTGCATGCAGCTGCGTGTTGTCTGTGGGTGAGTGGGTGGATCGGTGAGAGATATGAGTATGGATGTGCTTCTGGAAGTTGGTTCGGGGTGGGCAGGGAGGGAGAGAGGACAATAATTGTGTGTGATACCGTGTGCTGGGTGTTGTTTTGATATTTCTTGGTGTCTGTGGGTGTGTTGCCATGTAGTTTAGTGGGTGGTCTTGGTTCGTGGAGGCTGCTGCCAGGAATTGAGTGCCTCTCATTTCCAGATGGTCTTTGACTTTGAGGATTTTGGTTTCTTGATGTAGGTGATCTGTGGGTGCAGTAGCTGTGCAGCCTGTAATGATCTTCAGGGCTTTGTTTTGAATAGTCTGTAAGGTCTTATGATGTGTTTCAGCTAGGTTAGAAGCCCAGGCTGGGCTTGCGTATTCCATCACTGATCTTATGTATTGTTTATATACTGTGGTGGTAGTTTCTTTGTTGTGTCCAAATTTTGTGTGAGCAAGTGACCTGAGGGCATTAAGTCTGGTTGTCAGTTTCTTTTTAATGATTGTGGTGTGCTGTTTGAATGTCATATGAGTATCATATGTTACTTCTAGGATTTTGGGTGTGTGTGTATGTGTTAGGGGTGTGTTGTTTATGGTGAGTTGAGGGATGTATTCATGTTCTCCTGTCCAAATTGTGAGCAGGGTTGCGGTGGATTTGGCTGGGGCTAGATTAAGTCTGTTTGTAGTGCACCAACCATGTAGTGTGTTGAGATAGGGTTGAAGGAGATCTGTTGCTCTTTTTGGGTCATGGTGTGTGCATGTGAGTGTTATGTCATCTGCATAGGAGGCTAAGTTTATTTGGGGCGTATCGGTGTAGTTATATCGTGCATGTACAGATTGAAGAGTGCGGGTGATAGGACGGATCCTTGTGGGACTCCGTTTGGAAAGTTTCTGATTTTAGGTGACTGACCGGCAAAAGATACGTGTGCACATCTGCCTGCTAGGAAGTTGGCCAGCCACCTTTTTGTGTTGTTGTGCATGTTTGTGTTGTAGATTTTGTTTGTTAGGTTGTGGCGGTGGATGGCATCGAAGGCTTTACTAATGTCGAGTGTGGCTAATAGTGATCTGTGTGGTGGTCTAGCTGAGTTGATGCCGTCGAAAGCTCTTTGTGTAAGGTCTGTGAAAAGAGTGTTTGTGGAGTGCAGTGGCCTAAAGCCATGTTGTGTTGGAGCTAGGGGTAGGTCAGGTGTAATTAGTTGTAATACTAGGCGTTCCATGACTTTGGAGGGGGAGCAAAGGAGTGTGACGGGGCGGTGCGAGGAGGGTAGCGTGGGGTCTTTTTTGGGTTTGGGGAATGTGATGATGATACCATGCTTCCAAATGTCTGGTATTGTGTTGTGTGAATAGCTGTAGTTTGATATGTTAGTGAGTGCTTGTATGCACTGTGGTCCCAGGTGTCTGAGGTGTATGTTGCTTATGTTGTCTAGGCCACAGGCGGGTGAGTGTTTGAGATTGTTGATGATATGCTTTGTCTGGTGATTGGTGAAGGGTGTATAGTCAGGGTCTGTGGGGAATTGTCTCTTACGTCGGATTACACGTCGGTCGTCTTTGTGAGGTTTTCGGTGGCTGACATGTGAAAAGTGATTGATGAGAGTGTTTGCTTGTTGTTTACATGAAGGAGTAGAGTCTGTTGTTGTGATTGTGTTGTGTTGCTGTTGGAAAGTGTAATGCTGTTTAGTGTTTTGTAGAGTTTTTTGGGGTTTGTTTTGTGATCAAGTGTTTGTAGGAAGTTATTCCAATTTAGTTTTTGTTGTTCTTGTATTTTGTTGTTAGTTTGGGTGTTGAGTGCTTGAATTTGTTGTGTGATGTCTTGTGGGGGGTGCTGGGGAGTGTTTCAGTATGTCGCGTTGTCTGATGAGGTTTTTGAATTTCTGGTGTGAAGTTGGGGTTGTGTCTTTTTCTGTTACCTCTTGGAATGTGTTTCTTGTCAGCGTTTTGGATAGTTTTATTGAGTATGTGTACAGCATTGTTGATGTTAGTGATGGGTGTACTGTTTAGAGTTGTGAAGTGTTGTTCTGTCTCATTTGTGAATGCTTCCCAGTTAGCTCTTTTATAATTGGTGTATGTGTGTTTGTGGCTAGCTGGGGTGAGTCTGGTTTTGGTGGTGATAATGATCGGGAGGTGGTCAGAGCCTAAGGTTCTGACCACCCTCCAGGATGTTGTGGGGGCGAGTTCTGGGGAGCAAAAGGCGATGTCTGGAGATGATGGGTTATAGAGGGCTTGGTGAGGAATATGAGTATGTTGATGGATGTCGTTAAGGATGATGAGGTTATCGGTTTAGTTTTGTAGTACCAGTCCTCTGTCTGTGTCGGGGTTGTCGACAAACCAGGCCGACGTCTTGGCGTTGAAGTCACCACCCAGTATGATGTGTGGGGTGTGTGGGGTGTTTGTGATGTGTTGTAAGTGTGGTCTGTATTCATTTGGTACTGTAGGGGATGTTTGGGGAGGGATGTATGTGTTTATGATGGTTATGTTGGAGTTGTTGCCAGTGCGTATTTTAATTGACTGTATTTCTGTTGTGTTATCATTTGGGGGGAGGAGGGATTTGGTTTGTACACTGGTTACTATGTATGATATTGCTTTGTGTACCAGGGTGATGAGTCCACCGCCCCCGCCGACAGCCCGGTCTTGTCTGATGGTTGTGAAATTATGAAATGTGGGTGTTTTTTGTGTTGTGCGGAGTTTTGTTTCTTGTAAGATGGCAATGTGTATGTTGTGTTGTTTGATGAAGTGTGAGAGTTCGTGTTTCTTTGTGTTGATGCCATCTATGTTCAGTTGAA
The DNA here is from genome assembly GCA_032716605.1 of Paralithodes platypus. Taxonomy (NCBI): domain Eukaryota; kingdom Metazoa; phylum Arthropoda; class Malacostraca; order Decapoda; family Lithodidae; genus Paralithodes; species Paralithodes platypus. Next base: position 12,624,859 of record CM064512.1, read on the forward strand.
GAATGTTAATGTTATGTGCACGATGTATGTTGGGTGCTGCTGCACGAGGATGGGGTGGGGGTGGGGGGGGGGGGGGGGGGGGAGGGGGGGGTTGGGGGTTGGGATGGGGGGGGTGGGGGTGGGGATTGGGGAGCAGGAGATGGGGGTTGGAATGGATTAGGATGGGGTGTGGTGTGTTGAGTTGAGGATGTGGATGGTATGGGAAGGTTAGGTGGGTTAGGTAGGAGAGGTGGACCGGTTTTAGGGGGGGGAGTGGATGATATGGGAAGGTTAGGTGGGTTGGGGAGGAGAGGTGGATGGGTTTTAGGTGAGGGATTTGACTGGGAGAGGGAGGGGCATGAGGAACAGGTCCAGGTGTTTGTGTAGTGTTTCTTGGAGGCAAGTGTTGTGCAGGTGAAGTGGGTCCAGTTCCCACATGAATTACAGATAACTGAACCCTTAGTATGGCGACTCGAAGTGATGGGTTTTGAGCAAGTTGGACATATGTATGTGTACGTGTGTCCTGGGTTGCTCTCAATGTCTCCGGCTAGAAGAAGTCTTCGAGAAATGACAGCCGGAGAGTCATTTCTCGGTGTAGGAAAAACTGTGTGATGTGTGTGTGTGGTGTGAGAGGTGTGGAAATACCCGGCGCGACCGAAGGCGCTCCAAGGATCCGTGCCCCCTGGGAGGGGGCAGGGGATGGTTGTGACGGTTTGGCTCCCGAAACTGCTCCCCGCGGTCGGCATCCTTTTTCCTCCACTGGTCATTGATTTTGTCTTCGGCCGTGGAGGGTCGGCAGCCACCCGCGGTTGGCAGCCTCGGGAGGTGGCCCCACGGCGTAGACGCCGCCACATCAGAACACCATGAAGGCAGGTTCCGCCGCAATTACAGGCTAACTATCGCTCGCCAGGAAACATATCGACACCTAAAGTGTACGAAAGGCCTTAATATTGACAAATAAATGGGGCTAAAGGTTTTAAAATCGACAAACTAATGGGGTAAACGTTTTAAAATTTCAAAACTAATGGGGATAAGCAAGAGGAAGAAAGGGGACCAGAAAACGGCCCATCTCCCCTTAACGAAGACATTATCAAACTTATGTTTTCTGACGTTTTACCTTAAGTAACAAAATAATGTAAAAAATTTATTCTCATTATATGCACCCTCATTACATCGTCCAATCTCTGTACTGAAGTGAGGTGGTTAGTGAGAACGGGCTCCAGGGAAACCTGCAAGATTGCGAGCCTACAAGTTAGCAGAGAGAAGAGTGGGAACAGAAGAAAAGCAGAAAACAACGTCTACCCGAGCACCCCATGACCTCAGGAATTTCCCAGACTCTATGGGACAGGGGACCAGGTCATCTAGGCCAGTCACCCCAGGTAAAGAGAAATCCTGATACCCTATCACAGCAGCGTTTCAAACTACGCTCGCCAATCACCAGCCACCATTTGTCCAGACCCCTGATTTGAAGTATAACGAAGAAATGTTTATGCAAGTAAAACACCAAAGGCCAGAATGCTACCAGAACAAGTGGAACTAATTAGGTCTACTGTAGGAATTGGTTTTTTCACCATACCCAAAAGAGGATTTATGGAGCTCCGATCTTACTCTCAACCATCTGAACAATTTTACCAGCACGCCTAAACTTCGTTAGATGCGGGAATAGCCTCACGAAAATGTCAAGCCCTGGTGTGGGCTTGAACTCTCGACCCTTGGGTTGTGAGGCAGACACCTTACCATTTAGACCAATAGAGATATCCCACTTGGCCTGGTCAGCTCAGGGTATTTCCGCATCCGATCTGTTTAGGCTAGCCTATTTTCACTGACTATACACTACTTCACCTTCCGGGAAGCGAAAGCTCCGAACAGAGAGGAACAAGCTTGAGCCAAATCGACTGAGAGTCCGTCAGAGAGATGAACGGGAATGGTGAGTCAACTTCACTGAGCGGTGCACCACACGCACCTACTAACTGCCCAGTTGGCAACTCGCTTGGGCGGCTGGCAACTCCACAACCCAACCCAACCCGTCTCACATACTCTCCTATCCTATTCCTTGATGGGCCTGGAGAACCATCAAACATAGCAGAAGAAGAAATGATAGGCGAACTATTACCAAGTTTGCCAAAGAGCTTCAATTATGAAGTAATCATTATAATCAATATTACATGCATACTATACTCTATGTAACTCACCTTTGCCGCTTGCCTGAACAGCAGATATGAGACCGCGACCATGATTGGCTGGCAATGACATCACTCCCTAGGCACTGAAGAAGGTTCCAGAATTTCCAGAGTTGTATTATTTGCACTTATCCTTGACGTTGTTGTTACAATTTAGCCACGTTATTATACTAGAAAGTAGAGTACAAACTCCTTTGTTATTTCGAATACAACAAACCGAGCATAATATACAGAAACCGCCGAAAAGGTGGAAAAGCAGTGTATAAATATAAAACAATCCACCTCCAGGCAACACTGCATTGGCCCGGTGTGATCTTTAAACTAGCAGATATTATCCAATGTGTGTCTGTATGTGCAGATATAACCATTATCTATTCATTTTTACCTTTCGTTATCTTTGTGCTATTGTTCATAAGGTCGCAGAGTATGCTAAACAAAAGAATAACATCACTTTTGTTGTGGCACTTGTCATATGACAATTGCTTGGTCACCACTGTACCATACGGAGGTTTTGGACTAAAAGTAACCTTCATTCCCTGCACATTTTCATGTATAAAAAAGAGCTAGAACGTATTCCAAATATATATACTTGAAAGCAGAGGAATAGACCTTTCCAATGACACCAGAATCATGTCTGTACGACCACTGTTTGCCGTGCAACGATATTGCACAAGTAATGCTGAATCTGTAAAAAATAGCGAGCTTGAGTGGTTTTCGCTATTCCAGAGTTTGTAAGGGAGCTGGAGATGTCTCCCACTGTCACTAGTGATGGCCCAGACATGGTGGAGGGTGGATGGGTCGGTCTCGCGCTGCTTATACTCGCTTGCCTGCCTCCCAGTCCTTGTTTAGCATACTCTGCGACTTTATGAACAATAGCACGAAGGTAACGAAAGGTAAAAATTAATAGATAATGGTTATATCTGCACATACAGACACACATAGGATAATATCTGCGAGTTTAAAGATCACACCGGGCCAGTGCAGTGTTGCCAGGAGGTGGATTGTTTTATATTTATACACTGCATTTCCAGCTTTTCGGCGGTTTCTGTATATTGTGCTCCCTTGATGCACTTAAGCAGCTCAAATCACAAACTGTGCTTACCTCTCTCCCCGTCACTGCTGCAACCCAAAGTAATGAACAAACCCTCCCCATCCAATCTCATATCATCTCTCAAGCTATTATTTCCACTACCATAACAGTTCCTTCACATCATGAAAAATGGATACCTTTAGTAACCACCATAAAAGGAGATGTTCTTTTGACCCCACACCTCCAAAGCCCTTTCAATGGGGTATGCCTAACCGCTCCTAGCCTGCTACCAAACCAATTAAATTGCATAAAAATAGCCAACATTTCAGACAAACCAGTCATCTTGCCAAAAGGACTTGCCATTGGCGAACTGGAGATGTATTCCGAAGAACTATCTGTTCCAATAAATTCTTCCCCTCCATATAACAAAACCCTCCCTGACATCCCTACCAACCTCACTCTTGACCAACAAACTGACCTCAGAAACCTCCTCATTTGCTATCAAGATATTTTCGCTACTTCTAGTCATGATATGGGGAAAACAGACATGTTACATCACCCCATTCATATAGTTGGGCGGCCAATTAAACAGCCCATCTGGAGGAAAAACCCTATCCAACGGCAACAAGAAGAGAAACAAGTACAGGATATGCTCGCCACAGGAGTAGTCAAAACATCCACAAGCCCTTGGTCGCCTCCGGTAGTACTGGTCCGGAAGAAAGACGGAGCCACACGCTTCTGCATTGACTACAGGCAGCTCAATGACGTTACCATCAAAGACGCTACACCACTTCCAAGAATTGACGACTCTTTGGATTCTTTGCTTGGGGCGAAATGGTTCACCACTCTCGACCTACAAGCAGGATATTGGCAAGTTCCAGTATTGCCTGAACACCAACAAAAGACAGCTTTAGCTTTCTCCACCAGCCAAGGACGACTGTGCGAATTCACAGTGCTGCCATTTGGTCTGTGCAATGGCCCAGCTACGTTCTCCAGGTTAATGGAATCAGTGCTGCAAGGACTAACCTGGGAAACCTGTCTTGCATGTTTAGATGACATTATTGTTTTCGGAAAAACAAGGGTCGAACATTTGCAACGATTGAAGCAAGTCTTTCAAAGAATCAGAGATGCTAGCCTTAAACTTAAACCATCCAAATGTACTCTGGCTAAGAATAAAGTAAATTTTCTGGGGCATATTGTCTCAGAGCAAGGTATAGCACCAGACCCCAGTAAACAAGAAGCTATAAGTAAAATTACCCCTCCCACTAACGTTAAAGGAGTACAAGCTTTTCTAGGGTTGGCTTCTTATTACAGAAGGTTTGTTAAAAATGTTGCCACCATCGCCAAACGTTTACATGACCTCACTAAAAAAGAAGAACCATTCAAGTGGACAGATCAACGTCTCCAAGCCTTTCACGATCTCAAGGACAAGTTAGTAGCATCTCCGGTTGTCTCCTTCCCGGACTACACCCGGCCATTCCGGTTGTATACTGATGTGTCTCAATTCGGAATCGGTGCCATTCTGGGTCAAACAAGAGATGGAAAGGAACACATAATTGCTTGTGCAAGCCGCACCCTCAATCCGGCAGCAGTAAATTACCCTGTCACAAAACAGGAGTGTCTGGGTATGATATGGGCTCTCCAGTACTTCAAAGCATACCTGGCCGGAGTCAAGGTCACGGTAATTACTGACCACCACGCCATTCAATGGTTCCGTAAGTCTGATACGAGGAATGCGCTGACGGTCAGGTGGAGAGAATCACTAGAAGAGTTTTATATGGACATTGTGTATCGCCCAGGGAAACTACACACTAATGCGGATGCTCTTTCTCGCCTACCCATTAATTCCTTCAAGGATGACCTTCAGCTTGACGAGACGCCACACCCGATACTTGCCATTCATCATCAAGACTCATTGGATGACAGTCAGCAAGAACTTCGACACTCCTTCCAACGACAAGAGAAACCCGACTGGATGCCACACAAGATATTCACTCAATTGACCAGACGAGGTGACAGCTTATTCACAATAGACGGCAAGATCATCATCACTCCACAAGCTGCCCTATCCACCATGCAATCTATCCATATGGACAATGGAATTCATCTAGCCCAACGGAAAGTAATCACCACGTTTCAACAGGTATATTGGACTCCATCACCTTATATAACTGCCAAACGCATCACTGAAGCTTGCAGAGCATCTGTGTTAGGCAAGGATAGAACCCGCACAGCTGGTCCAGCTGGGAAATTAATCGCCTCTAAACCATGGCAATTACTTGCAGTTCATATCATGGGCCCAATGGAAGGTAATCAGGGATTCAAGTACATAATCACCTTTGTGGATACCTATTCCAAATATGTCATTGCTTGCCCGACGAAAGAACATTCAGCCATTGCCGTAGCAGAAGCGCTTATTCAACATATGTTTCCTTACTTTGGTTTACCTGACGCTATCCATTCTGACAATGCACCAAAATTCACCAGTCACGTATGGTCCCAATTATCACAAATGTGTGGATTCAAGATAAGCCATTCCCCCCCATACTGGCCTCAAGGGAATTCAATATGCGAAAGAAGTCATAGGACAATCGCCAACCAAATCCGGACCAGACTACAGCAAATGGACTCTAAAGATTGGCCGAGTCAAGTGAAAATTGTGCAATGGGGAATAAACACATGCCTTAGAGAAGACGGGATTTTACCCCATGAACGTGTATTTGGGGTGACACCATTACTCCTTCCTCTCCGTCATCTAGCTGCCCCATATGAGCCCTCCTCCAACTTCGATCAGTCATTTGTCCATTTATAAAACCGTCTCTGTCAAATTCAATATGTACAAGATCTACAACCAGATGAGACTCCAAAAGCCAGTCCTCACTGTGTCGGCAATTAGTTATGATGCTCAATTACCTGTGCCGTCCAGACTCAAACCGAGATTTAAAGGTCCCTTCGAAATTTTAACTGTACCAAATGGTACCAGGTTACCATTAATTATTTTGGGTGAGTCGTGCACATACCGTAACAGACATGTCCGTAGATTTCAGCCTATTTATGAGAATATGGTTATGCTTGCAGATCCTAATCAGAATGTGATATTACCTGCATCTAATAATCAAAACTTGGGATCCACAGACCCTGCATCACCTGTCATCAATCTTCCTTTGACACCTCCACCCAGAAAGAAACCACTTCCTGACTCACACCCTCTACCACCACCAGCCACGCCCCCTTTGCAAGAACGGACACGGCCTATTGTTTACACTCCTCTTCCTACTTTACCTAGACGTTTGTCTCTGCTCCTCCTCAACTGCCTTCCCAAGCTATTCCTAGACAGCTTTCCTTACCTGTTCCTCCATCACCATCTATCAGTCTATCTATCTATTCTGAATCTCCGAGTACTCTGCCTACTACCCCTGCTATCGCTAACATTCCTAATCTTAACACTCTGCCTGTACCTACCCCTCCGCAGGTGTCCTCACCGGTTTCTGCTCAATAACCTGTTCCTCTTATTAGAGGATCTTCCATTCCTGTTACCTATGCATCTAAGCTTAAAACTCCAGCTCCTTCTGTCACTCAATCCATTAAAAAACCATCTTCTTCCCTCACATCTCCACATCTTACGTCTACTTTAGTTTGCCTTAGACCTAACATACACAAAACTCTGTCACAATCTTCTACTTCTACCTCCTCACCCTCCCCTCAATCACGTGTCACTAAACCTACTCTGATCCCTACTTACTCTAACCCTACATGTACAAAATCTGGTCGACGTGTGATACCACCTCAACGATGCTCCAACCTTCCGGCCTACA